>CM020179.1:31584963-31628433 GCA_009805545.1 Oryza longistaminata | reverse complement strand
CGACAAATAGCCAAACAATAAACTGTGACATATCATAGCTACATGAGCATTGAAAAATGATCACCAGACCCTGTCCACACACAGGCAAGGAAAGAGACTCCTATCGAAACAAAGCGTTAAAAAGAGAAGGAACGACATAACTCTTTACTGGAGTTCAACTGTAATTTGTCTTTGATATTTTGACTTAATCTTAGCTTAGCTCCAATCCTTAACATTAACTCAATTCTGTTCATTTTGCTTTCAAGAAAGGAACAATTGTGAGGAATCTCAAGGTGGCAACCGAGAATATGCTTGCGAGGAGCAACGAAGTTCGCCAAAAGATTGAGATTGCAGAACGAAATGGCAACACACCAACGAATGAGGTGATCTCGTGGCTGCGTAGAGTGGACAGCATCACATCTACTGCAGAAATAATATGTGGGCAACACCAACTGAACTTAGATGTTAGCCAGAGTGCGGCTGAGAAGCTTCATGAGGTCCAAGAATGCCTTGACAATCAGCCCAGTGATATTGTCGTCGATGTGCTCCAAACCCCTACCGAATGCATCCCAATCCAGTCTTTTGAACTGCGAAGCCAAAACATTGTTCTTCAGGATGCTCTCCGGTACATTGCGGATGATTCAGTGGAAATGATTGGAATACGGGGTGCAGCTGGGGTGGGCAAAACACATATTCTAAAGAAGATCAACAACTCATTCCATGAACATTCTGACTTTCAGTTTGTCATTTTTGTCACGGCCTCAAGAAACATCAGGGAACAGATTGCAAGGAGGCTGGGGATAAACCAAGACGACCGTGACGCAAAACTTGTTACCAGGATTTCGAAATTCCTTGAGAAAAGAAGTTTCCTTCTGTTGGTGGATGACCTCAGGGAGATTCTTGACCCAAAAGAAGTAGGCATCCCATTTCCCCTTAGGAACTCAAGTGAAATTAGACAGAAAGTGGTATTTACTACGAGATCAGAACATATATGCGGTCAAATGGCAGTGAGCAAAAAGATAAAAGTGACTTGTTTAGAGCAAGATGAGGCAATCTATTTATTTAGACAAAATGTTGATATGGGGATTCTTCACTCTAGCCCTCGTATTGAAGAACTCGCTAATACTCTTGCTAAAGAACTGAGTGGCCTACCATTGGCCTTGATAACTACAGCAAGAGCAATGTCCTCAAGACATCATCCAACAGGATGGGAGGATGCAATTCGTGAGATGCATGATTTGTTCCGTCATAAGGATAATCCCTTAAACATGGAAAAGGCTGTTTACCAACCGATAAAGTTCAGTTATGACAGTCTGAGAAATGATACATTGAAACAATGTTTCTTGACATGCTCAATGTGGCCAGTGGATCAGAATATTCGAAAGGATGAACTCGTTCAGTGTTGGATGGGTCTAGGTCTAGTGGATGAGCCTAATATACGATCTTCATACAACGAAGCATATAAGCTAATTTGCGACCTTGAAGCTGCATGTTTATTAGAAAGTGGTCCAAACAATGATGTTAAAATGCAAAATGTGATCCGTGATACCGCTCTTTGGATATCTCATGGCAAGTGGGTTGTTCACACTGGAAGGGTAAGCTCAGGTCCCTTCAGAAATGCAGGACATTTTCCAAACATTTTCGAAATATCGCCTCCGGAAATTCTAGTGGAACCATCGCCAGCAAACTGGGATCTATTCAATAACTTTCATTGGGACAAGGCTAAGTGTGTCTCTTTGATGTGCAATAGCATGACAAAACTTCCTACCGTTCGCATTGATCAGGATCTTTCAGAACTCAAAATATTATGTCTTCAACAGAATTCATTGGATGCAAATATTGCTAGAGTTATTCAGAGATTCATTGCAGTTACATACCTTGACTTGAGCTGGAACAAACTCGAGAATATACCAGAAGAACTATGCTCCTTAACAAATTTGGAGTACCTCAATTTGTCATACAACTTTTCAATATCTGAAGTGCCCAAGTGTCTTGGATTCCTCATTAAACTCAAATTCTTGTATCTGCAAGGTACCAACATAAAGACAATACCAGACGGGGTCATATCTAGTCTGACAGAATTGCAAGTGCTAGACTTGTTGAATATGTATTTCGGAGAAGGAATAACGATGTCTCCAGTGGAGTATGTCCCAACAATATTACCTGAGTTGGGTGCCATAAATAACTTGAAAGAAGTCGATATTGTTATTGAAGGCTCTTTCCAGTATGAATTACTAAGCCAATGCTGTAACCTCCCGTTAAGGCTAGTTGCTCTACGGAAAATGGAACAGTCATGTGCATTGTTCCGGCTGTCGGAAAGTATTTTTCAAGACAACTTGCTTGGAACTACTTTAAATTACCTGGAGGTTTCAGATAGCGACATGAACGTAATAGAAATTTTTAGAGGCGCTGAAGCACCGAATTATTGTTTTGAGGCTCTCAAGAAGATCGAGTTGTTTAATCTAAAAATGTTAAAACATATAAAGTGCTTCCGACTAAGTCCACATGATATGTTTCCCAGCCTCTCTGTTTTGAGGGTGTCCTTCTGCGACCGGCTAAAAAACATCTCTTGTACAATGTATTTGTCCAAACTTCAACATTTAGAGGTAAGTTACTGCAACAGTATCACGCAAGCCTTTGGGCACAACATGAACAAGTCAACGGTTCCGACATTCCCATGCCTACGGTATCTAAGCTTTGCATACCTGGATGGGTTGGAGAAGATTTGCGATTCTGATGTGACGTTCCCACAGTTAGAGACCCTGAAATTTACAGGTTGTCCAAATTTGATGAGCCTTCCATTCAACAAGGGAACAGTACCCCTGAATCTGAGGGAGCTACAATTGGAAGATGTGAAATTATGGAAAAACTTGATATGGGAAGAAGAAGGTATCCTAGATTTGCTGGAACCCTATCTTAAAATCAAGGTTAGTCCACCTACCACTTGTCTTAGGCACAAAACATCGTAACTAGATTAATATTTTCCCTACATGTGTGTAGACTACAAATTTTTCATACATAAAAAACATGTATTTTTTTAAAAAGATAATGTGTCTGTTCTTTTTATGTTTGTGCTAAGCCAGTAAAATATAACTTCTATAACAGAGAGCAAAATAAAGGCTATATGTATGGATAAATCCTTAGTATCATGGTTCACTATTTGGAAATGCCAAGATAATTCAGGGGAACCAAAATTTAGGAAACAATTCTCTGAATTTGAACAGTTCCCTTTAAATTATATGACATGGCATAGTCCAAAGTGAAAATTATTTCAATCGATCCTGATGTAGAATAAAAGTACGTAATAAACTCGGTGCAAAGTGAAACGAGGTACAATCTATGCAGTGCAAAGTGCAATTTACTAAAAAAAAATATAGCTACAAGCACATCTTACCCATACTCACCAGTAAACCTGACATGTGGAGAATTTCAAAATTTTCGGTCCAAAAATGTGAGCCCTGTGTACGATCACACCTTTCTACTGTATACAATCCTGTGGACTGTGGTCAATAAAATTAACAAGGTTTAAAAAGTTTCGAGAGATGCAAAAAAAAAAACATGTTTCACAATTTACCTTTTTATAGTATTGCAAGCTAGACTCGCAGCAACCACAGGCATTTCCAATTTTCCTGTCTCACCCTGCAAAAAAAAAAAAGAGAAACTCTGTGTATTGATCAAGAGGGTGTACAGATAAAATGCAAATTCATTCTAGCCAACGTCTGCTGCTGTTTATGGTATCTGAAACTGGTAATCTTTCATAAGAGTATCTATCTGTTTGCAATTGTACCTTCAAGTGTTGAGTTTGACTCCTGCTACAATCTTCTCAATTTGATGCAGGAGTTGCCCACTGAAGAGGAATTAACCAAAGCACTTCAATCTATGCTTCCGTTCTATCCATGAAGTTCTCATTAGCATGGGGGCCCAGCACCCCTGACATGCCCTGACAGCATTCGAACCGGGACTAAAGATTACCAACCGGGACTAAAGATCAAATATGCCCGTTACCCTTTTGAACCGGGACTAAAGATTATCTTTAGCCCCGGTTTTTATTGCATCCGGGACTATTGTGGAAATCGGCCGACCGACGAAAGATGGTTTCTCCACCAGTGACCAATAAGTATCTCTTTGGTTTCTTGTTGCTAGTAAAAATTTGGGTCAGGATGAGTGATAGTATGACCTTGATACAATAAATGGCTACATTTGTTGCAATGTATTACCTTTTATCGCCCACTTATTTTTATTGATGCACATCCTTTATGGCTCATGGTCACATATTTTATAGGTTTTTAAAAAATATTTTAATTTGTGTGAAAGTCGTTCAACCTTTATTAAGTGACCATGACCTTTTCATTGGAAGGAATGTGCATGTCTGTGTAGCAATGTTTTTTCTCAAATACATTAACAATTAAATGCTACAAACAAAATTAATCACATGAACATACATTTTGATTATGTCCTGGATAGCTCAATCTTAACTAATGAACTTTAGTTAAAGGATGAGGTTTTTTTCTTCCTTTCTTTCTTTCCACTCCTAGTAGCTTCATCTCTGGAAGTCTCTTGAATGTGTTCTTAATTTTACCTTCTATCTAATCCAACGGTCCAAGATTCATTCACTCTCTTTTATCTTGTAGTAAATCCAACAGCTAATATTTGCCAAATGATGTGGGAGCTTGATGTAGGAGATCATGCTTTGGCAATTAAGCAACAAACAATATTTCAAATCATATGTCGAATGCCATATACATTGTTACGTTACGTTTTTAAATTAGATGGTGAGTGTTGTAATCTACGTTACCCAGATACGGGGATACGGACACGGATACACGATACGGTGATACAGGGCATACATCATTTTCCAAAATTATTGTACGTAATGCATGGCAGTAAGCTTGTGCCATGTGCTACAAATTTTTTTAGGCAGTTTTGCACTTTTGCCAACTCTCATCTGAATTCTTTGAGGCTCAGGCAACAAAATGAAGGCTAGTGAGTACTGACACCTACATACCAAACCCCACCTCTGTTCAAGGTCTTGGGCCTTCTACCCCTGCTCCTAGTTGCCTAGATAAATACTCCCTCCCTCCCAAAAAAAAAAGCCAAACCGCGGGGTTCTGTGCCAACGTTTGACTGTCCGTCTTATATGAAAATATTTTATAATTAGTATTTTTATTGTTGTTAAATGATAAAACATGATTAATACTTTATGCGTGACTTATCTTTTTAATTTTTTTCATAATTTTTTTAAATAAGACGGACGGTTAAACGTTGGACACGGAAACCAAGGTTTGTCTTTTTTTGGACGGAGGGAGTAAGAGCTGGTTCAAGATTGGCTAGCCGTAAGCCCGAGGGTCCAACCCACTGCCGTGGGTCATTTTGCGCTAGCTGTTGTTTGCTATGGCTTAACTTATTGACTAATGTACATCATAGCTTTATGCTACGATCTGATGTGCTTCTTTTCCGATGCCGCCCATTGCCAAATGAACGATCTACTGTAGCAAACCTCTTCTGGTGTAGTACGTGTGTGCATGTTAGAGATCACTGCCAACAAGGGGATGTGTGGTTGCAGGACATGCAGACAAATAGATATATGAAGAAGCAACCTTTATGTGGGAATTGGAAGCCATAATAGCTGGTAATTTCACGCAATTGATGAGCTAGATGACAGATCAAGAATAGGAAAAAAAATAATAAAGGACAAGCGAAGGGACATAACTAAGGAATATCAATATATGGTAGCTGGCTGAAGAAAATACGTACTCCCTCCTCCGTATTTTAATGTATGACGCCGTTGACTTTTCGACTAACGTTTGACCGTTCGTTTTATTCAAATTTTTTGTGCAAATATGAAAATATTTATGTCATGCTTAAAGAACATTTGATGATGAATCAAGTCATAATAAAATAAATGATAATTATATAAATTTTTTGAATAAGACGAATGGTCAAACGTTGGATAAAAAGTCAACGGCGTCATACATTAAAATATAAAATATAGAGGTAGTACTTAATTTCTTCAAAGATAGTTCAGACAGATATATGTAGGGTATATAGAGGAAACTAAACAAGGGGATAGCATTTTGTTTTTTCCTGCCTTGATGAGTGATTCAATTTTGAGTGTTATTATGAGTTAGCTAACTCCAAAAGTTGGCATGCAATTTTGACTAGTATTCCAAAAGTTTCTTTTCTTTTCACTCATCTGTGGAGCTTTCATGCATCCTTTAGTTTTGTTTCATTTCTAATGCTCCAGTGGGGTCCCTCGCCAAGTTCTTCTATCTTGCCAAAAATTACATACGGAGTTGCAGTGGTAACTAGCTTGTTGGTACGGCAAGTCCAAGATAAACGAGATGCCCTGAAAGGAAGGCATGTCTAGTGACGGGATGCAGTGTATCCTGGCCTGCTTGCCTGGGCAGAAACATTGGCCTCACAGCCCTCACTAATCTATCTGAGAGGTAATAAAATGCAGTGGTGTGTTTCTCTCCCAATGCCACCTACTCTCAAATACTAACTCATATGTACCAAATGTACAACTGTAGTACGTGTGAAAACTATGGAGGTACTTCGTTGCTGTACCAGATCTTTCATTGGTACCTAATGAAATGGAGGTCGCCATTGGAGGTTGCTACTTTGAGCTTAAGTTTGAGGTGGAACAGGCTACTCAAGACAACAATGTGGCTACAGACTAACGTGAAATTGGATGATGATGGCTTTATAGTTGGCCAAACGGGCCGGGTCCGGCCCTGCATGGCCCATGCATGGCCTAATAAGGCTCGGGCTGTACATGTCGGGTCGGCCCGAAGGTACGACAGCCCATGGTACTTCTTCATAGAATAAGTCTATTTTCGGGGCTGTGTCTTACATGACTCGAACAAGTCTATTTTATATATCTCTTCTCTTTGGACCTTGCCTTATATGGATGCTTAAGTATATTTTGGATCCCTTTACTATTTTTCTTCAACCGTGCCGTGCCGGGCTAGCCCACCGTGCTAAGGCATCAACCTAGGCACGGCTGTCAGGCCGTGCCGTGCTTGGGCTGCGCCGTCGGGCCTCGTGCCTTATGGCCATCTATAGATGGCTTTAACCAAGATGGGAAAGTTGATGTGCAGCACTGAGAGTTTTAAAGATAAGAAAAACATACGAATATGTTGATTCTCGAGGGGACATCATCTGCTTGTTTGCACATCATCTGAATAATTATTAAGAAATTTATAGAAAAGATTAACAAGATAGATTAATATCTGATAAATCACTCCAAACACATGCAAGGTCAAATTTAATTTCTACAAATTGCAAAAAAAATAAATTTAACTACGAATATACGTCAACTAGACAGTATTTTTTTGCAACTTTTGGAAGTTGAATTTTCACTTCTATGTTTATGTTGAGTTCTATCTTGTTGATATATAACCATTTGGATAATATGCAAATAATGAGGGAATGCTCCCTCGAGAGTTGCGAATCCGCTCTCAAAAAAGACAGTGAGACAACCTTGACATCATCTCTACACAATGGCAAACAGGGACTTATGACCGGAGATGATGCACCAATAGTGCAAACTAATATGGAATTAGAAGAAAAGGTTCTTCGTAGCTTGGCAAATGACATCTTGGACATGGTAGTTGAAATGTTACCACAACAACAACATGATAACCTCTCGATCCATCTCGCTATGGTGGAACAGATGCAGCAGTGGAGGAGGAGACGACGGAAGAAACAGAAGCCGCCGCCGGAGGTGTCCTGCAGCAGCACGGTGAGGAAGCTGGGGTCGGAGTGCTGGGTCATGCCCATCGTCGCCTCCGGCTCCAGGCACGGCGGGTAGTAGTTCGCCGCCCCGCTCAGCCCGTCCATGCACCCGGCGTCGCGGCCGAGGTACCCCGCGGGGAGACCCAGCGCCTCTGACAGCAGCTCGAACAGCCATTCCCCGAGCCGCCGCGGCGTACTCCTCAGCCACGCCCCTTCACGGCGGCGGGATCTCCTCTGGCGCCATCTCCATGAACAGCGTGTCGCGCCAATTGGCCGCCGGCGGCCGGAACAGGTCGTAGTTGGAGCTGAACCGAACCTTGCTGCCGAGCCGACGTCCCTGGTGTAGTAGGGCGCCTTCGCCTCGAGGGGCTCCTCGTGGAAGGGCCGCACCGCCGTGAGCATCGCGTCAATGAGCTCCCCGGCTACGCTGTGGTTGACCACCTGGAAGAAGCCGACCGTCTCAGTGGCCGCCCTGACCTCGGCGACCACCCTGCCACGGTCGACATCCGCCTTAGCGAGGTCGATGAGCGGGATGGCCGCCGCCGACGGCGCGGCGATGGGGAGGCACTACTACAGAAAAGCATTTCAGTGCCAGTTGGGAGACCCCCTATGGTTTCGGTTTTCCCAACCGGCACTATGTTAGCGGCACTAATTATGGAGCCAGCACCAATCCCATTTTGAAAACCGACATCTTTGAGACTTCTGTGAGCCAAAAAAAACAAAAGAAGCTCGAGCATCGAACTGTTCCCCATCACCCCTAGACCCGTCACCCCGAGACCATCGATCCAAAACAAAATCACACTGTCACCATCGATTCATCCAAGCATATCCCTCGAAGCAAATCACAGAAGTTTCACACAAATCACAGATGAAGGAATCACAAATCAATTCATCCAACACATATCCCTCAAAGCAAATCAATGAAGTTTCACACAAATCACATATCCCTCACCAATTTCATAGAAAGAATCACCATTGCCGCTACGTCGCGGATCCGTCGTGGGAGTCGCCGCTCACCGCTCCGCCCGACCGACGTTTGACGCCGGATCCGCCTCGCCCGCCGTCACCACCCCGCCGTGCCGAGGCCGGATCCTGTCGTGGGGCCGCATCGCCTCCACCCGTCGAACCGACCCCGCGCCGCCGACGCCGCCACACTGCTCTGCCGCCGTCGTCCACCCCAGGCCGCCGCCGAGGCGGATCCGTCGGTGGGCCCCCGCTCCGGCCGCGACGCCGACCCGGTCACCACCGCCACCACTCCGCCCGCCGACCGACCCCGGTCACCACCACCACCCCGCCACCGCTCCGTCCGCCATCTCACCCCGGCCGCCGCCGAGGCCGCCTCGCCCACCGCCGCATCCGCCGCGGAGAGCTGCCGACGAGACGCCGTATGCGGGAGGAGGAGGGAAACTAAGAGAGAGAGAGAGAGCGAGAGAGATGAGGCGAGAGAGAGATCGAGAAGCCACTAGCATCGTCCTTATCCTTATCTCCTTATCCTGTGCGGCCCACCGGTCGGCTCGATTTGGGTGCCGTTTTTTTGTGTTGGTGTTTTTATTTGGAACCGACACCTATTATTGCTAAAGGTGCCGGTTTTTTTGCGATTTCAACCCGACGAGGTGGGAAAAGGCCTATAGGTGGTCGGTTTTAGCACTACGGACCTATATGGCGACACCTATTTGATGTTTTGCATAGTGGAGGGGGTCGGCGGGGTGCAGAGAAGTAGGGGACCAATTCGTGTGACGCCGCATCGACGAGCCTCTGACGCCGCCTTGTGTCGTCGAAGGCCTGGAGGTCGCGGAGGCGGTCCTGCGCCGCTGGGTGTGTGGCCATAGCTAAGCCGCAGAAACAAGGCTGGAACGACGGTAAGTTGTTGTCTGAGAGCTCCAACACTTGTATATCCCTCAAACTCGACACAAAACCATTGGTTTAAAAAATAATAGGGGCCTTTCTACATATCTAGTGACAGAAAATCCCACCTCCTAATATTCGAATTTGGACCATTGAATATGTTCAAGATTCCTGCAACCCTTTAACTCCTAACTCCTCTCCTCCTCCTGCAGTTCAGATCACACCCCACCACTCCTCCCGTCCTCGCGCGATCCCCCGCCCACCACGGCCGCCTACCTAACTCGCCAACCCTCTCCCGCGCCGGATCTACGAACCACCACCTGCGACCCTCCAATCACACGCTTGCTCTTGCCCCTACCGCCGACGCCAGCCCACCACCCTCCCTCCATCCGCGCTCGGCTTCACGGCGGCGCGCCACACCCGATCGCCGCGCGCCGACCACCCCACGAAGTCCACTCGCCCACCGCCGCGTCCTTCCGTCGCCCCTACGGTCATCCCCCTTAAGCCCGAGAAACCCCCCTCCTACCTTGACCCAACCCCAAACCCTAACCCGTATGCTCCCTGCCGGAGTTGGGGTGTCACGCGCCGAGGAAGAAGGAGAGCCGCCGCGAGTTGAGGAGAGAAGTCGGCGTGCACAATCTTGGCATGCCAATGGTTCCAAAATCTGTAACATTTCATCCCTAAATTTCATTCGAATTGACACATAGCATCCCCGGAAAATAATAATCACAAAAAAATTTTCAACAGCCATTATTATCTTATATTCGTCTTATTGATATCGTTGACATCAACTCAAGTCATGCTCTATTAACTAGAAATTTAACATGACATATCTACAGGTCTGTCGAAGTACGCGCGCTCTACAGAAATCAACGAGCCAACGACATCTCTATCCTGCGAACTAATAACCGCAAACTATACAGACTCGTCATACTACTATACATATGAACACATAATTCACCATCGAGTATAGATCGTATGAGATACATAAAGCAATCTAGTGACAGACAGCGCTATGCCCCCCACGACGTCTGGACTGTGCGATCCGACGGGAGACTCGACGGCGTACATCCGTACCAAGAGGATCACGATGCCCACAGCGCTCTCCAGTCCATACTCCATCGCATCTCTGATAATATCTCACATATCTACCATACACGCTACACACCCATCCGAAAGCACATACTCACTCCACACACGCTATGCACGCCACACGCTCGCGTACAGAGGCGCACACGACCGTCCTCGGGCGTGCGTGCAGATACGAGTAGCAGAAGCGACGGTAGGAGGAAGGGACGTCCCGAGAGACGCTCCTCTCATCCACCCTTGTAGCCGGCAGATACTATCGGTTTCTTTTATCCTGACAGCCTGCTCGTCGCTGGCGTACGGTCGGATGTTATGACTTATATGAATGTGATTGCCCTGCGTTGGGTTACATGGCAAGAGTGTGGAACTCAAATAGGTAATGAAATAAATACAACATTTTAAAGGAGAAAGAATAACGCGCTTATATACGCATATCACCGATGAGGGCAGACGCCACAGATGCCATGAGACGGACGTATTCTCGCCGCCGACACAGAGTCTGGCGAGACATCAGAGTCTTGTCGTGGAGGAGAGTATAGAGACGACATTAAGAAGCGAGATATTCTCAACTACAGCTAGTAGACGTGCTGGCCATGATCTTGCTAGGGCATGAACCCGGGAGCACTAGTGCTGTGCAGAACGCGCGAGCCAGGAACCAGCGCGGCGAAGAACGGTGACCGGCGGAGAGTGATGCAGTCTAAGGAGCGGACCTGAGCTGCGACCCTAATCGGTCCGTTCGGACCCAGTCGCAATGCTGGGCTGAATTAGCATGTGGTATAACCCTTCGACAGCGTTGTTTGAGGTATGTTGTTTAGGCGAGTGTTCATCTGAGTGCGCGCGGGGCAGGTGCACGCGAGATTAATTCCCAAACCCGGCCATTTATCGCGATGCGCAGGCCCAATCGTGACTCTTACTCGCCTACGCGCGTCTAGGCCGTGTCAACCGGGCGCGCGCCGGGGCTGAGGCGGAGAGACCCGCGCACGCGCTACCGTACTTGCTGCCCTATTCTGACGAACCGCCTCGTTCCTCCGCGGCGCGTAGGCGCGTCCCTCTGGATACCAACTCCCGACCGCCTCCCCGACCTGACTAAACCGTTTGAGCTTTCAGACAGGCTCGGTTTTGAGACCTCCGAGCGACCTGTTTTTTTAGACAAAGCTCGGATATCCCGAAGCCTATCGAGCCCTGATTCTTTAATGTAAGACACCAGATGATATATTTCAAGGATAATCTTTAAAAAATAATTAATTTTCTCTAGTCAATATAAGAGGAAATAAAATAAAATAAATATATGATGCAATATAAGGCATACAAATAATATATTTGATCTCTAATTTATTGAATAGCAAAAAAAAAAACACATATTATTAGGCCCTTGAAAGCTCGAGATCAGCTCGACAATCTTGCGAGCTTTAGGAGAGGCTCGGACTCGGCTTGTCTGGAGCTCGAGCCGAGCACGAATCGAGCCTAGGATGAGTCGAGCTCGGGCAGCTCACGATCTGCCCTATGTGATAGTGGGATTTTATGATAAATTAAAATTAAGCTGAAGTTACTTTCATTCCCTTGATTAAATCTCCAGTTAGAATGGAGAGTAGGTAGAGAAATTAAATCAGGTGGTTGGTATGGGAGAGTAGTTCTGTAGAAATATTTATATGTGGACAAACTATAAAAGTATAATAACTTATGATTTCTTATTTTTGAACAGAGAGAGTACTTGCGTGACCAAACAAATTACTTCCCCTAGTTTTAGTCCGCACGTTGACGCATGACAGTGTACCTTCCTCGCAAAAAAAAATGACAGTGTAACTAACCCTCCATTATGAGTAGGGCCTGAATCAATTTAAGGCTTTTCATGCAAAAAAAATTAAGGCTTAATCCTCCTATGATGGGTACAGACAGGCTTGCTGCCTTCCCTTTATAACCAATTTACATGATATTTGGATGTAAGGCTGTAATGGCACGGCTTGCAGCTGCCCGCCCCGCGACCATTTTTTGTTGGGATGGAGGGATTTGATTGGATAGCACATGACGGTATTTTTTTGTGGGTGTTTGGTTTTGGTGGAGGTGGATAGGGCGGCCCGGAGAGGAATATTCGCTCCAGATGCCGAGCCTCACGAGCGCTGGGCGAGCGACAAGTGTCGTGTCACCCCTCTCACCACGACACGAGCTCGGCGCAGCAGCTAGGGGACGACGACACGAGCTCGGCGACTGCCAGGCAGGCGATGAAGAGAGAGGCCAGCTCCGCGGGCCAGGCCAGGCGATAGAGGAGGTGATGACCGAGCTGGGGCAATGTGGCGCGCCGGCGAGAGAGAAGGCCGCGGCGGCGGCCGGTGAGAGAGGTGACGGAAGAGGACGCGGCGACGACGACCAGGACGATGACGACCGAGCAGAGACGCTGACCGGGAGAGAGAGAGGCGGCGCGGCGGGTGAGAGAGGAGCACGGGCGCGTACGGTGAGAGAGGAACAGGAAGAGAATGCCGCCGAGATGACCAGGACGACGACGACGGAGCTGGCGGCGTGGCACGCCGGCAAGAGAGGAGCGTAGCGACAGCCAGGAGAGAGGAGACGGCGGCAGCGCGGCGAGAGAGGAGCACGGCGGTGGCCGCGATTTCGAGAAGATTTTTTCTTTTTCTGTTTTCTCCTTCCCCTTTTATTTCGTTCTGCCTTTTTATTTCTATTATATTTTTTTAGTAGATTGATATTATTCTGGTTGGAGAATTTGGAGGGTAAACTTACATATCTAATGAAAGGGTAATTGCAACCACTCATAAAAATAATAGATCGCCAATCACTTTCATCCCTAAACCAAAAAAACTGGATCACCATATTCACCTCCACCAAACAAAAATCTAGATCGCCATATCCAGCAAAATATGGCCACCATATCCGAATCAACCATGACCGGGAATAATCGAACGCACTCTTAGCAGCGCGAGTACCCGCTGCTGCATGCCCGCAAAATTTAAGCGGCTTGCCATGGGACCCATTTGCCTGGCTGCCTGCCCACGGTCAATTTTGGGATTTCTATTTGCCCGGCCCAGATGATCAGATGATCAGCTATTTAGCTTGCCTTTGTGTGCTAGTGTTTGCTCTTCATCTTAATCTATCTCAAATATCTTATAGTCAAGTAATGGAATGATATAAATGGATGGCCAAGTACCGGAATCGATATAAATGGAATCAAAAGGGAGCAAAAGGCACACGGATACTGTCGGGTATATGGGGGTATGCGAAGTACGGGGGAGTTACCTTCCCGTCCAGCCAGTGGCCCTACAGCCTGGCCCCCCCCCACACCTCGGAAGACGCAGAGCCAGCCAGGGGCCTCGGGGTGCCACGTCACACCCCTCGGGCCCTCGCGCTGCCTCGCCCCGAGGCCCTCGCCCAGCTGCAACGTGGCGAGGGGAGCGAGTGGGGCGGGGACTCAGGCTAAACCGCCATCAATGCGCGGCGCCCCAACCGTCCCTCACCGCATTTAATGCGGTAAGGGCGGACGTGCGGTGCTGCACGATTGACCCACGTCAATCAGGCGTGACCAGACTGTGACCGGCCTGTCGCCGGTCACGTCCGATCGGACGGGCGGCCGTGCCCCCACGTTCCGCCCTGTACCCGACGGAGTGGGGGCAGGTATGCCCCATCCCATCGAAGCATCATCCAGAGCTCCCTCCACGTGAGAAGGACCGCCACAAGTCTTCGTTCATTTAAGAGGGAATGACAGGGTTGTCCTCCATGTCAGGCGGGGGGTGGCGCCTGGGCCCACTCGAGGACGGACGGCTGCTTAGCTTCCTGGCGAAGGCACAGATCATGGTTCGGTCTAAGTAGAGTGGGTCCCCCTCCCGTGAAAGAGTGGGTAGAGGCGGTGCATATGATATCCCTTTGAACTATAAAAGGAGGACCTTGCCCGACGAGAAGGGGGACGACTCTCAGGAAGCCCAAACCCTAGGAGAAGAAGAGCGAGAGTGCTCTCCGGAGTTTAGGAACCTTTGTAACACTCAATCATAAATCCCACACACAGGAGTAGGGTATTACGCTCCATAGCGGCCCGAACCTGTATAATCTTGGCACCCGTGCGCGATCTCGAAGCACTCCAGGCGGATACACGATCTCGACAAGCGTGCCTTTTCCTCCGGCCGAACTCACAAAAGGGGATCTCTCGATCACCCGCTAGAGAGGATCACTCCTCGACAGATAGGCAAAGATTCGTTGGTAAAAGAAAGAGTTTTCTCAAAATTTAGGTGTTTCTTAGCGACCAAATTAATTAGGGAAAATAGCAAACAACACCCCCATAAGTCATTTAAAGTTTGATATTCTATCCCATAAAGTCATTTTGTAGCACATGTTTCAAAATGTTTGACACCGTTGACTTTTTAGCACATGTTTGACCGTTCGTCTTATTCAAAAAAATTTGTGAAATATGTAAAACTATATGTGTACGTGAAAGTATATTTAACAATGAATAAAATGATATGAAAAGAATAAATAATTACTTAAATTTTTTGAATAAGACGAATGGTCAAACACGTACTAAAAAATCAACGATGTCAAACATTTTGAAACGGAGGGAGTAGCATGGATATTTGCACTGAAATGATTTATGGGGGTGAAATCAGGTGAAATATCTAACTTTAAGTAACTTATTGGATGATTTTTATAATTTTTTAATTAATTAATATTTGTAGCCACGTGGCTTGAGGAGTAATGCGTAATTCGGTTGGCATGCTTGATGAATCTATGATGCAATGATAGAAATAGAAGTATGGGACAGATAGGGATATGTCCAACCGACCAATTGTAAATTTCTGAACGTTTGTAGTGGTTGCAAGCAGGTAAGTTTATGCTGCTTTTAAAAGGTAGTATATTGTGGGACGGGTGCTTGCATATTTTGCATCCAAACATCGTGTAAATTGGTCAAGAAGGAGAGGTAACTAACTCATCACAGGAGGGTTAGCCTTTGTATTTTGTATGAAAAACCTTATGGCCTTATTCGGTTTGAAGGTAAAAAACACCTTCCTAAGTATGGGCTCTTGGATTGTGAATGATGGTCAACAGATAAGATTCTGGGAGGATAAATGGCTAGGTAATATAGCCTTTAAAGATAAGTATCCATCTTTATATACTATTGTCAGAAGGAAGAGTGCCTCTATTGCTAGTGTTATGGGTTCTGTTCCGCTAAATGTTTCTTTTAGGAGAGCTTTAGTTGGGCACAATCTAACACTTTGGTATAATTTGTGTGCTTCCATTGCTCATATCCAGTTGGATGATTCCGCTGATTATTTTAAATGGAATTATCATCAAAATGGCCATTTTTCGGTAAAGTCAATGTACTTAGCCTTAATTAGCAATGGTTACATTGATAGAAATAAGTTCATTTGGAAGCTTAAGATGCCGCTTAAGATCAAGATCTTTATATGGTATTTGCTCAAAGGAGTCGTCTTAACAAAGGATAATATATCTTGCACGACAGAATTGGAATGGGGGTTTAACATGTTGTTTTTGCATGAAAAATGAGACGATCCAACACTTGTTTATGGATTGTCATTATGCAAAGTTTATTTGGAGAGCTAATCAATTTTCTTTTGGATTACATCTTCCTAGAAGCATACCTCATATGTTTAATGGTTGGCTTCAGGGCGTGGACAAGGACAAGAGAAAGTTGATACTTGTTGGTGCCTCTGCTTTATGTTGGGCCCTATGGTTGTGCAGAAATGATAGGGTTTTTGACAAATCACCATCTGTTTCCTATATGCAGGTAATTTTCAGCGCAACATATTGGCTTCGGCTGCGGGCTCAACTACAAAAGTGTGAGGAAGATGGAGTTTTCCTAAATGTTGCATGTCGTACTCTTGAGTCAACGGTTATGCAACTTTTTGCCAACCATGGATGGAGAATTTCTAATAGGCTGGAATAATGTTTTCCTTGTCATGTTAGATCTTTCTTTTAATTATGGTTGGTTTGATAGTTTTATCTTGAATTAAGACTTTATAAGTGTGCTACTTTTTGTAATAATTGGCTGTAGCTCTTCGGAGTAAAGGTCGGGATGTTTCATTCCATTATGTAAAAAAAAAGATTTCTCTATTCCTTTGGAATAAACACTGTCTTTTATACAGTTCATAGGATTCAAATGAAAATTTTCCATATGAACACATGCGCCAATCCTCCAAAAACCCTTCAAAATATATTGATTTCATAGGAATGAAAACATCCACTCCATCATATTTTATTTAGCTCATTGAAGGAAAACATTGTGTTTCAACATTTTATTTTTCACGTGTATTCATATATATTATTCATGTGTTTTTCCTGTTCATGTGATGTGAACCGAACAGGCCACGTAATTGGTTCAGCCTCAGTTCATAAATGGAGGGTTAAGTACTGAGCCAAACTGTGGACTAAATTAATTAATAGAGAGATAATTTGCTCCTCCGTCTCCAGAACGTACTGAGGATATATAACTTCCTTAGCCGTGCGAGCGAGTACAGATTATAAATGTATATATATTGCTCTCTCCATTCACAAAAATATAAAAAAAAAAGTTCTTGTCCCTGTCGTGAAATAAGTTATATGATCTCATCTATATATACGGATAGATCGGTAACCAATATAGAGACATGACGGTTGTGTCGTGCCCCACGTCTTCTCATCCTCGTGGCGATCCTAGCAACGGACACGATGGTTCCCAAACCATCGCGTCTTCGGTTGCCGCCTCTCTCCCCCTATATGTTATAACCACTGTGATCAATAAAGAATCGCTCGCTCATTCCCTCTACTTTTCTATCGCTCAATTCTCTCTCGCTCCAATCAATTTTATCCACTTGCACGTTATCAACCCTTTCGCTCTAATATTTAATTAATCACGCACTTTTCTATATATTTGTTTTTTCACATTTAATACTCTATACATGTGTCTAAACATTCGATATAATGGGTGAAAAGTTTATTTTTTAAACCTAAATGCCTTAGCAAATGATCCAATTAGTCTTTCAAGATAAGCAATTAATAAAACCTTTCCGTGATGATTACAAGTACACACAACAAACCTACCCAAAAAAAGGAATAGAAAAATAGCTAAAAAGGAGATCCACAAAAAATCTTGCCACATAAGTGTACCATCTTCATAAGCTCTTCCTCCAACTACCACAATGCTGATGTCTTATTAAAAATATTGCGTAATTATAATTTATTTTTATAATTTATTTTATCACTTAAAGTACTTTAAATATTATTTATATCTTTATATTACATAAAATATTTAAATAAAATGAATGATTACGAAACTCAACGGTGTCGTCTGTTAAAAAAGAAACGGAGGGATTACTGTTCTACTATAACTCAAGTGTTTCAACCGGCGTCAGTTGCTCTTAGCCACCAGCGAAGCCTCGTTCCTGCGCGCCCTAGCGTTTGCTCATCTCAGGAGCTCACGACGCGCGTGCGCATATGGCCACCGTCTCCGGCACCGACCGCCTCGCGACCTCCAGGCCTTCGACGACACCAAAGGCCGGCTTAAGGGCCTCGTCGACGCCGGCGTCACCACCATCCCTACTTCTTCCGCCACCACCCCGACCCCCTCCCCGTCGCCGCTCGCCGTCGGAGGCCGCGCGGCCATCCCGCTCATCGACCTCGCCAAGGCCGAGCGTCGACCGGGGACGGTGGTCGCCGAGGTGAGGCGGCCGCCCGAGACGGTCGGCTTCTTCCAGGTGGTCAAACCATGGCGTCGCCGGGGAGCTGATGGAGGAGATGCTCGCGGCGGTGCGGCGCTTCAACGAGGAGCCTGGAGGCGAAGGTGCCCTACTATCACCAGGGACGTCGCCAGCAAGGTCCGGTTCAACTCCAACTTCGACTCTTCCGTTCGCCGGCGGCCAACTGGCGCGACACGATGTTCGTCGAGATGTTCCCGGAGGTGCCCTCGCCGGAGGAGATCCCGCCGCCGTCAGGGGCGTGCTGGAGGAGTACGCCCGCGGCGGTGCGGCGGCTCGGGGAACGGCTGTTCGAGCTGCCTGTCGGAGGCGCTGGGCCTCCCCGCGGGTACCTCGCCGCCGACGCCGGGTGCATGGACGGGCTGAGCGTGGCGCGCACTACTACCCGGCGTGCCCGGAGCCGGAGGCGACGATTGGGCGCGACCAAGCACTCCGACCCACCTTCCTCACCGTGCTGCTGCAGCACACCGGCGGGCTCAGGCGTTGCTCCCGCGGCCCCGGAGGAGCGGTGGGGACGTGCCCCCGGTGGCCGGCGCGCTGGTGGTGAACGTCGGCGACCTCCTCCAGCTGGTGTCGAACGACAGGCTCCGGAGCGTGGAGCACCGGGTGCTGCCACCGGCGCCGCCGGGCCGGCTCGCGTGTCGGTGGCGTGCTTCTTCCGCCTCGCGTACTCGTCGACGAGGCCGTGCGTCCCGCTCGTCGTCGGCGGCGGCGGGGCGCGGGCGGCGGCGGTGTACAGGAGCACGACGGCGGGGGAGTTCCTGGCGCACTACAACGGCAAGGGGCTCGACGGGCGGTCGGCGCTGGACCACTTCAGGATTCCGGCGGCGGCGGCGTCTCCTCCTCCTCCACCACAGTAGCTGGCTGGATGAAATCGAGAGCTTCACACTTGGTCGTTTCGGTGACGTTAGTCGGCGTTTGGCTGGAAGCTAGCTAGTCGTGGCTGTAGGCTGCACGACGGATGATGGACGTACGTTGTACGTGGCGATTTGGCAACCATTCAGCCGCTACGTCAATGCTTAATTATTGGTTGGTTGGAAAATGGAACATATGCAGAATTGCAGGTATACATATGGGCCCTGTTCGGTCAATTATAGCTCTCCGGACTATAGCTATAGGTATTTAGAACTATTAAACATATATTACTCATAAAACTCATTTCATAACCTCTAGACTAATCTATACGAGACGAATCCAATAAGTCTAATTAATCCATGATTTGTTACAGTGATGCTACCGTAATTATCCGCTAATTATGAATCAATATATATCATTAGATTCGTCTTGCGAATTAGTCCAGGGGTTCTGGGACATACACTTTATTAAATACTTCTAAACGATAAGATTCTCTAAGGCTAATTTTTTGCCCCTTGGATCCAAACGAGAACATGCTTAGATATATAGCACGTTAAAACTAGTGATTTCTAGTAATAAATGTTAGACCTCCGTATTTCTTGTGATTTTGGGTTACAGTACTAATACATAAGCAGCAGTAGGGATTGTATACTACTGCATAATCGATTTTTCTGCGTAAGATCCCTTTAGACCACATGCGAACCATAACTACCCACTTATAGCTAGAAAAATCGAACCTCCGAGCATGGTTAAAAACCACATGCGATCATTTTTTGGTGACAAACCTCTTAACAAGTTCGCATGAAAAAATAAGCCAGTCTATTAAAAAGCCCGCATACGAAATACCCCCTCTTTTTCTCACCTCCACTCTCTCTCCCCCACTAAGTCTCCCCACTCCTCCCGTCCACCACTGTTGTCCCTACTCCTCCTACTCCTTCTCTCGACGAGGCAAGAGTGGCAGGCTCATGCTCGGATAGGACTCTTCACTCCTACCTTCTACTATCCTCACACTGGTCGTGCCCTGCCCATTCCTTTCCTCCACCGCAGCCACGATGACAACGGTACGTGGCAAGCGAGCGGACGGGTGAGAGCAGCTGGTGGTTGGGAGGGCAGTGGTGACGGATAAGGCTGTGGGAAGGTTGGCGGCGGGGGGCTTGTGTAGTGGATCTGGTGGCGGGGGACTCGGCAGCGGCAGATACGGCACGAGGACCTCCTCACCCAATGAGGTGATGATGGGTGAAGGTCACGGGCTCGGGCTCCGACGGCGATGGCGGTCTTGGGAGAGAGAGAGAGAGAGAGATCCCACCGATGACGGCGATGGGAGGGGCGGATCCGACACCCCCTCCACCTCCCACACAGATCCCGTCGCCTCTCCACCCCCATACGCGGATCTGTAAACAGCTTCGAGCGACGTTGACAAAGACAGTAGCGGCGGCGGCTTCTAGATTCTAGGGTTAGGTTTCAGGGCTAAGGGAAATTGATTTTCAGAATTTTTTTATTTGCGATTTTTCCATTTCGCAGTCGAACGACTTAAGCATGTGCATGTGAAAATCAGATTTTTCACGTGCGGTTACTTTACCCGCATGCGAAAATCAGATTTTCGTGAACACCTGGTACATGTGGGCTACCCAGACACCCGCGAAAATCAGTTTTGACCTCATGCGAAAATCGATTTTGTAGTAGTGAGTAGTGTTAATGCTGATGTGTGGCGCAGTATCTTACTCATTTACCAATAACATCCATTGGTCCCTCCTGCGTCTTTCCTATCAGCAAACTTATATTGATACCCAAACTTTTCATGATTTGGCAATTCCGATCCCTTAAAAATTTTGACCTTTTGATTTTATTTTATTTTTTTGCTGTTTTTATAATTATGTACATATCTGTATATACATCCCACACTCAAGAGACAGATGCGTCGCATTTTACATATGCTTGATCAAGCCAAAGAAATGGAACACCCACAAGGACACGAGCATCGATCAAAGATGTAGACGTGAGTTGCTTGTTGTTTCCTCTCCCCTCCAACGTAACAAAGCCCTGCCAGGGAAGGGAGGGCTGCCGATGAACTGTTGCCTGGGCGACTGCCAAGTGTTGTCAAGCGGTGCCGCGGTGGCTCCATCCATCAATGGCTGAAGCAACGTACGTGAAAAGGGTAAACATGCAATGTGTTTATTTTCCCCCAATGTCACCCATTCTCAAAATAAAATCCTTTTTGACATATTGTAAATAGAATGTAGTGTACATGGCAAACTATTCTAAACCCTCGATGAAATACTCTCTGGTTGCTGTCTGCATGTCATTTAAATTGTTATGAAAAATATGAAAAGATGTAGAAGTGGAATTTTAACTTGCATATTTGTTGAAGTGATATATAATATGGTATTACATCTTCTCAATTTATTTTTAGTTTTTTTTATAACTATTTGAGTGACATGCAAACAACGAGAGAATGTCCACTCGAGAGTTTAAAATCCACTCCAAGTGTACATATATAGTATATATACTACAGAACTGAACGATATGATGAGAGAGAGAGAGATAGCTAGCATGTGTACACAGAAAGAGCAAGTCATATAAGTAGGAGAGGGGAAAAGAGATTAAAACAAATCATATCAATATGTAGAGATACAACAGACGTTGATAATTGTTCTCATTTAGGTCAAATACTGAAAACTAAACAATGTGTTTGGAATGTAGTTAAACAAAAGATGGAGATCAAGCTGTGCAAGAGAGGCTTAACTAGCATGGAGCAATGGTCTATGACAATAATACGAAAACGATTTTTCTGTAAGGTCGAAAAGGATTTTTGCGTGCGGATCACCCACCCGTTTGCACCAAGTGTCTGCAAAAATCTAATTTTTTTTATGCGGGTGACACACCCGCACGCGAAAATCTGCGGGTGGCTTATATCGCCCGCACGAAAAAAAACAAAAAATAAATAAAATCCAAACTCCCACCGATGACGGCGATGGGAGGGGCGGATCCGACACCCCCTCCACCTCCCACACAGATCCCGTCGCCTCTCCACCCCCATACGCGGATCTGTAAACAGCTTCGAGCGACGTTGACAAAGACAGTAGCGGCGGCGGCTTCTAGATTCTAGGGTTAGGTTTCAGGGCTAAGGGAAATTGATTTTCAGAATTTTTTTATTTGCGATTTTTCCATTTCGCAGTCGAACGACTTAAGCATGTGCATGTGAAAATCAGATTTTTCACGTGCGGTTACTTTACCCGCATGCGAAAATCAGATTTTCGTGAACACCTGGTACATGTGGGCTACCCAGACACCCGCGAAAATCAGTTTTGACCTCATGCGAAAATCGATTTTGTAGTAGTGAGTAGTGTTAATGCTGATGTGTGGTGCAGTATCTTAATGTTGTTGGTGCAATATAGCACACTGTTGTTAGCATCTTATTTGTAAACATATGCTATTTGACTATCTTGTTGTGGAGCTGTTTATGGTTATAGGGTATTTTCTACTGTAGTGTCGGTATTGTAGTGTACGGCTCCCATCGTTTGGTTTATTTACGGAATAAGCCAAACAATATATTTGCAAACGAAAAATAATTTGCGAATAAAACTTTTATATACGTCGCGTCATAGTCAAAGACAGATGTGTGCTTTGTCTGTGCCATGGGCATCGTGTGGACACGTGTGCTCAACCCTGTGTTGTGGGATCACACTTGTCACTAAGGAAGAGCACACGTATCTGTCGGGCCACCATGGCCACGATTTCCTTCTTGCAAATAAAAAGGAGAACAGAATTGCAGAAAAGCTGCAGTAAATTAAGCAGCACAAACACCTTGCACGCAATCTACAGTTCATCTTCGTTCCAATGTGAGGTACAACTTGTCTGAGAGATCGAGAGATTTTGGTGGCCAGGGTTTAGAGATCGATTGCTGGCCGACACGGCTCCTTCTAGGTGGTCAGGAGTGGAGACCTGCATATATAGTGCAATGTGCTTCTTTCCTAATGTCACCTATTCCCAAACGAATAAAATTTTGTAACATGTACATCATCATGCTGGTGCAATATGTGTACATGTTATCAAACAGCAGAAATGACAGATAGAAGAGGATGTTAATTTCTTCCTATGCAATGGATGAATGAGCTAAGATGGCTGACAAATTATGGATAGGAAAAGAGAATAAACGCTAACTGTGGAAAATATAAATAGGAGAGGGGGAGGGAGATAGCGAAGTATAAGTAGTAGTATAAGATAGGTGGCTTAAAAACACGTACTTTCTTCATGAAAGTTGAAGTAGAGGTTGTTGGTAACTATGCTTTGGGTCTGTTTGGAACCCAGGGTTCCCAACCCCTCTCCATCGTATTCCGCAAGCATGTGTTTCAAACTGCTAAATGATGTGTTTTTTGCAAAAAGATTCTGTATGAAAGTTGCTTAGAAAATAATATTGATCCATTTTTGAAAAATAGCTCATACTTAATTTAATCACGCGCTAATGAACCGTTCTATTTTCCATGCGCGTGATGTTCCTGTTGGGAACCGGCTCCAGCGAACACAGACTCTGTTCGCTACTGGCGGTTCCCATCCGGAACAGTGCGCGTGGAAAACGGAACTGCCCATTAGCATGTGATTAATTAAATATTTGCTAATTTTTTCAAAAGTGGATCAATATGATTTTTCTAAGCAACTTTTGTATAGAAACTTTTCGCAAAAACCGCACGGTTTAGCAATTTGAAAAGCGTACGCGGAAAATACGATGTAGAGGGGGGTTGGGAATCCTGGGTTCCGAACAGACCCTTAAGAGCAAGTATAATAGGAGACTGTAAGCCGTCTAAATACTGAGGTGGAGAAGAGAGGAGAGAGAGGAGAAGCGGGCTGTAAACTTACAGTCAGCTTAGACATAAGAACCAAGAAACTCTGTGAGAGAGACAAGTGGGCCCTATATTAATTGTAAAGAGCTAAATATTATATGGGTAGACTGAGAGAAGGCTGTAAAGAGCCTTACAGCCAATAAGTCGGCTGTATTATTATCCTTGCTCTAAGCAACATACAGAAAGGAAACCGAAGGAGATAGCGTTTCATGTGAAATAGTAAATGTGTATGTTCGAAGTTGTAAAAACATCTCATTTACCAATAACATCCATTGGTCCCTCCTGCGTCTTTCCTATCAGCAAACTTATATTGATACCCAAACTTTTCATGATTTGGCAATTCCGATCCCTTAAAAATTTTGACCTTTTGATTTTATTTTATTTTTTTGCTGTTTTTATAATTATGTACATATCTGTATATACATCCCACACTCAAGAGACAGATGCGTCGCATTTTACATATGCTTGATCAAGCCAAAGAAATGGAACACCCACAAGGACACGAGCATCGATCAAAGATGTAGACGTGAGTTGCTTGTTGTTTCCTCTCCCCTCCAACGTAACAAAGCCCTGCCAGGGAAGGGAGGGCTGCCGATGAACTGTTGCCTGGGCGACTGCCAAGTGTTGTCAAGCGGTGCCGCGGTGGCTCCATCCATCAATGGCTGAAGCAACGTACGTGAAAAGGGTAAACATGCAATGTGTTTATTTTCCCCCAATGTCACCCATTCTCAAAATAAAATCCTTTTTGACATATTGTAAATAGAATGTAGTGTACATGGCAAACTATTCTAAACCCTCGATGAAATACTCTCTGGTTGCTGTCTGCATGTCATTTAAATTGTTATGAAAAATATGAAAAGATGTAGAAGTGGAATTTTAACTTGCATATTTGTTGAAGTGATATATAATATGGTATTACATCTTCTCAATTTATTTTTAGTTTTTTTTATAACTATTTGAGTGACATGCAAACAACGAGAGAATGTCCACTCGAGAGTTTAAAATCCACTCCAAGTGTACATATATAGTATATATACTACAGAACTGAACGATATGATGAGAGAGAGAGAGATAGCTAGCATGTGTACACAGAAAGAGCAAGTCATATAAGTAGGAGAGGGGAAAAGAGATTAAAACAAATCATATCAATATGTAGAGATACAACAGACGTTGATAATTGTTCTCATTTAGGTGAAATACTGAAAACTAAACAATGTGTTTGGAATGTAGTTAAACAAAAGATGGAGATCAAGCTGTGCAAGAGAGGCTTAACTAGCATGGAGCAATGGTCTATGACAATAATACGAAAACGATTTTTCTGTAAGGTCGAAAAGGATTTTTGCGTGCGGATCACCCACCCGTTTGCACCAAGTGTCTGCAAAAATCTAATTTTTTTTATGCGGGTGACACACCCGCACGCGAAAATCTGCGGGTGGCTTATATCGCCCGCACGAAAAAAAACAAAAAATAAATAAAATCCAAACTAACCATAGCCATCGCCCGCCACCGCACCTCCTCATGGTCGCCATCGTTGTCGTAGTCGACATCGCCACCTTCCGCCGTGACCGGCCACCGCGGCGGGCTCTCGAGCCCGCCGCCACTTGCCGCGTCGCCGCCACCTACCGCCAGATCCAGGCGGGAGAGGGGCGTCGCCTCCAGATCCGAGCGGGTGAGGGACACCGTCTCCAGATTCAGGCGGGCGAGGGGTGCCGTTGCCAGGGAGCGCGCGTGAGGCCGCGCAGCCGCCACCACTCCCAGCCGCCCCGCGCCTGTTGCCCGCCACTGCCCTTGAGAGACGAGAGACAATAGAGAGATAGAAATAAATGAGGATAAGGATGGGTAGGTGGAGAGGATAAGATAGAAAATTTTGAAGTGGTTGAGAGGGAAAAATGCCTGAGGAGAGAGGGTATTTTTGCGTGTGGTGCTCTTAAGATGCCCGCATAAGAAAATCTATTTCCACGCGTGCGGTCTCTTAAGAGGTCTGCATGCAAAAATAGGCTTATTTTTGCGTGCGGACCCTTAAGAGACCTGCAAGTGAAAATCGAGTTTCACGTGCGGTTCTCTTAAGGGTCCGCATGCAATAATGGGAGGACGATTTTTCCAGACGCGGTCAGTTCTGTACTGTCTGGGATCTAACGAGGGGCTCGTACAGAAAATCGTTTGTGTAGTAGTGTGAATACTTGAACATGGTTAAATATTAATGTCCAAGATACAGGTCTTGCTGTCACCCTGTGTCACCATTTGGGAGGCAAGAAATGATGTCTTGCATACTTCTCGAGTGTCCCAAAAGATTCTGGCATATACTACCTTCGTCCCATATTACTTGTTGCTTTGATTTTTTTTCTTGCAACATTTGACCATTCGATTTATATAAAAAAATTAGTACAAATATAAAAAATAATAAGTCAATTTTAAGTACTTTGATAATAAAACAAGTAAAAAAATAATTAATTCTATTTTTTAATAAAACGAATGTTCAAACATTAAAAAATACTTAAGAAAAACTCAAAGCGACTGGTAATATGGGACGAAGGTAGTACTGATACGAACGTACGTGCGGCATTGTGTTAAATCTATAAGAATGCCTCTACACATGTGATTCCTCTCCCCTCTCCCTTCTGCTTCCATAGGGACTCAATTGCCAGCTAGAAGCCTAGAACAATAGCGATTAATGTCCATGCTCGCGTAAAATAGGGGTTAGTTTCTGATTTTGTTCACATTGTTAGTGTTTGTTGCTAATTATTTGCTTACAACAAGCTAATCCCTGTATCGCCTGAAATTCCTGAAATGGCTGAAATAGTACCATGGCAAGGGATGAAGGACTTGAAAATGTTATCTTGGTGTCGGACTGTCTATCGATCATCCAGCGGATCTCAATCTCAGAGGACACTCAGAAGTTGGTTATTTGATCCGAGGTATCAAGAGGATCACGGCTGTGTTCTTAGAGTGCTCGTTGAAACATGTTTTTCGCCAATCTCACTACGAGATATACAACTTTTACCCATGGGTGATAAGTAATAGCCTACGGTTTTAAAAACACCGTTGGTGATTATCAAGTTACCGACAGTGTTGCTAATCACTGACCATATAAAAAAAACCGTTGGCCATTTTATAGTCCCCTACAGTTTTTTATCTGATCTCCGACAGTATAGGTTGTTCCATTACTTGTCAAAACGGGATATCAGTGGCCGGATTATTTTACAGAAATTTTGATTATGTTTTGTACTAGTATACTTCCATTACTTAGCTTGGAAATTTCAGGAAAAAAGTTGGGGATGACTAGGGATCGGTCGCCCGATCCAAATCTTCAAAAATCAGGCGCTGACGTCAGCAATGCAGCGCCCGATTTACGTGCAAAACAAATTCAAACTGATTTTTCTCTTAAATTATTTATCCAAATCATAATCCGATTGCACCATTAAATTCGTTGCAATTAAATCTTCAAAACAAGACCACATATGGATATATTCCGACGAAATTTTTTTTAGCTTATTATTGATTTTTTTTAAATGTTGCACGATGTTACACCAGGTATATCGGATTTGTTTCACTAAGTAGATCGAAAATGTTTCACTCGTTTAAATCGGATGTTGTTTCACCTTATATGAAAACAATGTTTCAGCAAATAGCGAAAGAATGTTTCAGTTAACTGCAACATTTGATCCATACATAGTGAAACATTGCGAGTATATTAGATGAAACATTTTTCGATGAAACAAAAAATAAAACGAATTCCCTTAATAGAGGGTTTCCAAAATATGTGGGTTTTTTTGTTGCAATGGAGTATCTCAAATCACTGCAACATTAGATCTATAAATAGTGAAGCATTGTGAGTACACTAGGTGAAACATTTTTGGTGGAACAAAAAATAAAACGAATTCCGTTAATAGGGGGTTTCCAAAATACGTGGGTTTTTTTTGTTGTAACGGACATGTATTTCTATGACTGTATTGCTAGATCACCTAGTTTTGTGGTTTGAATTTTTTCTGTAGCTCCAGATTTGAGACTTAGGGAATATGACCTAGAGTTATATTTCTGCATTTTTATTCCTTTGCAATTTGAAGTCGTTGTGCAATTAAAAATTAGGGTATGAAGTCAAAAGGCATGGATTCACATGTGGGTTTTGTGTTTTGTACTGATTTGTAACCTATATTTAAATGTGCTTTAGCATGAGCAACATATATTTAAATATGATTTGGCATGAGCTGGGAATAACTAGTAGATCTGAGTTGCATAGTTCTCATGAATTTTATGTGTGTCTGCAAGCCTAAATGTGTGAATAAATGGTCGTAGTATCATCACTTTACTTTGTGCAATGATGGACTGTACAGAATCAGAGTTTGCTTGAGAGACCTAACAAACTAATTTTCAATGTCTGAATCAAAATTTATCTGTAGAGCATATCTTTAATGCATATTCTCTTTTTTTTAAATCAACCAGTGTGATATGTCAGTAAAACTAGTGGTTGCAGCTGAACATTTAGGCCAAGTTTATTGCCAAATCAAGTACTGATAGAACACTGCTACCTTTCCAAGTGAGTCAATATAGTTGTGCTTCAAAATCTTATAGTACCATATAATATTTCTTTCATTAACATTTTATTGAGCCCTAGAACTAATTCTAGGAATGAATTTTAACAGGGAACACTAACTTATGAATTGAAGATTCAGTTTCATATATGGAGGAAAATCGTAGTTGGATGTATAGAGAATGGAAAGGTAGGTTATACAGCCAAGTCTGGGCTACTGGGGTAGATCAGTTTGTAGAGCATGCATTTTCATTACCTGAGGCATTGAGTGATGGGACATCAAGGTGTCCATGTAGGAAATGTGTGTGCTCACACAAGAGAAAGAGAGAAGAGGTTACAATGCACTTGTTGCAGAATGGTTTCCAGCAAGGATATGAGCGATGGATCTTTCATGGGGAAGAATTACATCCACATAATGTTGAAGACGATGAGGCTGTTGAGGAGGTGGATAGAATGGATGACATGCTGGTTGATGCAATTGCGGCAGAAGGAATGTTTCCAGAGGAGGAACCATCACCAGTAGTAGCACAATTCTATAAATTATTGGAAGATGCTGATCAACCAGTCCAAGAGACTTATGACCATAAAGTGTCGCTACAACCTGTCTGAAGCTTGTTATAATGAAGTTACTGCCTTGATACATTACATTGTTGGGGATGTGGTGGCAACGAAAATCCCTTGGAATTTTCACTTGGCAAAGAAGCTTGTGCAAAGCCTTGGAATGCCCTATAAGAAGATTGATGTGTCAAGTGAGATACCTTAGTGTTGAATGCACTACTGCAAATCAGTCCCGTAAATTGTAAGATCGAATCACAAGAACTAAGCCAACTAGAGGGGGGTGAATGGTTGGTATACCCCGCGGCGAGGACGACGACGCAGAGCGGGACGAACACCTTGGGCGCCATTTCAATCGGGATTAGATGGAGGAATGGATTGATGGTGAGGAGAGGACTGCATTGATGCTGCTGATTATATAGCAACGGACACTGTAGTAGCTGCTGCGATTGCATCTGTACAACTGTAGGACATAATCGACAGGTCCCATGGTGTTTTTGGTCCTGATTAGACTTTTTTCTTTCTTGTGTGTATGGTGACAGGTTGTGGCCGTTGAGGTGTATGATTGTGATCTTCGCTGTACCTGTCTGAGTGACAGCAATGGTGGCCATGGATGCAGATCACATCAATTCCATTGGGAAATACTTTTCAGCCTTAAGAGGGATATCTTTGTCTCGCCTAACGGTAGAGGCCCAAGATGTAATCAATTTTCATTCTTTTTCAGAGAAGGACATCCTCTCAATATTCTAACGGAAACTTATTGTAAAACCACTCTATCTCTGTTTTACATCATTTAATTGGTTGGAGCGAGTGGAGATAACTAATTTTGATCACAATCATATATTCTTTGGAAATGGGGTGGAGTATAAACAACGGAACAAAATAATGGTTGATGTGTCATATTCATTGCAGATGGATGTTTTCTGCTGTGTAATAATCCCAGTCTGTGGGTGTGTCGGTCGCATGCATAGCTAATTGCTGTTAATCAGTGAACACCTGATCATCTGATCCAGATCCACAGATGTACCTACAGCTAAATATCTTAATGGAAACTAAAATACTATTTACAGAATAAATTAATCACCATCCAATGATCTGATCTCTGAAGTGTTTCTTCTGTACTTTGGTTCTCCTCCAAATACTAGCATTTATAGGCCAGAGTTCTCATCACTACTTTTTGTCGAGGACAGGAGCTAGATCAGCAGTTACCCTAGCATCTGTTATCTTCAGTCAAAAATTCAGAAGTGAAATGCAAGCCTAATTTAATTTTTCATCTTCAGTAAGCAATTCAGAACATAAATGAGCACTCGAAATGCTTCAGATCGAGTAGCCAACAACAGAGCAGCTGGTGCGTTGCCTTCTAAAGAAGATCGACGTTTATGTTCTGATATGTAATGTTCACTGTATCGTATACGGACTACGGACCACGATGTGATTGTCAGCGTATTGCTGCCAATGGACCACCTATTTATTCAGACATTATTTTTTCGATAATGATTCAAAAAAAAATAAAAGGCTTATAATACGAAACATACGTAGTATTTTTTCCGCTGCTTATATATAGCCTTTTCATTTATTTAATTATATCACGTAACGTTTCAAAGTTTAAGATGGATCTTTTTTATACTAAGTCACAATCTGTGGTTTCAAAATTATACTTTATTTATAACCTTTTAACGTGTTGATAATAATTTGTTACTCCTACATTTTGATCAATCATGCTGGCTCGACATAAACGACATATATAAGTGAGGGACAAGGGCTATCTGTCGCGAGGGGCCAGAACAAGGACCTCTCCTGTAGGTGGTCGGTCGTGGGAGGCCATGAACAATGACCTCTCTGTACTCCCTCCGTCCCAATAAAATACAAACCGTGGGTTTCCGTGTCTAACTTTGATTGTCCGTCTTATATGAAATTTTTTTATAATTCGTATTTTCATTGTTGTTAGATGATAAAACATGATTAATATTTTATGTGTGACTAGTCTTTTTAAATTTTTTCATAATTTTTTTAAATAAGACGTACGGTCAAACGTTGAACACGGAAACCAGGGTTTGTCTTTTTTTTGGAACGGAGAGAGTAGGTGCTACACACTGAGGTATGACAATGGGGAGGTGACCTCTTTGGCTCTTTGTAGGTGCACTGCTCTAGAAGCGTCAGCGTCAATATGCGAATGTGTCGGTTCATGGTGATGTAGGTGATTGTGACCCTAGCAATGTGGTAGCGGTAGCTTGAGCAGGAACTGTCGCCGTGTTTAGTTTCAAAGTTTTTTTTTTTTCAAACTTTCAGCTTTTCCATCACATCCAAACTTTCCTACCCACATAAATTTCTGACTTTTCCGTCACATCGTTTCAATTTCAACCAAACTTCTAATTTTGACTGACGTGAACTAAACACAGCTTGTGTCAAGAGACACAGGATGTTAGCATGTCTTTTTGTCTTTTAGATTTCTTTTTCAAGCTATTTTTGATGTTTTCTTTGTGTGTAGGTTTAATTAGTGCTTCTAATCCCCACGGAGTTTCTCCGAAAGCCTATTATTGTATCATTCGCTAGCTTCTTGTCCATCTACGAATATAAGTATTCCTGAATAAGTTCTACACACTACTTAAAAAAATCTTAATAGGAGTCGGCTCATAGGTGTCAGTTCATTTAAAACCGGTACCTATTGGCCGTTTTCCACACCTATGGGATAAAAAATTGAAAACTGACACTTTAAGAACATATAGGTGTTAGTTATAAATAAAAACCAGTAACTATACCTTTAGTTTCGTTTTTTTTTTAAAAAAAGACACCTATATAAATATTATAGGTGCCGCTCCTTTAAAAAACCAACACCGAGTAAAAAAATGGGCGACCAAGCCGGCCGGCTTTATCTAGTCGTGCCCTTCTTCATCCTCAGTTGATTCTTCTCCTCCCCGCCGCTGGGCACTCTTTCTCCTGTTAGCTGCCACTGCCGCCGCCCCGACTTCCTCCTCCCTCCTCCCAGCCGCCGGGTACTCCTCCTCCTCTTAGCCACCGCCGCTGCCCCGACTTCCTCCTCCCTCTTCCTCCCTGCCGCCGGGCGCTCCTTCTCCTCCTTAGCCCTCGGCAACGCCCCGACAGATGCCGTCGGGCGCTCTAGGCCGGGTCTGCATCACCTCGTGCGTGCCAGCCACGCTGCCCCACATCTCGCGCGCGACGTACATGTTCACTAGCACGACGTACTTGCCAGCATTCCCGGGCTGCCGCCGGAAGGAGTGCCGGGCAGCGATGAGATGGAGGCGTTCCGTGTTCTGTTCCATTGCCAGATTTGATTTGATTTGGATTTTTTTGGTTGATTTTTTGTATGGTGAATCTTTCTCTTAGTCATTTTGATTCAGTGAATTTCTGATGGATTTAGTGATGTGAATCCGCTTTGCAATGCATGCTCTGCTCAGATCGGTTTGACTCGAGCCGAGCCGGCATTTTTTTCCTCGTTAAACCCTATAGGTGCTGGTTGTAGCCAATATCTGGCACCATTATTAGAAAATATAGGTGGATTTCGAGAAGGTTACCTTACTCCACAACCTCCACACGAAATCCCCTCCAAATCCCCTTGATTCCCCACGGGTTAGAGGCGGATTAGGGTTAGAGAGGAACGCCGCCGTCGCCGTCACAGTTTTCGTGGAGCGGGGAAGAGAGAGAAATGAGAGAGCTCCTTCTCTCGGCCGGGGCGGGTGGGCCTTAATGTCTCGAAGCTCAGTGCCATATCGAATGGCGCTGATATTAGCCACCTCAACGCCGAGTCGGGTGGCGCTGAACTTTGACATGTTAGCACGCCGAGTCAGCCTACCATCCACGGTGGCACGCCATTCAGCGCCGGTTGACCAGGCGCTGAGGTGGCTACGCTCAGCGCCGAAACATTTGGCGCTGAACCTTCGGTTCATTTTTGAAATAAGTTTTGGGCGCGGTTCATTTGCGAAATAAGTTTTTGGAAAGGGTCAAATTGTCAATTTTTTTGGTCAGTTTGCTGATAGGAAAGACATAGGAGGGACCATTTATTGGGAGTGTTGTACATGAGATGTATTTACTACATCGAACATACACATTTACTATTTCACATGAAATGCTATCTCCTTTGGTTTCCTTTCTCTATGTTACGTGAAGAAAGTACCATTTTTTAGCCACCTATCTTATATTTATACTTCTCGCTATCTCCCTTCCCCTCTTCTATTTATATATTCCCCAATTAGTGTTTATTCTCTTTTCCTATCCATAATTTGTCAAACATCACATTCATCCATTGCATAGGAAGAAATTAACATCCTCTTCTATCTGTCATTTATGCTGTTTGATAACATGTACACATCTTCCGACAGCAGCTCGAATAGTCGTTTCCCGAGCCACCGCACCGCCGCGGCGTACTCCTCCGCCACGCCCTCCACAGTGGTAGGATCTCCTCCGGCGACATCTCCATGAACAACGTGTAGCGCTAGTTGGCCACTGGTGGAAATCGATTTCTCTTAGCCCTAAAACCTAACCCTAGAATCCAAAAGTCACCGCCACTACCGTCATTGCCAATGTCGCTCTAAGCCACAAGCGGATCCGCGCGCATGAGGGCGGAGAGGCGGCCAAATCCATGCGGGGGGTGGAGGAGGTGCTGGATCGGCCCCTTCCATCGCCGTCGTCAGCGGGATGATTGCCACGGTAAGCCTAATCATCCGTCAGGTGAAGATAACTATCGATTTGGCAGAAACTTGACACACACAATTCCCCTCCCGATCAACATGATCCAAACCCTACAATCACAGTACCATGTCTCCTCTGGTTATTAACCATGCCGAAACCCGATTGACCTCGCCGAGAAGGATAATCCCTTTGTGTGAATCGAAGGACAAGACAACAACTCAATTGCAGATGAATGATTAATCAAGATCTCAAAATTGAGGTACCACAAACCGTGCTAACAGTGGTATTGTAATTGCAGAAATAATCTAAGCGAAACCCAACCCTTACTCAATGATGGCTACTGAATATATAGGTATAAGGGTCGACCTTGGACCCTTGGATGCATCCCTATTGGACTCCGACATGATACACTGCCCAACGGGCCCAAAGACGGTGATGCAACACCCGGACAAATTATGAACGTCTTATTGTTTCGATGTTTCCTATTGACTTGGAAGGAATTATGACGTTAGACCAGATCCATTGGAAAGGTGGTCTCGTTAGCTTTGTATACACATTTAGAACGTCGAAATCGGAGTCCAAATACAATCAAGGTGATGATTTTAGTGTGGACTGCTCTTGGAGCTCGAGGTGGACTCGAACTTGATATGAGTTGGAGCTCCATCTTGACTTGAACATCCATAACAATCTTGTCTATCTCCTAGCCTCTCTCCAAGTGCTCCATGGTATTCTCCATAGTTCGTAATCATAATTAAATCATTAGATAGCAATCTATACTCAAAAGCACATAAAGAAGTACTTAGAAACGAGCTCGCATGTAAATTTAATTATCGGGCGTGAGCTCTGTGATTGGATCTTGCAAAACAATTTGAGGAGTAGTGTATGTATCTAAAGGAGTAATGTCCTCATCACGAGATCCCTCTCGCTCGAGCCCGCCACCGTTGGCGGAGCTCGAGGCCGTGACCCTCACCCATCATCACCTTGTTGGGGAGGACGTCCCCGTGCCGGATCTACCGCCACCGATCCCCCCGCCACAAGATACGTCGTTGCAAGCCCCCTGCTGCCAGATCCACTGCCAACGAGCTCCCTGCCGCCGCCACCCTTCGCACAGTCGGATCCACCACCACCGCCCCCATAACCGTCGGCTGCTCCCTCCCGTTCGCCCGCTTGCCACCATCATCGTCGTCGTGGCCGTGGTGGAAGAAGGAAGGGGAGAGGACACGGCCACTGTGAGGAGAGGAGAAAAGGATGAGAGGAGAGGATAGGAGAAGAATGAAGGGAGGAGTGAGGAGTCCTTTTGGAGCCCAAGCCCATCACCGTCGCCAGTCTCACCTCGTCGAGAGGGTAGGGAGTAGGAGGGGAGAAAAAAATAGTGCGGGTATTTTCTTATGGAGAGAATCCACTCAGTACCATTGAGTTTTCCCCACTTCTATAATCTACCACTGACTTTATCAAGTTGAATAATATGACATCGTGTTCTCTTGAACCTCTACCGCGTGCCATTGCCGTCCACAAGCCGTTAGTTGGCATCCGTTTAATGTATTGATTTTTTTCTTAATGACTAAAATATCCTTTGACTAATATTTAGCACTAGTTGACTGAAAACCCTAGCCGTGCTCCTGCCCCAAATCGATCTGCCCAGTGTGAGGCGGCGCAGACTCCCATCGATGGAAGCAGCGGCGGAGGACTCGGCATGGCTAGGTATGGCGAAAGCCATACCTTGCGCCGGCCGCGCGAGTACCCCACTCTCGATGAACTTGCGATTTACGAACACACGCACGCTAGCGCGAGAGAAAGCAAGCAGCAGTTACTTCTTCATGTACTATTATGCAAGTGTCCGATCCAAACTCCTGAAATGCGTTCATTGATTCTATCTTCAATGCTTATCAATCATTCAGGTTGAGTTCTTCATTTCAACTTCTAGTTCATTAATTCCATTCAACTCCTGGTTGACTGCCAATGAGTTTTGTTGTCTAAAAGAGACATTGCCCATGATAGGTCTCATTGCCAATTTCTACTGGTTGTATGAGACTTTATGCGAGTATCCATGGATATACGAGGAGATGCATTTTTCATATGCTTCTTCTTCTTTTTCTTGCTTAATACTTCTTGATGTGGGCATGTACCAGCGTTAGTGTGCACTCCAACAGCTAGTTTTCTTCCTTGATGGGAAGGTGCGGTACGCCTATTCGGAGGTTCCGTACCGTTTGCCAGATCTCAACTGGCTCCCCTTCTATTCGGTGGGGTACCTTTTGTGACTTTGAGTATGATAGTCCCTCTTGCCCTGTTTTCACCAGACGTCTCCGGTTACTTTAGGGGTGTAAGGAGCCGAAGTTTCTTATCCAATTCTTTTTGTTCGAGGCCTCTAGACAAGATGAGGGATACCTTTTCTTTCTTTGGTATTTCACCCTCCTCCGGTGCATTCATGCAACTTAGTCAAACTCTTCGAAATCACAAAAGTATTTTACAAAATGATTTGGCAGTTTTAATTCTTTGTGCAAACTGCATTCACTAGTGCGATGTAACATGCATTAGTCCCTTTCTACTATCATATTTCCTGACATTTCCTATCTAGGGGTTCATTCTCTCCCCCTAAATGATTGCAAATAATTCTTATTTGTCAAGGAATTTAGGCTTCATAACTATCTCCGTAACAGGTTTCCGACTTTCGGAGAGAGCCTTTTGCAACGCATTATGATAGTGGGATATGCACATAAACCAAGCAGATTCAATAGCACTAGTTGCAGGATGGATGTTCATGCCGATGGTCTGAATTTTCTTTCAAAGTCCGCTGCTTTGAGGACTACATGTCCTTTTCTACTGCGGGTATTACAACAATGACATAGCAAATATTGCAATTCATAGCTTATACTTAGTTCGCTTATGCGGATATTTGGTACTTCGTGCTGCCAATTCACCAATCATCAAATGCAATGCTAGCATTGTCCTCGCGGACTTCTAAAGATGATTTAGTGAGTTCAATTGGTGTTCACGTGATCTTGCTGGATCAGTCTTGGCAATGACACGGTGTCTAAGAGACACCAGATGTTTGCTGCTTTGGAAGCGCATTTATCCATACAGTACCAAATGGGAGCCGCAGATATTCCTCACAATCTAGTTCAGGGATGCTAGAACTATATGCGGTTTATGCACTAATTTCCTGTCGGTGCATACTGGCACACAAATCTTCATGATTTAGAAAAATTATGCATATATGTGCCATGATCATACGAGTTGTAATATTTATTCTTATAATTCTAAGACCAGAAATGGCTGAAAATCCATTGCTAAACGGGTGTAGCCCAAATCATCACACTTTTTAGAGAGTTCAACGGGGTTGACGGACAATAGATGCTTCTATAAAGTGCACAATTGTTCCATAGGTAATATGACTGTGGCGCATTCTAGGCCGACAAATTCAGTTGTTGCTGCTAGCAACAGTCATAATATTTTCAGTTCTATGGGTCTGGAAAATACCTCTTTCTCTTAAAGTGTTATTTGTGGTTATGCGAACCACAATTCATTCTTTTTTCTCTTATGTTTGGGCGCTACACACAATTCAAAGCATTATAACTATGTGCTAGAAAAGAGCAACAAAATAGTAAATGCCTTAAATATGCTATTTTATACTGGAAATAATTCTTTATTGCAGGGAAAAGGTGTGCTCTACTTAGGCAAAGACCATCTCTTCGATGCAATGTTCAATTCAAAAATTGCAACACGTGATGACGAAGTATATTGATTCAACGAAGTATTCCGGTACATCGGATTCAATTTACTTCATAGTGAGCTTCTTGCTCAACAGCTATGGCACAGCTTTACTATTCTGACATAAATCTTAGGGCCGAACCTATCTAGCATAGGAGATTCTACGGCCATAACCATTCAAAAAGGCTAGGAGTTCTCCCCCTTTAATTCATGATGAGTGTGCTATTAGTATTGTCCTTTTCTTTTCATGTTCATAAATTGTTCACCTTGACATGAGTTCTACTCCTCCTTGTCCTCTTCTTTCATTGAGGTAAATGCACCTAGCTAGCTAGTCGTGTTGAATTCATTATCAACTGTGCTAGGTAGTTTGGGAAGACAATGTTCTTCTGGCGAACACTATCCCGAATGATACGCAATTCTATTATCAACTAGTTAGGCATACTTCTTGTATGTGCACTAGTGATGCTTGCATGCGACTTTTGTCGCGTTCGGGTAGAACATTAAGAGTTTCCGCGGTATTCGGTGCAAATTCGGTGCACCGTATTTCCGTACTCTCTGGGTCAACTGCTCAGCGAATCTAGTCGAAAATACCCATTCTTGCTTATAGTTCTTGCTCTATGAGAGGTAGGGTATGTACCATAATTTTCTAAATGCTAACGCGCTTATTCTTCTAGCCTACTCATTCATGAGAGTAGCTTGGAGGCACTTGCGAGAGTTTGAAATGCTAGATCAAACTTATCGAGTCAATGCCTATAGCGCGATTGGATTAACGGTACCATAGAGCTTTTTGCTCTACTGTAATTTCGACATTAAAATATGTCAGAGATATTCTAGATTCAGCGAATTTTCTAATCCGCGATGCCAGTCAAAAAAAGAGAAAGAATAGTAACATACCTGGAAAAAAAAGAAAGGTTATGTACGTGCATGCACCCCCTTTAACGGATCGCATGCAAGCAGTAACGTACCTATATATGGAATGAAACAGAGGAGTTGTTTTGAGATAAATCTAATCTAACGGTTTATAATATTGGACCCACCGATTTAAGTGAAAATCGAGGGATAGATGTTTTTCTTTTTCCTCAGATTTTCTAGAATTTTCTCTAATTTATTAGAGCGCCATGTGGCGGCTTGAGAGCGTTTTGAGGAAGCTTCATGGACTTTTAGTATACAATAGAAATAGATAGATAGATAGATACATAGATAGATTAGTTCAAAATCCATCAGAGAACTTCGATCGAGATCATTTACATCTCATCGGTATTAAAAGATGTAGTGTTTTGAAAAAAACAAATGCTGTTATACAAGTAATGAATGCATTAAATATTGACATCTATAGTTGTTTTTCTACTATGTTTAACTCTGTTCAAAAATGATCTTTGGTTTATGCTTGGCAGATGGAAGGCGATCAAGGGAGGAACAATGGTGCTTGGTCCAGGACTACGATTCCCTGAAGGTTTTCACATCCAACTTTTCCCAAAACCTTGAGGTACCGGGGCCAGATACTTCTAGCCCCTACACAATATATGAAGCTCAGAAGCAACGTTTGAGATCTATATTGTTGATGATTGGTACTTCGATGTAATTTTCATTATTTTTCTGCTGATCCCATTAGTTCACTGCTGAATGAGCTATGCTTATTCTTCACTTTGCCATAAATGTTGTGTGATGTCCAAATATCACAAATAAATGTAGATACGTTTGAGTCCTCTTAAGTAAAAATAATTTGCGAATAGTATGTTACTATAGTTCATTCTTCACCTGTAAGCATGTCTCTCAAAGCATCCCAGATGGGCTCTTCCTTTTTGGCTCCAAAATCAGGGTAATTACAGAGAGCCTTCCATTTCAAATCAAACTCACTTTTTCGCAGCGTACTCTAGTGGGCTCCCCAAATCTCTCCCAAATTTTCTTTTATAAAGAGTAAATTGCACCATGCATGCACTACAAGAAATGACATTCTACGATGAAAATCCCATATATAAAAAAAAATCATAGATTAATGATGAGTTTCATTTGTCGATAATGTCACAAAGACAAGTACGTAGCATCGTCCAGTCGTTGTTATGATGAATTTAAAACAAATCATAAAAAAATGAGAAAATTTTCTATCTAGCATAAAAAAAGTTGCTCTTCCCTCTATAGCACCAAACTTAAAAAGTTCCCTCTCTAGGCACTTCTAAAATTTTCCTTCCCTATGTAACACTTCCGTTAGTTTTTACACTTGACGGTGTTAACTAGCAGGAGAAAAGACGATTTCGCCCTTCTTTAGTTTTCAAACTTGCCTGTACATGATGTTGGTTATTAATTACTTAAGTTAATTAATGACAAGTGAAACCACAAGAGGATAATTATTATTTTTTTCAAAAGAGTGGATCGACATGTTATATTTGCAGTGTTACGTTAAATCAAGAGAAAGCACGTCTAAAATACCAACTATCATGTATGGGCAAGTCTGAAAACTAAAGAAGGACAAAACCGTCTTTTCTATTGCTAGTTAACACCGTCAAGTGTAAAAACAAACGGAAGTGCTACATAGGAAGGGAAATTTTAGAAGTATCTAGATAGGGAACTTTTTAAATTTGAGTGCTATAGAGGGAAGAGCAACTTTTTTTTTATGCTAGATAGGGAATTTTCTCTAAAAATATATATCATGACACCAAATCAAAATGTCACAAACAAGGCATCTTTGTCAAAAAAAAAAACAGTATGGGGGGCACGCAATGATGAAGTTGTTTCGTTATAGAACTAGGGATAAAAATAGAGTGGATACGGATGGATAATGCTCATACTATATTTTATTTTTCTTTGTTAGATAAAAAGAATACGAATAACTCATATACGGAAACAAATACGAATGATCTCGAATACAAATAGGATTGAATATGATCGGATATGAATACGGAAACAAATATTACTCGGAACACGAAAACCACTAACTAAACTTCTGATAGAAACAAATAACATCACGCATAATTAGCTCATGTTATATAATAAGTTTGATCATAGACTAGACAGTGCTAATTAAGTTCAACATGTACAACAGTGTTGGTATAATACATATCTAACTGATATTATAACATATAAAATATAGTATAACCTTCGTCTACCGTCGTCGAGTCATGTAATACTATTCCATTCTTAATTAATTCTAAGACCGAAAATGGTTGAAAATCCATTGCTAAACGTGTTCCGTGGTAGGCCCAGAATTGATTTACACCACGTTCTTATGACCGCAGCTAACGGGGTGCCGTGCATCACCGTCACCTACGCGATTCGCCGTCCTTGGTACGGACTACCTCTGTTTCCATACGTAAGCCCACCATGACTGACGGACCGCAGCTTCTCGAGACCGGGCCGCAGGACCTCCAGTGCTACGTGGTGCCGGACTAGCAATAGCATATACCAGATATTTCCATATTCTATGAGTCTGGAAATACCTCTTTCTCTTAAAAGTGTTTATTTTTGGTTATGCGGACCACAATTCATTTTTTCTTCTTATGTTTGGGCTACACAAAATTCAAAGCAATTATAACTATGTCTAGAAAGAGCAACAAAATAGTAAATGCCTAAATATGCTATTTATACTGAAATAATTCTTATATTGCAGGGAAAATGTGTGCTCTACTTGGGCAAAAGGACGCATTATCTTTAAATGCAATGTTCTTATTAAAATTGACAAAGTGTGACGAAGTATATTGATTCAACGAGGTATTCCAGTACTTCGGATCCAATTAACTTCATATGAGATTCCTTGCTCAACAACCTATGCATATATGACTCTATTCTGACATAATTTTAGCGCTGCGACTATACTAGCATAGGAGATTCTAGCCATAGCATGAAATAGGCTAGGAGTGCTTCCCCTCAAATTCATGAGAGCTGTGCTATTGGCATTGTCTTTCTTTTAATGTTCATACTGGATTGTTTCACCTTGACCTGTTGTTCTACCCCATTTACGTTACTTCTGTTGTAGGTGTCGATCCAGGCTACTGCTGCGTGGTTGATTCGTTATCAATGTGCTAGTTGGTTTTGGAAGAAGTAACGCACTTCTTAAACACTCTGTCGTGTGTTGAAGATTGTTCCGACACTATCTATCATTGACGTCCATTCATCAACTAGTTAGGCATACTTCTTGTATGTCAGCAGTGATGCTTGCGTGCGACTTTTGTCGTGTTCGGTAGAACAATCAAGAGTTTCCGCAGTATTCGTGCAAATTCGTGCACCCGTATTACGTATCTCTGGGTCAATTTGCTCGTGAAACATAGTCCGAAAAATACCCATTCTTGCTCATAGTTCTTGCTCTACAGAGAATGCACATAATCTCTGCTGCTTTTCAATTCAGTTAATCCATACTCATTCATAGAGTGGCTTGGAGGCACGGAGAGTTTGAATGCTGATCATACTCATCGAGTGCAATGCTAAGCGCGTATGGATTCAAGTACTGCATAGGGCTTCGCATCTACTTAATTTCGACATTGGAATATGTCAGAGATCGGCGAATTTCTATCGCGCAATGCATTCATCTTTCGTATCAAAAATATGCGCAATATTAAAATGCGGTAAAATGCACAGTGTTGCAATATAATGGTACACAAAATTCCCGCAAATAATTCCAGTATATACTATGCAATTCTATACATTTTATCCAACGATATAATTAGGTAAACCACACAGATATCATATCAGATATATGCGATAATTCAACCAATAATCAGCAATAGGAGAACTGAAATGCAAGTCGGGTGGAATTCAATGGTCCGTGGTCTTTATGCGAGGTATATGATTTTTACGTGGATTTGCAAATTTCGAATGGCCATTGAAACAAATATCCCAATGCAAAGGGTGTAAATGGTGCTTTTCTAAACAAGTTTCAGGGGGTTAAGATGCACATGTTCCAATTGCCGAGAAACATGGCATTAATTTCTGAAAACAAGAGGGCATTTTTGCAAGATCACACAGATCTTTCTTTTCTTTTCTTTCCTTCTATGTTTCTCTTTCCTTAACTTGTTATTTTCCGTCTGACTTCCTTGGCCATGAGGGCCTGTGGCCGCGCGGCAGCGGCCGGAGGCATGCGCCGGCAGGCCGGCGACGTGCGGGCGCGGCTTCGTGCGGCGGAGCGCGGAGCGCGTAGGCCGCACGGTAGCGACGCGTCGCGGGAGCGGCGGCAGGCGCTGGCGAGCGAGCCGTCGAGCGGGTGCAGAGCGCGGGCTCGGCGCGGAGCGTTGCGTGGCGCAGTCAGCGGAGCGACAGCGGCCTGGCCGGATGGCGGCGGGCGCTGGTGCACGTCGCAGGCGTGTCGGGCTGGCCAAGGTGGCCGCGTGTGGCGAGAAGATGCGCTTCGTCGTACCCTCCTCACTTCATCCCATTTTTTTTTTTCTTCTTTCTTCTATCCCTTCCTCCCGCCCTGATGTTCACCATGCCATGTGCGATCGGTCGGCCGGCGGCGCGCTGCAATGGAGGGTGGCGGCGGCCAACGCCTGCGGGGCGCGCGGCGGCGGCCAGGTGCGCGCGCTGCGGGCGCCAGGAGGCCGGGGCGGGCACACGCGCGCGGGAGGCGCGGTTGGGCGCGGGGCAAGTGGCCGCTCTTGCTGCGGTGAGGGGCGGCCCGTGCGACGCGCGGAAGGCGCGCGGCGTACGAAGGCGGCGCGGACGCTTTGCGTGCGTTGGCGGTGCTCGCGCCGGCAGTCGTTGCTCGAACGGCGGCGAGGCGCGTGGCGGCTTGCCGTGCGGACGGCGGTGGCGCGACGGCCAGCGAGCGGCCTCGTGCAGGTGCGGCTAAGCGTGGCGCCGACAGCGCGGGACGGCACGACGTGCGGTGGCGGGCCGGCGACGGTACTGCCGCGCGGGATGAAGCCAGATCGCGGCAAGGCGTGAGCGCCGTGGCTGTCTGTGCTCCACGGTCAATTTTTTTGCTTCTGCTTTTTTCCTTTTTTCTTCTTCTCTCTTCCTTTCTTTCCCTCGGAATGGCGTGTCCGAAGCGCGGCATGCGCGGCTGTGGCGTGCACGG
>CM020179.1:31551165-31573819 GCA_009805545.1 Oryza longistaminata | reverse complement strand
GGGGGGGGGGAGGGAGGTGTGATGTCAGGGGAGCGTTTTAGTTATAGCGCACCCTCGGTGGGGTTTAGCGCGTCCCTATAAATATATCATGAAACAATTATTCGTGCAAAATAAAATCATGAAAAAAATACATGCAAATACTAATCCATAATTCAAACTCACTAGAAAATTTGACATAATTTTATCCTTATAATTAATACCTCTGTTAATTTGGGCAAAGCAGTCAAAATTCAAATTTAATCTAAACCGTGAATTGCAAACATTATACCTCATCAAATTGTATATACATGTATATGTAACATAATTTATTTAAATACTAGTTTATTTGTCATTAAGAATATAATTTTCCGGAATTTATATCACTGGTTTTAACCTCCTAAAAATTCAAGCTAGATTCAATCAAGCCATTTTTATTTATTTTACTGAGAATAAACTATATTGATTTTTTTCTGAAACCTGGAAAAAGGAAACTATATTACTTCATTTATCACCAAAAATCCACCCTAATTTATCTGTTCCACAAATTAAACTATTGAATTAAAAAAAAAGAGGAGTACAATTAATTCTTAAAATTACCAAAGACTATTTACACCTAATTTTCTACCCACCCCTCTCACTCTACTGTTGTTTGCCACGCCTAGGACCCACAATGCAGCCACTCGAGCTCACTCATCTCTGTTTCCTTTATCTCCTCTATTTCCACTCAGTGCAGCCGAGAGAGGGAGAGATCGAGGGGGATCCATGGGCTATCGATCGCTTGGAGACGGGGGTAGCGATCGATCCCCTCCCCACTCCCTCCCTCCATCTGGTTTTTTTTTTTTTTTCACCGCATTACTTTCCTATTTTAGTAAATTTATGCATCTAAAGTTTGTACACCTCAAGTTTACACATCTCCACAAATTTTTTTTAAAAAAACAAAAAGTTAGAAAAATTTATGTATAGAAATACTATATATAAAAAAATTGAATTCAAACTCAAATTTGAATCGGGTATGTAAACTTTTGACTTATAAACTTTAGGTGTATAAACTTTATATGTATAGAAATATTATATATAAAAAATATTTGAATTCAAATTCAAATCGGATATAATTAAAATTCAAATTTGAAACGGGTATATAAACTTTTGACTTATAAACTTTTGGTCTATAAAATTTAGATGTATTGAAATACTATATATAAAAAGTATTTGAATTCAAATTCAAATTTGAATCGGATATATAAACTTTTGACTTATAAACTTTTGATCTCTAAACTTTAGATGTGTAAATTTGAGGTGTATAAATTTTAGGTACATAAATTTATAAAAATAGGAAAGTAATGCGGTGCCAAAAAAGAAAACCAGGTGGAGGGAGGGGGGCGCGCTACCCCATCGTCTGGGCGATCGATCGCCCATTAGAGGTTTCGTGTTGGTACATGTATTATTATATGCCTAAGTACGAGATAAAGGACATAGACATGGTGCCAAAAGAATATATTTGCTCTTCAACTTCTAATTATATATGAATAAATAAAACACATACTTCCTTCGTTTCACAATGTAAGTCATTCTAGCATTTCCCACATTCATATTGATTTTAATGAATCTAGATAACTATATATGTCTAGATTCATTAACAACAATATGAATATGGGAAATGCTAAAATGACTTATATTGTGAAACGGAGGGAGTAATACGTAAAAATACACTCATGATAAATTTAGTAATATGTAATTCAGTAATTTTTAAGTAGGAGTGAATAATTTTTGGGACAACTGGAGTTGTTTTTAGTTTTGAAAATGTAAATGTAATTTAACTATGCATGTTATTAAGTGATATATAATTATGTAATATATATATATATATTATTGATTTATTTAGATTTTTTATCGATGTTTCGATGACATCCGCCTAGTTAGTATACAACTCTAAATAACATATATTTTTGCAAGGTAAAATTTATTATATAACACTTAAAATTTGTGTAATTTGCTAGTATATATTATAAAAACGTGTCACGGCTAAAAGACAACCTAAAAAATTGGTAATTTGCTGAATGACACTTAATTTGTAATGGATTATAAGTCTATCTTTCATTAGATGGCGTAGTCTTATTGGCAATATGTTTAATAGAAAATATATTCAATTAATTTATCCTAAAATCCATAAAATTAAACATCTACAGTATAAAAAACAGTTATTACTTAAAGCTTAGAAATACACGTAGTACAAATTATATATGGTTTCGTACAAACCAATTCCATGGTTGCGACACCATATTTTCTTATAAATTGAAGACTTCACAGTTTCACATAATTTTAGTTTACAATTCATATGATGCAAGGGTAATTAAAAAATCATAACCAACATAATCCCAAATAAATTAGAATAGAGTAAAAAAGGTATTTCAATAAAAAATCGCTCACACATATACATATGTAATAAAATTTTGAATCGTGATCCGATGCTCTCTACTGATAGTATTATACTACCAGTAGAAATGATCTGATCCGTTCGTTATTTACTAATACATTGATTAAGGGTAACCTTTTCATTTATATATTTTTTCCAGCTAGATTGATCAATCTGTTGTTATTTATTGCGCTAGCATCGCTCATATTCCATCGAAATAAGCCAAAAAAGAATAAAAATAGGTTTAGTAACTACTAAATGACAATTATACCCCTTCACACCTTTTTTTACAGTAGTGTCACTTTATGTTTCTACTGCTGCTATTTAGGGTGGTATAGTATAAATAGATCTAAACCATTCGATCAAATAAGATCAACGGATTAGATTACTTTCAACTGCGAATAGAGAGCATCGTAAAGGGGCTCAAATTTCAAACATGTTAAACAAGATGCCCACGCATGTGCGCTTGCTACCTTCCTAGTTCAAGATAAAAGCACTAAAGCTATTTACCGCAGTTACATGTTGTTACTCGTTCGTTATAGGATAGATAACAAATTGTTTCAGTGCCCCCAATCCTCAGAGTTTGACCAAAACTAAAATCTATGTTGTGAAATAGACGAAGACTTTAATATAAGTGATAAGAATGTCTCTTACATTCAAAGAAAAATCAACTTTTGTCCAGGTAAACTCTCCTATATCACCATTATTTACTATCATTGTTCTTAAAAGATAGATATCTTTTTAGTAAATCTAACTTCATATGTATCACTAAAATAAGCGTAATACATCATTAATATATAAAACGTTCGTTTCCACTATGTACCTAAATGTCTGTGGCAACACTTATTTCTAAATCTACGAATAAATATTCTAAAATTCCCGCTTCTATTGATTATTAGGATAAGAGTAAAGTGCACAGGCGGTCCTTAAACTTGTAGGGGTGTGTCATCTACGTCCCTAAACTCTCAAAATGCATATCCAGGTCTTAGAACTAGTCATAGTGTGTCATCTACGTCCCAAATCGCCACAACCCCTTCAGGATCCTGCGTGGCGTTGATGTGGCATGCCACACGGACATGACGTGTCATCATTTTGACTAACAAATGGGACCCATTTAAAATTTTTCCTTTTTCTTTTTTCTCTTTTTTCCTTTTCTTCTCCTTTCTATGTGAAAGGAGCATAAGAAAGGAAAAAAAAAAGAAGAATGACAAGAAAAAGAAAAAGAAAAAGAAAAGAAGAAAAAAAGGACACGTCACGTCTTTGTGGCATATCACATCAGCGCCACGTAGGATCCTAGAGGGGATGTGTTGATTTGGGACCTAGATGATACACTTTGATAAGTTCTAGGACCTGGATATGTATTTTGAGAGTTTAGGGACCTATATGACACAACTCTACAAGATTAAGGACCGCCAATGTACTTTACTCTTAGGATAACACCATTGAAAAAATAGACATGAATGCCCCCTCTAATCGGTGGAACCATTAAGGTTTTATTTATCTGTTGCCCTCAAGCATGGGTCAACATAGTCGTGCCTCTCACGGCTAGTGTAGAACACGATTTTAATTAATCCTGGTTCACTATCGGTACCCTCAAAGATGATTGCATCAGTTAGTAGGAAGTTGAGCACTATTATCAATGGTGGCCGCCACCACTAGGCGTGCCTCAACTCAACCATATGTGTGCCCCCTGCTATACTTGTGGTAACATAGCAAGCTCTGTTATCCATGCTCGGTGCCCTTTAGGGAAAAAAAAGATGATGGATGTGATAAAAATAGTTCTTCACTTCTTCCAAAAAAAATAGTTTCCTTATGTTTTGTGTAGACACGATTTTGTTTATAGTGTTAATTAGTACTGCTTAATTTTTTTTATTATACAAATACAATGTAATCTTTAGAAATGAGTGAGATTGATCACTAAAAATATATATAGCTAAACAAACATGTGATCATGACAATCTTCAAAGTATCATTTATATGTTTGATAAAGATCTATATTTTAGCATCTAGTGTGTTTTCGTCACCTATTGTTTATAATTGCATGAGACACCTTTACTAATTTTTAAAATGTCTTTCAGTGGTAGACGACGTACCTGTCGACAGCAAGCTATACGTGGTGACTTCGTCAATGTCAAAATATGTCAGCCTAGTCTCTCGGAAGTACTCATAGGGGTATGTGCATCTATGCGTTCATAAGGTTGAGTGTGCGCGTGTTGTGAGCGCCTGCGTTTGTACCTTGTTTCTCAAAAAAATATCAAACACTATTTATTGTTTCTCTTTTAGTTTAATAGATAAAACAATAGGGAGAGGATGACATTGTTGTGGACATGTGAGGGTGAGGAGGTGGTGGAGATTTTATTTTTCTAATTTTTCTATGATTTAAGTGAAAGTTGATGACGGGGTGTTTCATTTTTTTCTAAGAATTTCTAAGGTTTTTCCTTTTTTATAGGACGTGACACATGGCGACTTAAGTTTTTATTTTAAACAAATAGATCTAATAGTTAAAAATAATGGATAAGTCAATTTAATTAGTTTTTCTTATAATTTTAATTAAACCGCTTAAATTGTTCAAAATTGTTCTAATTTAAGTGTATGTTATCAATCACAAGGTTTAAAAATCTGTATGATTTTTTATTAAAAATGTATGGATGAGTGAACAATAGCTAGTCCATAAAATATGTATGAGCCAAAGTAATGAATTTTTTTAATAATATAGTTAACTTGGATCTTCAATTTTGTTTTATAGTAAATAATCTAATATGGTATGCACCAATAAAAAGTTATACGTATATTTACGTACTTTTGTACTTTTCTACTCACGGAAAAAAGGAGCGAAAGAAAAAACGTAATTACGACTGAATAAAGAAGGATTAGCCCTGTCACAGTCCCACCTAGTTATTACGAGTGACACGTACATACGTATTGTTCACCCAGAAAACTAAAATAAGTTCTCAGATGTACAATACGTACTGTACTATTCACCGGAGGGAGAAAAAAAAAATATCCCTCATACGTACATGCTACGCACCGTCCTTCCATTCTTGAATCTTTATACATACAAGAAATATTTACCGGTCCCATGATAAACTTATCTTAATTAGATATATATGGAAATATTACGACTACATTTGATATTAACTATATTTTAATTTAAAAATTATCACATGGAAGCATATTTAGCTCTTTGTCCATTAAATATCCTATAAGCTCTATAAAACCACCACATAACACTTCTACAAATGCTCCTACATTTCCACATGATATTTTAATAAATTAGAAAAATCACAAAAAATTTGAGAATAGGCAAAACATCCGGTTATCGATTTTCACTAATATACGGTGGACCCATTGTACGTACATACCTCTCCATCTATTTCCTTTTCTCTCCTTAAAAATAGTGGGTCCACCAATAAAAATGAGGGTTGGATGTTTTTCTTTTTTCTCGAAATTTATGATAAGGTCTTCTCTAATTTATTAAAGCGCCACGTGGCAGCGTACAAATGTTTGTAAGAGTGTCATATGTTGTTTAGGACCGCCTTAGGGCGTTTAATAGACTTTTCTCTAACATCACCTATAGTATGTCGATCTGATGTGTCGTGATGGGATTTAAAACCACAACATAACTTTTATATACCAATAGTTTATATTATTAAACGAATACAATAGATCATAAAGTGGTATATAATTAAAACTAATTTAAAAGATGATGTTTAGAGACCTTTGCTTTGATATTTTAATTTATATTTATATTATAGGTCTAGCTTACATGCATACACTTCCGTACACAGTATATTTGTAGTATTATATTTTCTTTATTTTTTATATTATACAAAATCTATTTTAGACCGTCGTGTTTTCCACCAGTAATAAGTACGCGTTTTTTTGGCTTTATTAATTTTTATAGTACGTAGATGTTTAATTTTTTTTCTTCCGGCTAACTGTAGGAAGCTTCATTTGTCTTATTTTTTCAATTGTATACTTGTGTACATTCTTTTATGTTTTCTTTCCTTTTCCCAGCCACCTGTTTCATATTTTATTTGTAGAAAAATTTATCACATTTTTAATAATAGATCTAATCTAATGGTTTAAATTAGCGGTCTAGGAATATTTGTAAGAGTGCCACGTGACGATATAAGAGCTTTTTTAGAAAGTTTAATGGACTTTTAGTATATAATAGATAGATAGATTACACGTGCTACTTTGTGGCTTGTGGCTACTAATTGTGGTGCATGTAAAGCATGCAGCTATTTTTTTTCTTTGGGATTATATGTGCCGATCCTAACATAAAACCGGAACCTAGGTCTACCATAGATGCGCTGCCATGCTATAAATACAGCGACGGGTCATGCAAGATTTGCCATCCAACAAAACGTGGGTAGTGACTAGTGAGTAGCAGTAGTAGTATCCAGTTGCCGTCAATGGAGGATTCCCCTGTGGCAGTGGCCATCCCCTGGTTTGCCCTCGCTGCTGCTACGGCTGTGCTAGCAGCAGCTGCTTGGCTGATAATAATCCGCGCATGCAAAGCTGATGAAAGCTGCTGCAGGCTGCCGCCAGGGTCGAGGGGCCTCCCCCTCCTCGGCGAGTCGCTCGAGTTCTTCGCCCGGAGCCCATCCCTTGAGTTGCTTCCATTTCTGAAGCAACGTCTCGAGAGGTGACTGAACAATATTATGAGTAATAGTTTGTGCGTTCCTTTACATTTCACTTTTTTAAGCTTTTCGGTGGCCTCCAACATGCAGGTATATTAATTGTTCTGGCCTTGCATATGGGCTTCTCTCTATTAATCATAGGCTCTCATCAGATGGCCTAATCAGCCAAAGAAAAAACTAAATTTTACATTTTCAAACTTAATTTTGAGATATTTTCAATGTAGTTTCTTTTTCAGCATTGGTTTTTAAGTCACCAAGAACACGTATATAAAAGTTTTACCTACAAATTCATTTTTATTCCCTAATAAGCCATTTTGGCATGTTGAATGTGCATGTGTGAATTATTGGCATGTCCATGTGGTGTTGTTAGATGACCCAAGTACTATATTAAGTCACACTTAAATGTTGAATTTGCATGTGTGAATTATTGCCATGTCCATGTGGTGTTTTTAGATGACCCAAGTACTATATTAAGTCACATAACCAAATTTTGGGACTTATTTAGTCAATAAGAAATGTGAGGGACTAAATTGACTCTGAAAGAAGAAATTAAAGTTCAAGGATCATATATATCGATTGTTCACTCTATAAACTAATGGACCCTAAGAGCAAGCTAATATCTTAGCCAGCTACGTGCTAGCTCTAATTTTATACATGTCATATATAAATAGCTAAAGAGATAACTTTTACAATAGAAGCTCTATCTACTTAACCATATTTTCCTTAGAAATTTTATTTCATTATACATTATAGGAAAAAGTACGAATTACCTTAATGAACTATCGCGGTCGATCGAATTACCCCCTAAACTAAAATACCAGATATTTTATATCATCAACTATTTAAACTAGACAAATAACTCCCCCTAACTCAATTCGGAGTGGTTTTAGTCCTACGTGGCAGTCTAGTCAGTAATTTTTTATATAAAAAATTGTTGGGGCCACCTATCATATTCTCTCCCCTCTCTATCCTTTTTCCCCTCTCACCTCTCTTTATCTCTCTCTCACGTCGGAGGCTGACAAATCCCGCGTGTCGGCGGAGGCCAAGGATGAGCGGCGCACCGACGGTTACGAGCCTCCTCAAGGCGGAGGCCGAGGATGTGGCACGCGTCGACTGTGGCCAGCCCGTCAAACTCACCATCCGGGCCTCGTCCTCCTGTGGTTGGGGGAGCAGCGGCTAGCGCTGGACTTGCGCGAGAAGGCGGCCATGGTGAGGGAAATACAATGGCGGGGAAGAGGGGACAACGCGATGGGGCGCCTGAAGAGGCCGGCGGCATGGAAGCAAAGGAGAGGGCGGCGCGGTCGAAAGTGAAGATGCGGCGGCGAAGAAGGCCATGGCGGGGAAATACGATGGTAGAAGAGACAGCTAGACATGGCAAGGTGCCTGCAGATGCCGGCGGCATGGAGGCGGAGCTCCTTGGCCGATGGCTGGCACCGGCGAGCTATGGAACATCGACCTCGAGGCCGTTTCCCCTAGGCTCGAGCTCTACCACCGACCGACAAGTCCAAAGTCCTCCTGCTCCAACCCCCCCTTCTCGTCGGCCGGAGGAGGACATGTTGGGTCATGGTTCTGGCACGCCTGGATTTGATGCCGCCGGCACGCGCCACCCTCGCTTCCGCCTCCATACCGACGGCCTCTACAGGCGCCCCACATGTCATCCCATATCCCCCGCCGCCAAATTCTCCGTGGCGAGCGTGTGCGAGGAGAGCGGGCTCCGCCGCAGACGTGCGTTTCAGAAGGTGAGGGGGAGAGAGAGGGCGGTAGGGATTTTGACAAGTGGGCCTTAGCGATTTTTTTAGAAAAAAAAATTGCTGACTAGACTGCTACGTGTGCTATTTGAACCCAAACCACTCGCAATAGTGCTTTGGGGGGGGGGTTCGGTATTGAAAGTTCAGGATGAGCGGATATGATGTCTGGTTTTTGAGTTTATGGGGGTAATTCGGTCGAGGGGTAATTATACTTTCTCCTTTATTATATGGTGGGTCCCACTATCCTATCTCCCTTTCCTTTTTTTTTTGTCATTTTTGCTCTTGAAGAGCAATGAGTGGTGGATAGTGTCTTTGGCCCACCATGAGTTGAAGATTGTGGTAGAACCGGCGCTTATTAATTTAGTCGTCTTTTTCTTTCTCTTTCTTCCTCTCTCTATTCAAACTCACCTAAATAATCTCATTCGATATTTCATTATAAGCCAACTGAATAGGATTATTGTACCTACTCTAAGCGTAGTATGATATTCATGGGATGTACATACATGCTAATTAATTGGCATAAATGGATCGATTTTCTGCAGGTACGGCCCAATTTTCATGACAAACTTAATTGCTCAAGACATGATCGTGTCCCTTGATCCGGAGCTGAACAACTTGGTCTTCCAACAAGAGGAGAGGCTCTTCCAGTGTTGGTACCCGAACTCATTCATGAGAGTCTTCGGTGCAGATAGCATCATCACGACACTCGGGTCCTCACACAGGCACGTCAGGAACCTGGTCCTCCGGCTCTTCGGCCCTGAAAACCTCAGGCGAGCAATGCTCCAGGAGATGCAGAAAACGGCTCAGGCCAGCCTGCTCTCCTGGCTTGATCGTCCGAGCATCGAAGTGAAAGAAGAAGTCTCAAGTGTAAGCATGCACATGCATCACCTCAATTATGCACATGCACTTCCTGCTTATTAGTTTTATAAAAATATATCATTGGATCTAATTGCTTGTTTAGCATATTAGTTAAAGTCTAATATATGTTGTACATTTTTTAATATTATTTATAATCCTGGCAGATGATATTCAGCGTAACAGCGAAGAAGTTAATCAGCTACGACTCTTCAGCATCAAACGGGAAGTTGTGGAAACAGTTCGATGCATTCCTTCAAGGATTACTTGCATTTCCAATTTACCTTCCTGGTACTGCATTCTACAAATGTATGCAGGTAAACATATAATATATAGAGTGGCTTTACCTTTCAAATAATGTTTAGATAGAATATGTATATACATGATCGATCATGACAATCAATTCGATCACTGTATATATATATGCAGGGACGAAAAAATGTCATGAGGATGTTGAGAGAATTGCTCGACGAGAGGAAGAAGAAGGCAGCACAACAATTGGAAAGCATCGACTTCTTCGATGCCCTGATTGACGAGCTGAAGCAGGAGAAGCCTGCAGTGAGTGAGAACGTCGCGTTGGATCTGCTCTTCTTGCTGTTGTTCGCTAGCTTCGAGACCACCTCATCCGGGATCACCGCGATACTCAGGTTTCTAACGGACAATCCAATGGCTTTGGAAGAACTAACAGTAAGTGCAAGGAAATTAACTACTACTCCTCTGATACTACGTACTAGTAGAACTACCTACTGATGCTTTCCTTCTGTATGTACATTGCTCTGTTGTTGGATATGGACATATGCTTTCTTTCCTGAAAATTTAATTAGTATTTGTGGCGATGTGTTAGAAATAATTAAGACTTAATTATTAAAGTATTGTGCTATATGCATTTGCTGATAAAATGATACTAATTGATGCCTTCAGGAGGAGCATGATCGCATCCTGAAACGAAGGGCCGATCCAAACTCCCAAATCACATGGGAGGAATACAAGTCTATGAAATTCACATCTCATGTATATGCATATTACCTTTTAGTCTTTTTATTACTGCTTGCTTAATGCATATTTGTAAGCATGACTTCATATGCATGCGAAAACCATGTATATTTGTAATCATATAATGTGCATCTTCTTGATTAATTATCATTTTATAGGTTATACATGAGGCTTTGAGGCTGGCTAACATCGCTCCTGTAGTGTTTAGGAAAGCCATACAGGATGTTCATATAAAAGGTAGGAACTGGCAGGAAGCAACACATCTTTTATTTTTAATCAATTTGGAACATCATATACATATATATAGATCCTAAAGTTTCATTTGAAGAAAAGAGTCTTTGTGCATTGCAACCTGAGATAATAATTAATTACTCTAATAGTTGGCTGCAACTATTTATATATACTAGGTGATTCCCCGCGCTTTGCTGCGGTTTACTCAACAATTCTCAATATATGTTTTTTCGATAATCAAGCTAGGAGTAAAAATAAAAAATAATGAAACATCAAGATTTATCAGTACTTATCATGAAACAAACAAATGATACATGCACTTTAATGTGAAACATATTGATAAGTATATGTTAAATATTATAAAAATATAGATATATTTGTTAAGATATTGTGCAAATGATGTAAGGAGTGATGATTGAATATGCTTACATGTCGATTGTAGAATTAAATAAATTGTAGGTGATGTTATATGGTTGCATGAGGTTAAATATATAATTATTGCGAGTGATGATGTGGTATAGTTACATGTTGATGAGCTTTAAACTTAGTGGGTAATAACTTTATATAAAGTATAGATAACAGTTTTAATGACTTCTACTGCACATGTTCATAATTTGTACAGGCTACACTATCCCAAAAGGATCAAAGATCATGCTTAGTCCTTCCAACATTCATCTGAATCCTACGGTATATAAGGACCCCAATGAATTCAATCCTTGGAGATGGAAGGTTTGTGGTTAAATTCAAAGCAACTTATAACTTTTCCGTCTCTCTAAAATAAAATTCTGCATGTATATTATTACTATTTTTCTGCTGATATGGTCCATTTAAAATTCACACGGATGAATTCTGATATGCACCAATTTGCTCTGGTATCAAATATATATTGCTAGACAAGTTGTACAACGGTCTCTACTGATTGTAATTAATTTAGAAGTTTTCAACTTTCTATATCCAACAAAGCATATCTATTTATACTACCACCTCAGTTGCTGTTACACGGTAATTTGTTTTAGCTAATCAAACTATTCACATCACTTTCATTGATAATAATACTATACAGTAGAATATTGCTAGTATATAGAGATCACCAAACATGTGGGCGCTTTTTCTCATTTGACATTCTCTTATTACACTTGGCATCCATACATGCATATATGCTTGTATGTTTTGTATAGGACATTGCTGAACCAGCTGGTGGTATTGCTGAACCAGCTGGTGGTGGCTCCAAAGATTTCATGGCTTTTGGAGGAGGAGTCCGCTTATGTGTTGGCGCAGATTTCGCCAAGCTACAGATGGCGATCTTCCTCCATTGTTTGGTCACGAAGTACAGGTATAGTACCTGCAGGCTGCAGTAGTATATAGCACATGTACTTTACTAATTAAGCACTCCCTCCGTCTTAAGTATATATAATTACTTATTAGTATGAATCTGGATAAATACATGTTTAAATTCATAGCTAAAAGTTTTACTATATTTAAAATGGACGTGTAGTATTGAAAATAAGCTATATCCTGCAATTAGTCAATTAATCTTAATTATCTCGTTCATTCTCAAAACCACACTTCATCTAAGAGCATCACCAACAGATCACGTATAATCTCTCTCCAAAATTTTGTTTTTGGTTTCCTAAATTGAAAATAGGTAGCCAGAAAGCATATCACTTCAAGAGAAAACCTAAATTTTATCCCCAAAAACTAAAAGTGGGCCTTTTGTTAAACTAACACCAGATTTTTCCCTTTTTCTCTCTCTCGCGTGCGCTCGTGGTGCTCCCTCTGCGTGTATCGCACTCCTCCCGGAGAAAAATCTGGCGACAACGAGAGATTGGGGACAGCAGAAGCGCCGTCTCTCTCCCTCAAATGAAGAGAACGATGGATGCGGGAAAGGGGTTTCTAATAAATTAGGATTGGGATAGGAGATCTGTTGGAAGGATTTTTTTCATCAAAATTCCAAAATATTAGAATTGGGAATGGAATAAGGGGACTATTGGTGATTCTCTTAGCATTAATTAGCTGGCAGATATATTTTTTTGGAAACTTATATGTTTAGGGTGCTAGCGCTCGGTAATGCTGTTACCGCGCGTTTTCAGGCCGTTACCGTGTGTTTTTGGCACACCGGACCTTTCCATTCTCTGGTAGTGTTAATACTCTTTTGTATACTGCAGATGGGAAGCGAGAAAGGGAGGATCAATGGTGCTTTCTCCTGGGCTTCGATTTCCTGATGGTTTTCACATACAGCTTCGTGCTAAAGCTTGAAGTGGTTCTATCTCTGTCCAAGTCCACTGAAATAATATCTATAGCGATCCCCTATCTAAATAATTAAGCTAAGCGCAGATAGAAGCATATATATAGCATATTATATGCGTGTATATGTTGTTTGCTCCATATATACCTACTTCCTCCGTTTCACAATGTAACATCAATATGAATGTGGGAAATGCTAGAATGACTTACATTGTGAAACGGATGGAGTATGTAATTTCCTGTTCTGCTTGTGTGGACTACAATGATATATATTTACTGTCCTACCGCGGTGGAGGCTGTAGTGTTGTAAATATGTACTATCGTATTGTATGTCTGGGTCTTATTCCCTCCATTCCGTATTATAAAACGTTTTGGCATCTCCATATCTATCATCTAAATTTACTATCATCTATATGAATTTGAACATATATATATATATATATATATATGAATCACATATATAAATCCATGCATGAATCAATTAAAAAACAAAAATCCTACTAGTAGATACCGGGATCCCATCCCCACCGCTCGAAACAGGATCCCCTCCCCAACACCCGCGCGCTGCAGAGAATACAAAGGGCAAGAAATCGGCCTGACAGGGAGGGCAAGAAGGCTCGATCGACAAGTTGAAAAACGCAGGCCAGCATTGTAACAGTCTCAGATCCAATCTTTTTTAATAATGGAATAGAATCCTGACCTTTGCTCACAGAGTTACAGCCAATTATTACAAAATATGTTCCAAACACAATCACACCTCAAACAAGTCATAAAAAACACATCCGAACTGACAGAAGCACGCACCGGTACTAACACCAATAGAAAAAATATAAAACTCAAACTCATTGAATTCTATTTATGAACCTCCGGCCAAAATTGGTGAAAAGTTAGATAACCATTGACTCTATTTTGCGACATGCAACTATTATTAGCTTAATGTCTTCATCACACTTTGGTAGATGAGCCCATGACCGGAGCCAATATATATGTTGTCCTAAAAAGCACCTGCAAATAATATTTAGATAGTGTTTTTATTAAAAACCATATTATTTCTGCTCAACCATAGAGCCCACATATAGCAGATGCTCCAACAAGAATAAGCTGTCTGGTATTTTTTATCAATCCCCACAAGCCAAAAATATGAGATATACTATGAGAAATGGATAAATAAGAAGAAAATTGTAACGCTCTTAAAAAATTTTTGCATAGTGACACTCCAAGAATAAATAAATGATGGATAGTCTCATTTTTTATACAAAAGTAACATCTCATATTATCATACCAATTTCTACCCATTTAAACAAGTATCATATAAAAATCTTAATCTTAAGAGGCATCGTGATTGTCCCAGATCCAATCATGCTAACACACCTCTCATCTTCTTGCTTCTGAGCTGCTCCAAGAAACTGAGGCAAGAAAGCACCATGGAGCTCTGTCCATGGGGATGAGCGTAGCCTGAGGGTCGCTGGGAGGACAAGCTTCTCCTGCTGCTCTCACCTATGCGAGCTGGAAGAGGATGAGCTCCTCCTGCTGCTTTCGACTAGGCCACGCCAAGAGGGCCACCGCCACAACTGGGTGGACTTCCGTAGCGAGTGAGGACGAGGAAGCCACAGCCAAGGAGGGACATGGAGCATCGTTGTCGTGTTGAGGGAAGACATGGAGCTCTTCAGCTGGTAGAGAACTAGCTAGGCAGTGTCGGTGCCATTGTTGTCGAGGAAGACCACCAGCGACCCCCCGACCACCTCACTACCAAGCAATGTTTTAAATAGCGGGGTAAGGCATTTAGCGGTTAGCTTCTCAAACAGCGGTAGCGACAGCTATAGCGGGCTAAATAGAGCTATAGCGGTTAAATTATACATGAGAGTAAATAGCTAGAACCCTTCTCAAACAACTATAGCGGGAGATAGCGGCAGTTTAGCGGGAGAGTTAAAACCCTACTACCAAGTACCAAGTGCCAAAGGAGGATTGGAGGATAGTGCCAAAGGAGGATAGGGGGAGGAAGTTAGTTCCTTCATGTTGCTCGTTAGTGGTGGATTAAAAACCGCGAGATCCCCGACCACCGGATTTGGTGCCGATGGAGCTCGTCGTCATCATCTTCATGTGGGTGAACTAGCACAAGTACAATGTCCATCCCTTATTTTCTCCCCCTCTCAACTCCTATCAAATACTCGATAGGTATCAGCTAATACTAACAGGTATCGGCCAATATTGACGGGTATTAGCTGGTACCTACAAGTACCAAATCCGATACCTACTTGATATTATTCCGTCCGGATGAAATCTCGTGATATAGCATCCTCCTTCTACAGCTATATATATTAAGGACGTACATCATGTGAATTAAGAGTTTAATGTATGTGAGTATGTCACAGCGTCCATGACTGATGACTCCAATCAAGGCTTAAATTTATTTTGGTGAATATCAATGGTCAAATCAATGATTGTGTACAGTAAGTGCCAAGAGCTGGGGGCTCATAATTGTAGGACGGATGTGTACGTGTTTTTAGGGATGAGTATTCACGCTCGTGCGTGCATGCGTTTATAGGGATGAGTGTGCACCTCTGTTGTACTGTGTTTTAAAAAAACAAAGACGCTGTACATTCAATTTTCTGTCAACTATCTTCCAACCGGAGTCGCCGTGATATTCCTCCTTCCTCGAATCATTGCACTTTTCCTATGTAAAAACATAACCATGACTTAAAAAACCACCTACCCAAAAACAATGTTTCCAAGTAAACCGGTGCTCCGACTTAGAATCAACAAATAAAAAATTGGATAGAAAAAACTGAACTATGTCTAACCGTTCGTTTGACTTAGAATCCCGTTGTAACGCACAGGCATGACATTAGTATCTAAAAATATTATTATGAAGGATATGAGCTTCGAAAAGACAAAACTACAGAGGACATGTGTGGATTCGTTGTGTAGGCCACACACCAAGCCCCCTAGCCTAGTTAGTATGATAGCCTCACACAGCACAGTAAAGGAATGAGTCCACTTTAACTCTCTTAAAAGTGACCCGAATCTAATCCATGACCCTGAACCGCAAAACCAGATATTTTGACCCCTAAACTGTAAAACCGGTGCAATTTAACTCTCTCGGTGGTTTTGGTGAGCGGTTTTGCTGACGTGGCACGTTACGTGACGATGTTGACCTGGTCTTCGTCCTACATGGCATTGACGTGGCGTTTACATGTCATTAGAATTAAAAAATATGTTGGACCCATTTGTTATTAAAAAAAATTATGGGACCCACTGATAGGTGGGGACCACATGTCAGTCTATCCCTTCTTCATCCTCCCCTTCTCTCTCCCTCCCCATTCGACAAGCGGGGGCTGGCGGCGGCGGCGACGACAACGACGGCGATGGCGGGCGGCAGCGGGCGGGAGAGCGGCGGCGTTGATTCTGTCTTCTCCGAGCTGAGCCAAGGGGATTGGCTCCCTTCATGAGCAGAGACGGGAAGGAGGAGAGGGGCGGCGTGGTGCCGCTGTGGTCGCCAGTCGTCACTTGGAGAAGGGGGCCGCCTCGGAGGTTTTTGGCCGCGACGGCAGCGAGAAAAGCATGAAGGTCGCCGCAACATCTAAGGGGCAGTGGGAACGGCATCTGCAGACGGACATCCACAAGGCGCGATGCGCTCTCGCTCGACCCCGACCCCTCGGCGGCTGCCCAGATGCCACGGGGCTCAACGGAGACGAGCAAGATGACCACCGGCGGCGCCGGGCCCGCGCCAGCGTTCTCGACGCTGGAGAGCTGGTTGCTCGACGACAGCGGCATGGGGCATGGCGAGCTGGGGCTCATGAACAAAAAAAGGGAGAGAAAGATAAGGGAGATAGAGGGGGAGGCCAGGAGGATGAGGAAGGGATAGACTGACATGTGGGTCCCACAATTTTTTTTGTGTGAATGTCAAGTGGGCCCCTATTTTTTTTTAATTCTAATGACACGTAAGCGCCACGTCAACGCCACGTAGGATGAAGACCAAGTCAACATCGCCACGTAACGTGCCACGTCAGCGAAACCGCTCACCAAAATCGCCGAGGGAGTCAAATTGCATCGGTTTTAACAGTTTAGAGGTAAGATATCTGGTTTTGCAGTTCAGCGTAATGGATTTAAGGGAGTCAAAGTGGACTTATCTGCACAGTAAACATCTCTCAGCCCACTTCCCCCGTAAGGCCGTGACTCCAGTGGGCAGCCCACTATTCACGAATTCTTCATGTTATTTTATATGAAATATAAGTCTATTTTGCTTCTCTCATCTCATCTTTTCCTCATGATTGAATCGTCTCTCAAAACCGCAAAACCAGGTACAATGTAGTTTACATCTTCGAAAATCGATGTAAATTGACTCCCATGATGGTTTAGGAAGCAATTTGTGATGATGTGGTAGGTTGATTGTGTGATGATGTGGTAGGTTGATCGTGATTGACTTGTTGAGTCAGTAGATGGGACCTATGCATGCATCACTTTCTCCTCTCTCCCTCCCTTCTCTCTTCTCTCCTCTCCCATGCATGTCGTCGTCGACTCGGCACTCGACGGGCTCAGGTTGTCCGGCCGCATGCCGCGCGGACTCGACCGCCTCGCCGCGCTCCAATCTCTCTCCGTTGCCCACAACAACCTTTCTGGCGAGCTTCCTCGGAGCTCTCCCGGCCGAAGTCGCTCCTCTCCTACAAACGCCTCCTACTGTTTCGCAACCAGTTCTCTGGCCCCGTCACCACCGGCATTGGCAACCTCCACAACCTCAGCGGCAGCAATTTCTTCTGCGCATTCCTGAGAGACATTGGCATGTGCCCTCACCTTCAGCATCGACATAAGCTCCAACGCGTTTGACGGCCAGGAGGCCAGCTCCCTGATTCCATCGGCCATCTCGGCTTACTGGTTATTGGTTAACCTCAGCTTAGCCCCGCCTCGCTGGTTTACCTCACTACCTACCTTTCAAAGCAGCCAAATACATCGGCAAGCCATCGACATCAGCTTAGCCCCGGCTGCCGGTAGCCACAACTTTTACCATTGTTCCCCCACTCTCGCAAATTCTATCTACCCTTCTCCGGGGAGCCAGAGGCTGACATCGTCGCTTGTCACGCGCTGTTCATGAGCGACAAAGTGACTATGGTGAATTGCTGATCGGGTGGAGAGGATGGTCTGGGTTTCTTTGGTTGTGGAGTAACTGAAGCTGTGTAAGTTTCTCTGCAGTTCTACTGCATGACCGTCAGAATGAGCATCGACTGCAACGGGTGCTACCAGAGATTACCACCATTGATTTACCTCTCCCGATTTGTCCCTTTCAGTAGTCCTTTTTATATTTGATGAGTTGATGAAGCTCAGTCCAAAAAGATAGCTGGGGGGACACAAATGAGCATCAGGAACAGCATATTATAAAACAAACATCTATCAAGATCGATTCTTTTGTTCATTCTATTTATTTACTAATACAAGCACACTTACATACACATTCAACATTGGTTAGCTGATTGGCTACATATATACAATTAATTAATGTTCTTTCGCATCAACAATTTTCTGCAAAAAAAAAAAAAAAATGAGGATTTGACCTCACATTTTTACCCTTGTCAATATGTGTGGCTGTGTGCAAGAGTCAAAACATATGGACAGCCACGCACCTGATCGATCGGAAGTAGCAGTGGGTGAGCGTCTGGACGCCTTCGTGCAATCGTGCTGCAGGACGTCTGCCATCCTGGAAGCTCTGCAAGAAGATAAGGAGACCGACGCGGCGACGCCCGGCGACGGCCACCGGCTGTGAAGGTGCCGGCGACGCACGAGCTGGGACGGCGGCTATATAGCCAAATCCTACTGCAGTTCTACTGCATGACCGTCAGAGATGGGCACCGATATAGCCAAATCCTGCGGGCGACGAGCATGAGTAGCGGTAACGCGATAGGCGTCACCATTTCAGTTGCCGACTTGCCGCGTGAGCGCCGAGACTACGACGACGATGGGAGAGGAGAGAGGAAGACAGAGAGAAGAGTGACATGTGGGTCCCACGGTCCCACCTGCTGACTCGACGTGTCAATCATAGTCAACCTGCCACGTCAGCAAAAATTGATTCCCAAACTACCGGAGGAACCGATTTAACAGCGCTTTTCTAAGATGTGAGAGGTGTTATACCAGGTTTTGCGGTCGTGGGAGATGATTCAAACACGAGCAAGAGACGAGGGAGGTAAAATCGACTTATTCCATTTTTCGTTGACTAGTCTCTGGGCCGCACTTTTGAGGCTTTCAGCCTTTCATGCTTCCAGGCTCCAGCTTGCTTCTCGCCAACTTGATGTTTGTGCAGGTATATATATGTCTGCTAATAGAGGTGATGATCAAATTAAGGCTATTACGTGCTCCCTCCGTTTCAGAATACTGAGAGTTTTAGATTTACACGCAGCTATTAAGAAAGTAGGTAGAATTAAATAGAAAGGGATTGTGATGGTTAAGAAGTGGAGGTAGTTAGGAAAAATGAATGATGGGGATTATGATTGGTTGGGAAGAGAATGTTGGTGGAGAAATTGTTATATTTGGGGACAAATCCTAAGTACTAAAAGCTGTTATATGTTAGGACGGGAGAGTATATAAATATAATCAGCCTACCGATATTGATGGGAGATGACTTCATGTAACTAGGGAACAAAGGAATGTTAAATACAGAAACATATAATTTTTAAAGGAATGTATATATAAAAATAGATTATTGTAAAATATAAGAAAACAACAAAAATGCATGTTTGGGTAGATCAAGGGAAAAAAGATAAATTGGATGAGAGAGAGATAAACCAACGGAAATTTTCCATAGATCGTATCTCATGCTAATTTTTATCTGAAATCTCCATTAACCGAGATAAGAAATTTTGTTTTATTCGAATTCAATGATGCCCAATCCTTTATTTCAAATGGCCATTTATGAAAATAAATCTTATAAGGTTCAAATTCTTAAAAAATCTTTCATTTACCCTTTTTCCAAAAAAAGGGGTCTTAGGGTGGAGGGTCTTACTTATCGGCGGTTGGGATTTTACCGCCACCCCACAAATAAAGACAGTAATTGTACGGCTCGTGTGAAAAAACCATTTAAAATTCAACTTTAAATTATTTAATTCAAAATTCTCAAACTGTCACCGCGGTATGTTTTATTTTTTGGAAAAAGGGAAATGCAAAAGGAAAAAAAAAAGGAAAACACATAGGAAAATTGTAAGACAATTTTTGTAAAAAAATATTTTGTAGAGTGAGGGAGATGATATTTTTCTCACTGTTTGGTATAATGGGCTTCATGAATAACTCTGTTGGGCCTATTTTGAATTCTCTTGGCTTATTATTATTGGAATTGTCTCTATTGTTTCCTTTTTGTTTTCAAATTTAAATTCAAACAAATTTTGCCAAACCATACCAGCAGTTTACCCTACCAGAAACCCGTGGTAACAGTTGTTACCGCGCAATAACCGTTGGTAATGTCACAGCCTCATCGCTTCCCCATATTTCTTAATAAGTCAAAACGGCTTATTAGAAAATAAAAATTATAAAACTTTTGTATATATGTTCTTAGCGACTTAAAAATCAATATAAGAAACAATGTTAAAAATATCTTAATATTAACTTCAAAAGTAAATTTGAAAATTTAAATTTTGGTTTTTACTTTGACTTATTAGGCCAACCGATGGAGTCTCAACCCGGAGGAAGTTCCATTTTTTAAGAAACTCGAGCCCGAGACGTATAATTTTTTAGGGAAATTCAAATTTTTGAGAAAACTAGGGCATTTGGTAGACAACTTATTAATAATAGAAAAGTATTATACGTTAAATTTTTTATCATTTGATAAACACAGTCAACAAGTATCTAGCTTAGATCTAGACGATGTAAGCTGACATAGATGTTGAACAATCTTATCTTGGTTGAGCGATGAAACAATTCCTCATCGAAAGAATATTAGAACATGGGATAAGTTAACTTTACACCATTCAACTTCACAAAGTGTCCCGTCTAAAATACAAAAATAAATCCGATGTTTCTAAGAGCAAATAAGCATGAATTTTGAACATAGGCGATGTGTCGATCAAATCAAGGGCTTGTTCACTTTGCTACCATTTTTAACCTTACTAAGTTTTTGTATTGCCAAATTTGATAAAATTGCCAAAATTTTGGCAAGATTTCATATGTACTTTAAAATTTGGCAACAAACTAAACGTAGCAAAAAATTTGGCAACTTTACCAAAAATTTGTATGATTGAAAATGGCATCAAAGTGAACAGGCTTCAAATCTGCAGCCATGCCGCTTTACTCTACCATGATTCTATCATCAAAACATTATATTGGGCATGTTTGGTGGAGCTTTGGGCCTGTTTAGGGGAGCTTCTAAGTGTTGTAACTTCTTCCAGAATCAGAAACTCCCTAAACAGCTTCTATTTCAGATTCTAAAAAGTTATAGTTGTAGAATAAAAAAATGAAATGAAGGCAGAAGCTGGAAAAACCCAACTTTTCCAAATTCTCGTAAGCTGGCTATCAACGTGTTGTTTCTCAAAATCTCTCAAGCTCCCCTGAACAGCATCGTCCTGTTTGCCTGCTGCCGTTTGACCAGAGCTGTCACGTGGTTTTCTTCAGAAATCGCAAAAATCTGGCCATTTTTTAGCGTTTACTCCTACTCCTACATTGCACTAGCAGGTCGTGGGATGCAAGCACATGAACGTGTCGTCAGGACAATGACGCAAAGCGACTGGCGTCTGGCGACAATTCCGCGCCCTCTCCCCTTGTGCGATCCAGTATTTGGACGAGAGCACACAGGCAGAAGAAGGCAAGAAGCACGCAGGAATGCGCCGATGCAGAGGAAATTTGTGAATGCGCCGCCGATGCAGAGGAATTTCCATCGCCTTCTTGCCGCTCCTGCCCCGGCACAGGCGTCGCGCATCTGGGAGCAGAAACGCGATTTGCTCTGCTTGACTCCGAGAAGACTCGCCAAACACGGAGGCATCACTGCATCAACCTCCGCTGCTGATTCTTGGCGATTTCTCCGTCCGTCCGCTGCAACCACCAGAAAGCCAGAAGCTGGCCAGCTGGCCGCTTTTTTTCCGGCTAGGTACTATGCAGGCAGCAGCACAAACCGATTAACGAGTATCTTCGGTGCTCAAAAAACCAGCAAAATATTGGATAGGACATTTCCTAATATAATAAAATTGAACATAATGTCTCATTCAATGCTTTTTTTTTTTTGGAAGGAGTACAGTCGTACCGCTGACATAGGTGCCGGGTTCTTGTTCCCTCTCTTGTGTTCTGATCCAACAGAAAGCGACATTTTGTTCGTGAATTTATCACGTGACAACGTACGAGGCAGCTTGTGTCCGTGGACAGTGAACAGCTCAGCCAGATACAGACGATCAGTGGTATGCCACCGTTCGCTGTAGAGTTGATCATTCTTTGTCGACAGGAGGAAATGTGTGGTAAAAACGATATGGCCGAATGGGATGGTAATACTATTCCTGGTGCTTGTGTTGGCCTCATTCTTATCTTTTCCTGGATACAAATTTAAAACGACATAGAAATGTCGGCAAGCAAATAATTTTAAG
>CM020179.1:31495994-31531854 GCA_009805545.1 Oryza longistaminata | reverse complement strand
ATTATTTTTGTCGCCGGACAGTTACGGTTTTTTTTTGGGCCCGCCCGGTTTTGGTTTTTTTCCTCGCTCGCCCGGTTTTTTCGCCGGTTTTTTTTTACGGATGATGGAAGCATCTCTTATTTTTTTAAGTAGTAGAGATAGAGAAGAGATAGAGACAAGATTTACAATCCAAATATTCCCATAACATTTAGATGTGTGAATATAGAGGCAAAATTTCTATCTATTAATAAAACGAAAAAGTTCAAAATACCCCATGATTTTTTTAGGTAGTCCGTTTTACCCTCTCTCTGTCTCTTTCCCGACTGAAGATGGATGCAAGTCAGGCAACGATGGCACTGCCAAAAAAACAACGACCACAACGGCCACTCGCCAATGAGGCCGAGACCCAGGAGCCATATGGCTCTCACTACTAAGCTCTTGTGCTTCACTACCTCATGGAGGATGCCGCAAGCTGCTCGTGAAGGTTGTCGCCGCTTCCTCCTTGATCCCGCTGGTAGAGAGGAGAGGAGGGGAAGGAGGTGGAAGAAGGAAGAAGACTATGATGATGACAAGTGGGACCACTCTTTTAGGAACATTTATTTTATTAAACGTTGCTGATGACTAGATTGCCACGTGGCTAAACCTTTACCACATGTTCGTCACGTAGAATCAATACTGCCCTAAAATTTGTTAGGCAACAATTTGTCAGGTTTGGAGAGTTCGGGGTGTAGAATGTCTGTTATTGAAGTTTATGGGGTGATTTGAGCTACATCAAAAGTTTAGGAGTGTAATTTGGACTTTTTTCTTATTAAAAGTTGTGAAAAAAAAATCTAATCGAATCAATCTTTTGTTTCGATCATTTTCCGTTGTTTGATTATCTCTGATACTGCAACTGATGCGTAAGATAGTATGTTCTTTGGCCAGGAATCTCCTTTTCAACTTGAGGCATAGTACAAGTGATAATGAAACTAATTGTTCATTTTTTTTCCGTTCGTACAAATATGAATGCAACACTTTTAGCTGACCTTGACCTTACTAACTCACGCGGTCGCACTTACTGTGAACTCGGTTTCTCTTAACAGACAGCTCAACAGAAGCTTCTCTAATTTTTTTTCGACGGTGCCGATGGTTGTTCCGTTGAACCGTACATGATCAAACAATGCGCGTGTGATGCACTAATATGAGTTTTTCTTCTTTCTTTTTTTTTTAACTAACCACTTTAAAATAAAGGAAGCGCGCGAAAACAAATTAATTAGAAACAGCCCTCCACGCTACCTTAAAATTAACTTGCCAGTCAAGGGGAAACTGTTTTAAACACTCGGGTGGACGTCCACCCGTTTCTTGCATGTCATCTAAATGGTTATGAAAAATTTTCAAAAAAATTGACATGATAGGTTAATATGTAATATATCATCTCACAAACATGCAAATTCAAATTCGACTTCTACAAGTTGGAACAAAAATAACAAATTTGACTGTGAATATACGTATACTAGTTAGAGTTTAATTTGTTATTTTTGTTACAACTTGTAGAAGTCGAATTTGAACTTGAATGTTTGTGAAATGATATATTACATACTGAAGTATCTTATAATTTTTTTTAGGATTTTTTCATAATCATTTAGGTGGCATACAAGAAACGGGTGGACGTCCACCCGAGAGATTAGAATCCATCTCCGCCAGTCAAGTCCTGATCATATCGTTTTAGTTGAGTTTCTTAATGGATTTAGGAAAGATTCAAGTGGCTATAGCCCTTAAATCAACGAAAGAGGATTGATCTTATCCAGAGTAATTTATCTTTGCTTCAATTGGACAGGTGGATAATTAATACCGATTGATGCATCCGCAGAAAGAATATAAACAATACTTTGGTGATGAATGGGCACTTGCGTAGAAAAAAACAGTACTTCTTCCTTAAAAAAAAGACAAACCATGGATTTTCGTGTCGAACGTTTGACCGTCCGTCTTATTTAAAAAAATTATGAAAAAAAATTAAAAAGACAAGCCACATATACAGTATTAATCATGTTTTATCATTTAACAACAATGAAAAGTCTAATTATAAAAATATTTTATATAAGACGAATAGTTAAACGTTGGACACGGAAACCCAGTGTTCGTCTTTGTTTGGGACGGAGGCGGTAAGCAATTGACAGCGATGCTTAGATTAGTTGCATGGTCCCATCGCATCAAGTCGCAAGTAGCAAGCTGAGTACCAAGTACCAACGGTAGAGAGACAAGTTGGTCTTGTAGTGTCTGGATGGTGGTTAGCGGCCTCCTTTGTTAACGCGACATTTTATTTTCGATTCTCAAGTGAGGAACAGATCGATGTTGTGTGGAATCATTCCAAATAAGGCCCAGCAGCATTTCAATTGACGGGGTGGTTTTTTTTTTTCCTTAAGGAAAGAAGTATATTTCATAACCCTAACTTAAATTATAATACCGGTTCGACATCATTCGTCAACCATGCCCACAAAATTTCGATGGTATTAAAGTGAACAATTGTAATAGTTCTGATTGGATTCTAGAATTATTTTCTACTTATCCAAAAGTTAAGTACTCTTTCAAATGTTGAAATGATAAAACACAGCAATGAAAAACACACTACCTCTATCAGAAAATATATGCGACCAGGGTTTTAGGCTATGCATTTGCATAGTCAAATTAAAATATAAGGGATTTTGGCTATGCGTATATTTGAGGGCGGAGGTAATAGTATTATAATATGAATATATGTGTAAAACATATATTAAAAAATGCATTAAGGTTGTTTGAAAAGACAGTAAAAAAATCATACAATATGATATTTAACTAAAAGGAATTTTTTGTGACGTTGGATATATATCATGTTAAATTTCTTATAAAATTCTCGCGGATTCAGAAATACCCGATACATTGGCCCAAAGGACCATTGGGCAAAGTGTTTGAGGTACTCAAATCCTGCAATTTCATTAGCAAATCTTTCGTTCAAAAGAACTATTTGTAGGTCATAAAATAAACTTTTCACGTCTTTTAGCACTGTGAATTTGTGATGCAGGTGCTGTTAGTTCATGTTGCTTCAAACCTCCACCCTCACCCTCCAATACCAGTAATAAGGGTGTAAGCGGGACGGGTTATGGCGGCCCGCCCCACATCCGTGAGGTACGCAAGCATACTAGCACCTACGGTGAGATCGCTTGTACGTCCATTGGGTATTTTGCGGGTTTCCACCAAACCTGCTGCATATAACAGGGCCGTCAATGAGGTCGTGCCAAGTGAGCAATCGAACATGGTCCCAAAAATTAGGGGCCCAAACTTCTTTATATTTTAATAAATGACATTGCATTCCGATGTATTTAAAGGCATCTCTTCTATTTTTAAAAAGTTTCACTCTTACTCATTTGTTGATTTGGCTAGAACGGACTTGTTTTCTTTAGTTTTGATAAGTGTTCGATGGCAATCATGGCAACTAAAAGAGCTATAGCTCATGACGATTACATGAACATGATCTTACAATGTTTGTCGATCACTAGCAGAAGTGGCAACTTGGGGTGTCGATTGATCTGTAGCTGGACGTGGAGCTGATGAAGGAGAAGGACGTCAGCATCGTCCCCGTCGTCACCCGACGACCCGTGCTTGAGCCCTGTGACGGCGGTGCCAACAGGGTAGCGAGCACAACGTTTTCAGACATGCTGGCGTTCGACGGCAGGTGAGTCGATGCCGGAGCGGATCAACATGCGGCTTGCAATGGTTGCCTTTTTATCGACGGTGGCCATGGAGGCATCCCTCGGTGACAGCCTCCTCGCGTAGGCTGGCAATGGTAACAGACTCGCATGGTTTGCGGCCACCACATCGTGTTGTCCTTGCATCGTTGTTGCGGCCACCATCATTGTGCTTTCCTTGGTGTCATTGGTGATGCTAATCTGCGACGAGAGCGCGGAAGCCAAGAGCAACGATGCGATGAGCACCGGCATCGAGCTCTAGAATTGGTGGCCCCGGCGGCTCGCCTTCACTGTAGCATGCGGGTTGTTGCAGTGCCGCCGGACGATGTGGGCCAACCACATGGACCCACATTTACCCAAGTGGATTAGTTAGAGCAAGTTTAATAGTATAGCCAACTACTAGCTCCAATTCATCTATACCTAATCTAATAGCTTATTCATACAATAGTCACGTACTACATTATTAATACTTAGTCTCACCTGTCATACACACACTGCGTCTTGAAGTTCGTGCTACAGCTGGCTACAAATCTGTAGCCCGCTATCCATCTCTCTCCTCATTTATCTCTTTAAAATATGTTTGCAGCTGGCTTATAGCCCGCTATTGTACCTTTTCTTAAAGTGGGTTTGGTGGGTTAGTGGAGAGTGGTAATCCAACATGTTAGCGGCAAACCTGTCCTAACTTTAAGTTAAATATCTCCTTAACTAGGACATTTAACTTTTTGCCACTTTTAAGATGCGGCAATTAAAAATTTGCTACTCACAGTTTATAACATATGAGTTTTTATGCGTATGTGATATATGGGTTCAGTAACAAATTTTTAATTAACATTTGTAAGAGTGATAAATAGTTAAATATCTCCTTATCCAATAGTACAGGTACCAAGAACCGAGGCACCCTGGAATTGTGTGTTGTATGCAAGTATGACATACTCCCTCCGTCCCAAAAAAAGACAAACCCTGGTTTCCGTGTCCAACGTTTGACCATTTGTCTTATTTGAAAAAATTATGAAAAAAATTAAAAAGACAAGTCACGCATAAAATATTAATCATTTTTTATCATCTAACAACAATGAAAATATAAATTATTAAAAAATTTCATATAAGACGGACAGTCAAAATTGGACACGGAAACCCAGGGTTTGCCTTTTTTTTTGGACGGAGGGAGTACACAAGTAACATTAACCGCTCAACCACACCATATATATTACCTTATCATTACCATGGCGGGAAAGAAAGAACTCCCTGGTTGACGCACGCGGGTGAGGCTTGACTGATTAAAAAGGAGAGCTAGAGCGGCATGATCACATATACTCCCTTTATTTTATATTGTAAGACACTTTTTTAAAATTTAAGTTTGATTAAGCTTATAGCAGAACATAGTATACCATTTTCAATCAAATAAACATACTATCGAATATATTCAATATATATTACATCTAATGAAACTAATTTTGTGTTATAAGAGTTGCTACATTTACTTATAAGCAAAGTCAAACTTATATAAGTTTCTTTTAAAAGAAATTAAAGCGACTTAATTATAATTTGAGAAGCGGGGAGTATTTGCTAAATGTGGATCAGCTAGCAGAGCATCAATTCCGCGCTGGTGAGCCGGTAGATAGTCGATCAGGTTCGTCGCAGTTAACTAAAAAAATGGAAAATCTATGGCTACCTGACTAGATGAATAATTATGCAAATCATGATCTCGTCAAAGCCTAATCTCTACATCTGTTAATTTAACTCAATATGTTGGGGTTTCGCCTCCATTGATTCCATTAATCTACTTGCTGGCTGCAGGCCCATGCCATTATATAACCGCACCATTTTCCAAGTATGTTAAGCAAGAGGAGGCTTATATATGAACAAAAGATCTTTTGCAATCGGCATTGATTGTAATCCGGAGTTCCTCTAGCTGAAGTACTCTGTCCCAGATTAATTAATACGTTATCGAGATTTGGCCTTAAAATGCTATTGAGATTTGGCTTCTCTCAAAAAACTATTACTAGATCGAGATCGATCATCAGTACGAGGATTCAGCATGAGGAAGTACGTTTAGCCTGCTGAACATTTGCCTATATATATTCAGATCATGTACCAAATGGTTTTAATTAATAATGGAGGCAGATCTTGTATCGATATATCTATATATATCTATATGCATCGTCAAGTTGAGCGCATCGGAACATGCATTACTGGTTCTGTATGATTTGGCAGAATCTGAATCCTTGTCCATATATTGCTAGCTAGCTAGCTTGACATAAATCGATCACATGTATCCTCCTACTTGTAAATATTTTCTTTTCCTTGCTCGTGAAGCGAATCTAGCAGCATATAGTCCCAAAAAAGATCTACACATAATTATCAGAAGCTTAAGATAATCCTGCTAAGAAATCAAGCTTCCAGGTTGTGTGTACTAGTGTAATGTTTGGTTTACCAGATCCAAACAAACAGCTTGAGGTTAGCACTTAGGAGTGGCTGTAGCAGTGAAGTTCTTCAGGTAAAGAAATGCATGGGCAAAGTGATCAGCGGTCCTTATATTGGGCCGTACAGTAAGCCCAATACGACCCGTGCGAACTGTTGACTTGGCCGCTAGCAATGGTAGCGGCCCTTTTGTTGATGGGCCAAATGGAGGCCCAACGTTTTGCTTCTAGGCCTGCTCAGCCGGAGCTCTCAGGGGGTTCGGAGAAAAAATGCCGAACCCAATAAACGGCGAAGTATCCTACGCACACAGGTTTCTCGTGCACACTCTATACATACCAACTAGCAAATGTCTTAGAAAATTTTACAAAAAATATGATATGTACTCTTAATAATATTACACATACTACAAAGTCTTATATTCAAATTCATTGTATTTTAGCCGTAACAAAAAAGAGATCTAACAATTTTAAGAGAAAAAACCAGTAAGAATTTTGTTTTTTTTGTTACGGCTAAAATATAATGAATTTGAATATGAGATTTCATAGATAGGTGTAATACTGTTGAAAATATGTGTTTAATTTTTTATATAATTTTCTGTGCACGGGAAGCTTGTATCCGACTATCCGTAGTATATGTTCCCCCAATAAACACGGATTCAAAAATGCCGGCAGCCCGGCACTGGTGCTCTAGCTTGTTCTTGGGCATCGCTCAATTGGCAGCAGCACATATAGCTGCATACGGCTATATATGTATTATTTCATAGATGATTGATGATTTCTGATCGATGTCAATGCTAGTTAATTTGTTTTTGCAATTTGGACGAGCTTGGAGGTCCCTCCCGGCCCTCTGCTTATAAAAACGATCTTTTTGTGTTTGCACTGTATATGTATAGATGGTTGCTTTTTGGGGGTGTGATTTGAAACTCTAGAAAGTATATCTCCTCGTTTTTAGAGCTTTTTTACGGTACATTCTACTGCTAGTATATTTGATCTGACGGTGTAAATTTATCTGATTTCCCTCCCAATTATACTGCAGTATAAATTGGATAGGGTATATTTGTCTTTTTATCTTTTTGCGTGGGAGGGTATTTTTGTAAATTAATGCGAACTCACTTAGATCCGTTTCACCACATCGACTCAAACCGAATCCGCTCGGCTCGCATGGGCGACCGCCGCCGCTGGCTTCTATGGGCGCGCCGCCGCGACATCACAGTCAGCCGCTGCCTACCGAGAGCCAAAATCGGCGCCACCATTGCCATCAATCGATTCGACTGTCCTCCTCTTTCCTCCCTCTCGTGTCTTTTCCGTTCCACCCAAAACCCTACTCTTCCAAAAAAAAATCCCCAAATTGGCGCCGGCTGCTGGGTCTACGAGAGGCGCCGGCTGCTGGGTCTACCGGAGGGAAGCCTGCCTGGGACCTTGCTGCCGCCGCGGCAGGGGCAGCCGGCCGGCGGTAGCGTGGCAGCGGGCCTACGTTACCTGATACGGTAGATTACGTTGATCAGTAATCTGAATACGCCTCCGGATACGGATACGTGCGGGATACGTCCGGATACGTATCCCATACGTATCCCTCATTTTTCTTTATTTTTAGATAATTAAAATAAATACGGATTACTCTCCGATACGGTGGGATACGGCTGATACGGGGTAACCCTAAATCGCATCGCATAGGACAAAACACGCTCTCCTCCTCCACCCGCGCGCCCCTCGCTCTCACAAGTCACAACTCACGCTGCCCCCTCCTCGCATTCCCGATCCCCATTCTCAGCGCCGCCGCCTACGCCGTCGCTGCGCCGCTCGCCGCCGCCAGCGGCAGGCGCCGCACTGCGCCTAGGCCACAGCGCCCTCCTCTGCGTCTCCTCCGCCGACTCCTCCCACAAGTCCGCGCCGCCCGCCCAAGCCTCCAACCGGCGCCCAGCACCGTGTTGCGCTTCCTTCGATCCCGGCCTCCGACGACGCTGAGGAATCCTTAGGTAAGTGAGATATCCCTCCAAGTTGATCTCACTGTGCGTAGTGTTCCGGTTCAATTTTTCTTAGTATAATGCTGTCATCTTTGTAGATTCACTGGATTTTAGAAGTGGAGCTCGAATGTAGTAGGTAGTGCTAGCAATCCTAGTGGTAATACTGGTTTTGATGCATCGAGACCATCTAGTGGGAGTGGTTCAACAATGGGAGGGCATGCAAGGAGCATTTTGAATGCTGCTCGTGTATTCCACCCAATGATGATGAAAAGAAGCCCTTGTGAGGTATGTTGAGCTGCTGGAAAAGACAGGGAAAGGTCAAGGAGGGAATGGCAAGGTTCAGATGCAGGTTTTGTAACCAAGTTATCCATGGGAGTTACTCAAGAGTTAAGCACATCTCTTGAAAATTGGAACAATTGGTGTGGCTACATGCAAAAAGGTGACAGTAGATATACTTGGGCAAACTTCAAGATGAAATGGCTAGAGCTGAAGCAATCTGTACAAGGATTTGCTAAGGACATCCCACTACCAACAGAGAGTGAGAGTAGGGGGAAGAGAAGGGCTGTTTCAGCTATTGAGTCAAGCTTCAATTTAAGATGCTCGTGCCAAGCTTGATGCTTTGATTGCGAGGAATGTTCTATACATCAGGTCAGAATATAGCATGTTTTTTTTTAGTTCTAACATTATCAATTTTGTTTTCGTTTATGACGTGCAACTAATTATATGTGTGCATTTGTGCAGGTATTCCTTTCAATGTTGCAAGAAATCCATATTTCAGGAAGGCTTTTCAGTTTGCTTGCAACAACCAACTTGGTGGTTATCCCCTCAAATTTCAAAAATTAAGAAACAACACTTCTTGTTCAAGAGAGGACAAATGTTGAGCGCTTGTGAATGCTCTCAAGTCAACATTGTCTACTAAAGGTGGAGTATTGTATCTGATGGATGGTTGATGCTCAAAGGCGACCAATCTTGAATTTTCTTGCAAGTGACAGAAGATGGACCAATGTTTTTAAAAGCAATCAAATACTGAAGGAGAAATCAAGAGGAAGGAATATATTGCTGAGAAAATATTTGCCATCATTGAAGAGGTTGGCCCAATAATGTCGTGCAAGTTATTACTGATAATGCATCTAATTGTAGGGCTGCTGGATTGATGGTTGAACAAAAGTACAACCACATTTTCTGGACACCATGTTTTGTCCATACTTTGAACTTAGGCTTGAAGAGTACATGTGCTGCCAAAAAACTCTAGTGGGGATGCTTTTCTAGAATTCCAATGGATTAGTGAAGTGGCTGCAGATGCACTGCCATAAAGAATTTCATTATGAATCACTCAATGAGGCTCTCCATGTTCAATGATTTTAGTAAGCTGAAATTTCTTGCCATTGCTGATACTAGATTTGCATCTACTATTGTGATGCTTAAGAGGTTTCGTGCTATCAAAGAGAACTTAATCTTGATGGTGGCTAGTGAAAAATGGAATGCCTATAGGAGGACAATCAAGTTCAAGCCAACATGTCAAGGAGAAGTTTAAATGATTTATGGTGGGATAAAGTGAATATATCATTGATTTCTGTGAGCCTATCTACTCTATGATTCGTGCTGCTGACACTGACAAACCATGCCTCCATTTGATCTATGAGATGTGGGATTCCATGATAGATAAGGTGAAAAAAAATCATCTATCTTTTTTCTTTCATGTGAATGAGATCTTACACTTCCGATGGGCAAAAAAGTACTACCCCTTGCATTGCTTAGCACATCACTAAACCCAAAGTAATGATGTTCTACCTCTTTTCAATTTTTATGTGCATAATTTAATAATTGTTGCTGGCAGCTCAATAACTTTTTTACAACATGTAGGTACTGCTATGAGACTGGTTGGAGGAGGCTCCAAACCGCCAAGCCCCTCATATGGATGAGGAGATTTCAGATATGAGAGAATAAGTGTTTTAGAAAGATATTTCCTGGGGATGACTTGGAAAGATCAAACAACAATTTGCAGATTTCTCATTGTTTGGCAGTGGGTTTAATTCCTTTGACTCAATTGAGGATAGAGCCCATATGAATGCAAAGCAATGGTGGGGAATCTATGGTAACTCTGCACCTGAGCTTAAAAAGTTGGCACTAAAATTACTTGGACAGCCAACATCATCCTTCTTGTGCCCGAAAGAAACTGGAGCACTTATGGTTTCATCCAGTTCAATGAGAAACAGTTTAGTTCCTTCTCTTACTTATTTAGTTTCCTATATGTTAGTAATGCATGAAATTAACACAATTGCATTTTTTTTTTAGTCTTAGGCCTGCACGTGCCGAGGATTTGGTGTTTTGTGCACCAAAATATGCGTCTTCTTTCTAGGAGATCTGAAGAATACTACAGTGGCCCATCAATAATTGTGGGATGTTGCAGGATGAGATATGAGTTTGTTGATGGTGGTGCTGATTTTCTTCAACAAGCTGAACTGACACTTGATGAGCCTGACCTTGAGAGACTACTGGAAGATCCTTGGTGCATTGGACATACAAGGCGATAACCGGGCCTTCATCCACTTCGGTTCCAATGGATGAAATCAACAATCAATTTATCTAGTCTTGCAATCTAGTTATTGAGTTGAATTTGAAGTCATGGACAAGTTAATTAATTCTAATTAGTTTAGCACTGTGGTGATGCTCTACTGTTGATTTATCTACTATGTGAACAATTTTATCTACCATCTATTTGAAGAACAATGTGTTGTGATTCATATTTTTAAGTCCATATTTCACACTTAGTTTTTTTGTATTTTTAAATTGTATATATGTATCTATCGTGTATCCCCGTATCCATGTTTTAGGAAGACGGTGTATCTCGGTATCACAGTATCGCGTATCCGTATCCACTGTATGGGGTAACTCAAGTGGCATGGCGCAGCATGCCGCAGGGCATGGCTGTCAGGGGGCAGACCCTCTTGTTCGGCGCGGGATGCGATGTGCCGCGCAGGAGCAGCGGACGCTGGAACCACGAGAATGTATCGAGAAGAAGCAGATGACGACATCCACGCGAAAAAAATAACGCAGGAAAATTAATAAAGGTGAAATTAATTCTCTAATTTAAATGACCAAAAAGCCATTTTCAGACTTTTACCTAATACCAAAACTACCATTGTTATACTGGTATTTTTGTTGATATACTAGCAGTAGAATGTACCGTAAAAGTCCTCTTATTTTATACTAGGTATCAACTCAACTGTAAAATTGGAAAATAATAATGCATATGATATATTAATTCACAAACATTCAAGTTCAAATATAATTACAAACATACTTTAATTTGCTAACTAACATTGCATTATAAACACTACTAGAAAAGTATTTTCACAGGGCGGACAAAAGTGATTTTTTGCAAGCGGAGGGTTGGACCACTGGTAGCACAACGACGGTGAAAATCAAACGATTTTCGCAGTCGGGGCAACAACCCCGCCCTGCGAAAATCACTAATCGAACAAAAAAAAAATCACGGCCGGCGGTCGCGCCGCGCCGCGCCCTCTTCGGCGGCGGATCTGGGAGGGAGGGGAGCAGCGCCCCGCGCCGTCGTCGGTCGCCGCCGGCCACCCCGCGCCATAGTCGCCGCCGCCGGCCTCCCCTACTCCCTCCTCCGCCGGATCTGGGGAGGGGGTGGGGGAGCCGCCGCCGCGGCTCCGCACGTCGTCGTCCCCGCCGCCCCGACCCGTCGTCGCCGCCGCCGCCGCGCCGGCCTCCCCCTCCCTCCTCCGGCCGGATCTGGGAGGAGGAGGGGAGCCGCCGCCGCGGCTCCGCACGTCGTCGTCCCCGCGCCCCGACCCGTCGTCGCCGGCCGCCGCCGGCCTCCCCCTCCTCCTCCGGCCGGATCTGGGAGGGGGAGGGGAGCCGCCGCCCCGACCCGTCGTCGTCGTCGCCGCCGCCGCCCGCCCGACCGTCGTCGTCATCGTCCGCCGCCGCCGCGCCGGCCTCCCTCCTCCTCTCCTCCGGCCAGATTAGGAGGGAGGGGGGAGGGGAACCGCCCGCCGCCGCCGCCGCCGCCCCGCGCCGCGCGCTGCCGGATGCCGTGCCGCGCTCGCCGTGCCTCCCCCCTCCTCCTCCGCCAGTCCTGCTGGAGGGGAGCCGGCCGCCAGCCGGACGCCGCGCCGTCGCGCCCGCTTCCGCCGCCACCCCGCGCGGCCGGGAGGAAGGAGGAGAGGTGAGAGGGAGGGGAGAGGAGGAGGCGTGAGGGAGGGGAGGGGAAGAGGACGTGAGGTCATGGGGAGGGGAGAAGGCCGACCGTAGGGTGAGGAGGGGAGGTGAGTTGTGGGACTTAGAAAAAATCCAACCCTACCTCAAGTCTAATTTATATTTAAGTCTAATTTTCGCAGGCGGACCGACCATTTCACCCGATATAGTATTTTTGTAGGCAGTTTATAGGCTTTAAGAGTCATATCCGCCTGCCGAAAATAGGGTCCCTACGTTGGGCAAAAATTGCATTTTCAACATACTTTTAACTTTCATAAGAAAAGCTGCGAGACGAACATCAGCCCGATAGGCCACCGGCTGCATGCATGCGCTAACTGCACACGCTCTGTTGAGCGATCGCTGGCTAGCGGAGAGAATGGATCAGACCCTTGTAACAAATGCGACTAAATAAGTACTCCTCATATTCTATTCTTAATGTATAACGCCGTTGACTTTTTAACCCAAACGTTTAACTACTCGTCTTATTCAAAATTTTATTCAAATATAAAATACTTATATCTAGCTTAAAGAATATTTGATGATAAATCAAGTCACAATAAAATAAATTATAATTACATAATTTTTTGAATAAGACGAAGGGTCAAACGTTTGTTAAAAAAAGTCAACGGCGTCATGCATTGAAACAACGGAGGAGCAGTTTAGTCATGCGTTTGGCAGGTACGTCGATCTCGATCCAGACAACAAACCAAATACTCGTAGCTATTTAAAGCTCAAACTAGCGCTCTAATAATCACCCTAAACCATATACTCCTGTACGTAATCTCTGCCTGCCTTAAGCTAAGCGATGGAGATCAAGCTCGTCTTCTTCTTCCTCCTCCTCCTCCTGGGTTTGGCAACGCGGAGGAGGAACTCGACACCGAGACCTGCGACGTCGCCAAGCTGTCGGCAGATTGGCACCTACTGCGAATTCGACCAAGGGAGGATGTACCCCGGCGGTGCTGCGACAGCATCATCGACGCCGCGGATGGGTACGACGACGGCGGTGGCACTCACTGCATCTGCCGCGTCTGGACGGAGGACGCGGTGAGAAAGACCGGGTCACTTTCAGAGAGTTGTTGCATCAGTACATTGATTGTGGTGGTCTGCAGCCCAGCCTACCTCATCTTGCCGATCCGCTTGCTCAGCTGGTAATTAAGCATTAATTTCGTCTCATCTCGAATCGATCAGTCTCTAATTAACTTTTGTTGTTTCTTCCTTTTCTGATCTGTCTGATGAATTCACTTGATCAGCTCCTGAGTGGTAGGCACACTTCCAGGTCCAGGCAAGATCAGCGGTGCAGACACCACCAACGGAGCCATCTTCTCCGCCATGAGGCGGCCATTATCGTCAATAAAATGCTAGCTAGTTATTGATACATATATATAGCGCGTGTTCGTTGGGGTATTTGTTAAGTTAATTTAGTGTTATTGCCGGCTAATAATATATACAGTGGAGAAGCTATGAGTTTGATGTCATATTGCAGTGCATTATATCGTTTTGTTATTATATTTTGAAAGCAGGCTGTAAGTTCCCTGACGCTCTATTTGAGAGATAAAAAGATTATTATGCCGAAAGAGATCAACTAGTACCAGCATGCAGTGTGTGTGTTTGTGTGTGATGTTGATTTGTTTTCTAATTGCATGGCCATCAGCCCCATGTCTTAGGTTCAGGTGTCCCGGGCTGAAACTTGAAAGTGTTACTAGTTTGATTTCTCACAGAATTTTCATGAGATCGGTCACCATTTAATGCATGTGGCACCTACACCACAACTGTAATTTAACAGATCCGATCAAACAGCTTTAGCACTTAGGATTAGCGGTGATGTTCTTCTTCTTCTTTTTTTTAATCAGCCGTGATGTTCTTCAGGTAAAGAAATGGGTAGAAGTGATGAAAGATCAGACCGAGACAGGCCGTCATATTGGGCTCCTACTCCGCAGTAAGCCCAATACGACCCATTTGTTCGTTCGGTCGATTTGTTGATGGGCCAAACGGAGGCCCAACTTTGTGCTTCTTGGCCTGCTCTGCCGGAGAGTCAGAAGAGAGGGGTTCGGAGAAGAAGACGCCGACCCCTACCCAAGCAAAGTACTCATCTATCAACAAGCTACTGATTGAATGAATACAAGAATCATTCATCTATATTCTTGAGTTCTTACTTGTAAAAGTCTCGACCACTTCGTGCGACGTTGTCAAGCTGGCGACTGAGATTAATTGGCACCTAGTGCGGTTCAGGGAGGACGGACGGCGTCGATCAGTGCTGTGACTGCATTATCTCCGCCATGGAAGCTCGGTGGTGCTCAGTGTCTCTGCCTGTTGTTTCTACTTGTGGGTTATGTTATTGATGAAAAACAATATACATTGGTCCTCCTATTCGTCGCAGTTATACTTTTTTGGTTATGTTTAGTGTTAATTATTGTCTGCTAATAGTGGAGAGCTATGAGTTCGATTCCAATGCCGCATTGTCGTTTTGTTCCTGTATATTGAAAGCAGACTGTAAGTTCGAACGGATTCTAAATCTCTCAAATAGAGCTTCAGATTTAATGTTCAGTATTATGCTAGTACTAATGTTTTAATTATGTATTAACATTGAATAATGTGACTGCAAGCAATTAGCTTGTCAAGATAGAATCATGCCATGTTGTGTTAGAGCTGCATTTCTACTTAGAAGACAGCATGCAGCTGTTCATACAACTCCCATAGTACAATCCCTATTATTGTGTCCCTAACCAGCCCCTTGATGAGTGAGCTTGCCCACGTATCAGATGATGCTCTACCAACAAGATCACGGAATCTCAAGTCTCCTTGATCAGAAATCAGTGCATACACCACACCATTCATATGTCCCTTTCCAATGATCCCAACGACAGTTTTGCTCTTGTTTACAGCTTTGCTCCTCTTCAGAGACCATGCAAGGAACTGTAAAACAGACGACAAATTAGCTTCAGATAGATTGTTCAATTCAGAGACCATGCACTTGGAAGCAAGATACGTAACTAATTAACTTTCTGCGTATGAGTGATCTTTCTGCAGGTTGTAAAATTCAGACAAGTTACCGAGGAATATACCATGTCACGCTCATGTATCAGAGGTTGCAGTAGTGAGGGATATGAGATGCTCAGTTTCTCATACAACTCGTAGGGGCTACCTGCAGCTTTCTCATCCTGCTGCATTACCACTCAAACAAGGATATCGACGTAAATAACGCGAAAATTATGTTTTGCAATGAAATGATTTAGAGGAAATTACACTCGTGTAAAAATGCAACACTGCTGAGAATAGAGAGATACTTCTAGGAGTATTTAGAACTTACACTTGTGTCAGTTGTAGAGGTAATTCCACGGAACAATGAAACTACCAATTTAGTCTTCTCATCCCAGCTAAGGGATTTCCAAGCTCGTTCAAGCTGCAACAACAACTTGGCATGAGCTTCAGAAAACCTATCATTTATATTTTGTGCAACTGCAAATCGGAAAAGAGTTCGCAGATATATAGTAGTAGTTGTATATATACAGTTATTTCAATTGGACGATCCCCAAGAACGAGCTGAGCGCCAAGATCTTCAGACACCTTCCTAGCCGCTCGGAACTAGCAAATGATGGAGTAAAAGAGGAATTGTTTTCAAGAGTTGAATTAAATCATCAGAAAAAAAAATGAAAACTAATGACAGGAATAATTTAATTACACCTCTTCTCCGAAGGGCCGGTTTGCACCAGAAGAGATCTTTGAGGAGAAAACGGCAAGAAGCAGACGCAGAGCAAGTGCAGTCTGCCCACCTGCAAGCATCGTCACAAGCAGAAATGAAGATATCCTTTTGAGCCAAAACAAAGACACTAGAACACACCGAAGCCATCATAATACCTTTGGATTATATTCTGCATTGCGAGCTTGCAAAGCTATAGCTTTGAGGTCTAATTTGCAATCCAAATTGACCGTCGATACGATGTTTCTGCCATCAAAATAAAAGAGAATGCATAATAAGGACCACAATTTCACTGATGAGTGTAACCAAAGGAAGAATCATAAGCTTAAACAGAGTGGGACACATGCAGACAGCAGCTATGATCCCAACACTGCAACATAAACAACCCAGCAAGGCAGCAAAACAGACATGCGCACTTCTGAGAATGCATGGCAACAAGTATACTATGACAGGCAGCAACATAGGCATGTCCAACCTTTTAGCAGCGCACACCAGCATGCAAATGTACATGCTTGGTAGCAACGCAGGCAGCCACACGTTCCAGAGCACACCAGCAAGTACATCATGCTAATAAACGGCCGTGCTTGCCCGTATTGGCCGATACATGGATTAATAAAGCCTAAATGTGTTGTTTAGAACTTCGAGCTGTCTAAAAACAAACAGTGACTCATGTGAACTGTATGCCATAAGCACCCTAGGGCCTAAACTCTCTACAGATGTAATCCCTCTAATATTGAAAACCGTGAGCAGAAAGCATTAAATCTAAAATCAGATGCATGATTGATTATTATCTGATTCCCCCCCCCCAACCAAAAAAACAGCTGACCAGCTGATTCAACCTGTAAATCATGTAACCTATGGTAGCTAAAAGAGTTTTTATCAAGACTGGACAATGGATCTGTCACAGCACAGCACAGCACATCCTCTTTCTTCTCCACCCGGAATCGCAGATCTCAGATCGCGCCCCCTTTCAAACCCCCCAAAAAAATCCAACCCAAGGCTACCACCATTCCCACGATTTGCAACAATCCCCCCAAGAGCAAAACCTCGCGCCGCGAATCAACCATTCCATTCCACCTCAACACCCCCACAAGGTAACAACAAGCTAAAAGGACCCAAACCCCCCACCCGGACCGAATCTCTCTCCCCACCCACACGAATCCCGCAGATCCGCGCAGATCCGGGACTTACTGGAGCGTGGGGATGATGCCGGAGGGGTGCTTGGCCAGGTCCACGGGCTCGCTCCCCTCCAGCGCCGCCGCCGCCTCCGCCGCCATGATCCGACGATGGCTCTTGACCAGGCGAATCCCACCCAAAAAAAAAGGGCGCGACGGGCGTGGGGGAGGTGGCGCGCGCGCGCGGGGCTGAGGAATTCGAAATCCGAGGTCTTTTATAGAGATCGAGAGAAGGAGGAGAGGAAGGGGAAGGGGGAGGCTAGGGTTATCTATGCGCTCTCGCGAGAGAGGAGGCGTGTCTGCGGGGGGGAGGGGAGGTCGATGGGTGAGGAGGAGAGGGTCAGTGGGTGGGGGTGTAGGTGGTGGGTGGACGGGGAGTTGCCGGTCGGTGGGGTATTTATACTGGGGCGGGGTGACTTGCTGCAACCGGTCGCGCGGTGGGATCACCGGTGGAAATTATGCCTGTCTGTAAGTCTTTTTTTTTTGTTTAATCAAAATAACTCTAAAAGCGGTCTTGGTTTAAAGGGATCAAATCAAATTTGGTTCAATTCATTTTCGAGGTTTAAGTTATGTTCAAATTGAATTGTAGTTACATTTCTACATATCGGGAAAATCAATACTAACAGGAAAATCCTAACGGTTGCTTTGGCTTGATCATGTATTATAGTTTTTCGCTAAATCAATACTAAGTAGTTAATTTAGATATTATTTAACCACTACATCGTATTCTTATGACATGTTTAAAGATAGAGTTTGACACGGGTAAGTCAATACACATCACATAGATTATAGAATTTGAAACAACAAATGCTTTAGCTATTGATGCACCAAAAGAATTACTTATTTTACTCCCTTTATTTCCTTTTTCCTACCCATCTTGTATGAATGTTACTCTCTTTATCCCATTATATAAGGAATTTGGAGGGATGTGACATTTTCTAGCAGTACGAATCTAGACATGGAACTGTCACATACCTTCAAAATCCCTTATATAATGGGACAGAGGGAGAGTAAGAGTCCCTTGAGTCATTGTTAAGCTTAACAGAATATTTGTTTATCCTATCATCTCTTTTTCTGTCAACAAATTTGTTTAGTTAGCAACTCTAAGGATGAGTGTAGTGGGGAAATCTTACTATTAGATGCTGGCATAGTTAGAAGAGAGATTATAAGGAGAGATAGAAGCCATCGACTAATTAGTCAATTTCTTGCACGGTGCCTATGAGCGGCGTCCTACAATAACCCGCGTGATTGGTGAACAGATTAGAAGAGATAAAACAAAAGGTAGGCCTACATAAGAAGATAATTAATAATGCGACATAACTAATATTTATAATATATGTGTACGCATATAATAGCCGAATACTTATGTTGTGTTCGGAAGTAGAGGTTGGAAACTCCACCTCTTCGTATGAAAAATGGAGCGATCCATTATCATATGATTAATTAAGTATTTGCTAAAATAAACTTGAAAAATATATTAATATGGTTTTTTAAAAGCAAATTTACTTAAAAAAACAAACCGTTTTTTAAGTAAAAGCAACAAAAGACTTGCCGAATACATTAGAAGAAAAGAGAAAGTAAAGTGGTCACAGGACAATTAAGAAACAATTAATTACTTCTTACAAGGACTCGCAGTCCCTTAAAAGACAATTATAAGGGTATTGTGGATAGGTCTATTTGGTTTATATTTCCCTGAATCAAGAATGCCACCTGGTTTTCATTCTGCTCAACCTATTGAAAAATCTTTTGATTTCGCTCAAGCCAGACATTCCACCAGGTTATAATCAAGTCTCCAAGAATTATTGAAAAAACACACCATTTTGAAGTATGGAAATAGTGCGTGCGAAAAATGAGGAAGTAGAAGTTGAGAAGAGGCAGTAAAGAACACTGTAAGATACTCTGTAATTGAACATGCCCTAAGAGCCTACTGTTCATTTTTGTTGCACATACCCAAAGGCCTAGAGTTATTCCAATTCCAATTACCAATCAATGCTCTAAATCAGCGTTTTTACTCCCCTTTAATCCGGTGAACGCCGTAATTAAATTATGTGGTGTTTACCTATCCAATGTTCCCCTTTTCTTTCCAATAGACCAGCTTTTTTTAGCAAGTGGAAAAGAAGGTTGGCTAGTTTTCAAATTTCTGTCTTGAGATAGTAAAAGAAACAAATACGCTATTTTTCAATGCCATTTTTAGTATAAATAAACCAATATAGCATTTGCCTCATGGTTCTCAGGACTTATTTTGACACAACCATCGATTATATGTGAAAGAGATGCACGTCACATGTGCACGGTGACTAGTCGATTGAAATGAGGAACATATCTTCTTCCTCTCATCCGTCACCTCCGTCAGACCACCATGCTGCTCACATGAGCTCACCAGTGACATGCCCCTATATAGTCGATATCCCAGCGTCATCGCTTGTGCAATGCCATCATAACATCCATCTCTAATAGGTGCGTTCATGCCATTTTGACTTTGACTTCTTAATAGCTGTACAACCAAACAAATCTTGAATTTGATTTTGATTTGTTTTCATTTTAATAATCAACGAACCAACAAAAAACAAGCATTGAATTCGAGCCTCATATCTCATCCTTACATGGATTTAAATAGGGAACTCAATGCAATACATTCAGGATTTGTATGGCAAATGGGTTTGGGAAAAAATATCCCAACCATCGAAGGGTAAAATTCAATCCTAGCTATTCATTCCTTTCAGTTTATTTAATCCTAACCATCCACTTATTTCTATTTCCCAATCCCACCTTCCACAACCCATTTATTAAACAAGGTCATATAACATTAAAATACTCCCTTTTTCATGTGGAGGATTGTATTTTTACCCCTTTTTTTATCCTATGGAACTGTTTGGAGCTTGAGGCATGTTTTCATGCTTATAAATCGAACTTCATGAGCGAAGTTTGAAGTAGAGCTGTGGAGCGGTATGAACCCTATTTCACCCTCTAGTTCATTTTTTTTTAAAAAAATAACTGTAGCCCGCTTCGCTTTGTTTTTTTGATAAATATGAAACCGTACGATTGGACTACAACTCTATGACTCTAGAGCCCAAGCCCCTGGATTTTTTTTTTTTACATTTTAGTCTTTTTTTGAAAACTTTTTCTTTTACAAACATACCATTGAAAAAGCTTATTCTAGCAATAGACCTTTTCCTCAGCACCAAGGTCGAATGCCTCGGCGTCAACGACGCTGACACCCTCGCCCCCCTTGTGGAAGCTAAGTCACTGATATAAAGGGGAGCGACGTCAATAACATTGACATTGAGGACCTAATTGTAAAAATAGCTAAAATATGCCTGTTTGTAAGAAAAATATTTACATTTTAGCCTTTTTAGAATTTTTTTTACAAATGTTTCCTCAACACCAATGACATATGTGTTGTCCCCATTTACATCAATGACTTAGCTTTCACAGAGCGAGGATGTAAGCACCAATATCATTGGCACTGAGACGTTAGACATTGGCGTCACGGTCATTGGCACCCAAAATAGGTCCATTCATGAGATAAACTTTTTTAAGTTCTATTTATGAAATAAATGTTTTGAAAAGAACTAAAATGTAAAAAAAAATCTAGGGCCGAGCCTTGCCAAACAGGCCGAATTGTAAGTTGTCACAGACTTGTAGCTCAGTTCAAATGCAACAGTGCTTCGATCAAAAGAAAATTGGAACTTTTGAAGTAAAATAGGAGTATATCCTAAAGAAAAAGAAAATTCTCCTGCAACAAACTTATTAATTAAAGCAGCAATCATTGGATCGTTAAGCAGGTTACAACCCATGCTACTTACAAAGAATTTCGTAGGAAAAGTTTGCAGCCATATACAATACAAATACTATTAGAGGTGTACCAAATTTATATTTGAACAGAACTCGTGTGCAGGTAGAATTACACAATATATCATATCCAAATCTTGGAGAAAATGCATCTTCCATAGTATCAGCTGCAAACTCCCAACTCCCAACTTACTCAGCAGCTCAAGCACGTTATTGTGAAATTGAGAGATGCAACCCTTACCTTGCAACTTTACACATACACTATGATACAGGTTCTCTTGTCCCATTAAGCACAGGAATCAGCATGGCAAAAGCTGTTAGAAGTAGTGTCATTTAGTTCTTCAATAAGAGTGCATCATCAGTATATGGCTCAACATATCTAGTCTAACCACCAGCTCAATATTGAAGATACTTCTAGTTCTCCACAAGTCCAGCATGTTTGCCTCCTTTCAACTTCACCAATCAATCTTTAAACAACCAAAGGAGATCAGACAAAGAGAGCAGGATTTTCTCCATGCTTCTATTCTTTGAATCATATTTGTGATGATTCATATTTTCATATTTGCAAAAACTTCACGCTTTTGACTCAGCTGGAGCTGGCTGACTGGTGTCAATGTTCATGTGATCCTTCACAAATGTCCGAAGGCATCCATTGATTACCCGAGGAGCACCACCATCACAGAACCGTTTTGCCAAATCCACAGCCTATCATCAATGGACATAACAAGATAGATATTTATATGTTTCTTTTGTCAAACTTAAAATATGAAGGAGATTGTGATAAAATGGTAACCTCGTTAATGACAATTTTGTGAGGTGTTCCTTTTGATGTCATCTCTGCCATGGCAATATGAAGAATACAAAGTTCAAGGATCCTTGCAACAGGTTCGTCCTGCCCACAGAATTTTGGCGAGTCAGCAAAAATTAAATAGAAGCAAAACATGATCATTTAAATCAGCAATTAAGCATGTGATTGGGCAACCTATTGTCTTTCATATTCTTAAAATTTTTGTTTAGAAAAACAGGGATCTTTGGGTAGAATCAACTAACATTGATGGAAAATTTCAGATATTTCAAGAAGGTAGCTGATGTATTAAATAACTAGCACCTCTATATGACAACTATGCCTGTAGGAAATCAAGCCCCATAGAAGGGGAAATGAACCAGGTGAGCAATGCAAAGATAACAGGGAAATCCTGGCTTTTGCATCGAGGGATGCCTACAGCCATAGCAAAAGGTGGTGAACAAGCACCTAGCATGGTTCAAATGTGGCTTGCTCAAGATGCACGGGCACGAAAAATTTAGAGGCCTCAATTTTTGTTTAGCTTTTAATTACTATTAACGAATCCTTTATACCCTTCTTTTTAGTATAAACTTAACTACAATATCCTCTTTTCCCACCCCTCTAAGCCCTCTCTATTAATGATTCATTTACAGCCTGTCTGCTACACAACAACTACGCTAATAATAAACTTATACTACCCGAACATTAATCATTACATGCAACCAATCAATACAATCAACTCTCATTTACTGTGACTGAGAGTTTCATTGTGAGCTCAATCACACCATTTACTTTCAGTTTTGATCCCCATAAATCAAAGTTGTGGGGCTCTGGTGCTACACCTTTTGGTCATGATAGTAGGCCAACTGTGCACTCGCTTCGGGGCTTGGGAACATCCCAATCCATCACATTGACAGCTGTTTAAAGTGGAAACTATACATCGTAGTCTGAAATTCCATGAGTTGACTTTTTTTTAGTGGGATGTAAGTTAAAGGTTAAAAAAATGTATTAAAAATATTATGTGACAAATGGTTTTATTTGGCAAGTAACCTACTCCTAAGATGCAGGTTTTACTTGAGAAATTGATCATAGGAATGATCAAATGGCAGGTATAACCCTGTTCCTAAATGTTCAATAATTTAGCACGGTGATGAGGCAAAAGCAGCTCCAACTAGATTGTTACACAATATAGTAACAAGATGCATATATAATTCAGTACTAGTGATTACTGAGGGATTATGTTCTCTAATAATATATAGCGCCTTTCAATTCAATTAACAAGCATTTCTACTTATGCACGATTTAGCAAGCAAGTACAAAGATTTGATGGATCGATATACAACACTGGGAAAAAAAGTATCCAACCTTCCAATTCTGGGGAGTTATTTTGTTGATGATATCAACATGCTTGTCCCATCCACTGGCAACAGCCACTAAAATTTCTCGAGCCAGTCTGTTCAGAAAGCATGTAATTAGAAAAATACCTACAAGGACCCCGCACGTAAAAACACGTTACCTAAACAACAGTGTCCATTATGTGATTATACCAACCAAAAAGAGGAGAGAAGAAAAAAATACCGTAACACAAAGTTGTTGTACACCAGCTTTGGAGGAGCTGAAAGAACTTCTGCTTCTGAATTACAAGACAATGAATCTTGTGTCAAATTAAATAATTCATCAAGAATATACTACATAGACATGTTGTGAACATACTCCCTCCGTCCCATAATATAAGGGATTTTGAGTTTTTGCTTGTCCTGTTTGATCACTCGTCTTATTCAAAAAATTTGTGCAAATATAAAAAACGAAAAGTTGTGCTTAATGTACTTTAGATAATAAAGTAAGTCAAACAAAATAGTAATTCCAATTTTTTTTTGAATAAGACGAGTGGTCAAACAGTACAAGGAAAAACTCAAAATCCCTTATATTATGGGACGGAGGGAGTATTATCTAAAAATACTCACAGTTTTTTTTGAAAAAAGGATACATTATTTCCTGAATAAATATACTGCAAAAAAGCACATATTATATTCCAAATGTTTATAAAAGGCAAGCATAATATCATTGCCATAAAACCAATAGCATTGCGATTGTGACATTGACTTCGTATTAAGGACAGGATTAGGATAATCTAGGGAACTTTTGCTCTTGCAAAATGGTAAGTGATTGAACTTGAAGGATTAGTCATTGCGATTAGCCGATTAGTTAATGAGCTCTTGAAGAAATAGTTAAGTAAGATCATGTGCCAGTGCTATATCCCCAATTTTCATCCAGCAAGATGCAGAACTAGTTTCAATGAGAATAACATTTGCAAAAAAGTTGTTACCATTTGCTGAATCCTTCTCGTTCTGACTCATGAGCTTCTCAGCCTCCTCCTCTGTCCCGACCTCCAGAGGTCCCCCACCGAAGCTCATATGGTTGTAGTTCACCACGCACGCCTTATCGAAAACATAGCCAGGTTCTGCAAAATCATATAGAACAAGACCAGAATGAGGCAAAGAGAAACCAAATTCATCTATCCAACGAAGGCCAAACAATTGAAGCCATTGTGCAGCACAGTGATGCTGCTAGTGGATCACAAGGATAGTGCAAAGAAGCTAAGAGGCGTCAGGAGGAGGCTCACCTCTTCTCGCGCTGATTCTGCGGTCGAAGAGCCGCACCACGTCGGCGCCCTCAAGGCAAGCCGCGTAGGAAATCATCCTGCAAGCACGGTGGCAGGCAGCCATTAGCGACAAATACGAACCGAATCAAGCAGCCCAAAGTTCTCGGGCTCGAGGACGAGGACTCACAGCGCGAGCTCGCGGGCGGCGCGGGGGCTACAGAACCGCCCGGACCGGTCGACCTTGGAGTGCGCGACCGCAGCAGGAGCGGGTGTCGGCGGCACCGGCGGCGGAGGAGGGTTCGAGACGAGGACCGTCGCGCGGGAGGAGGCGACGGCCCGTGTGCCAGCGTCCGTGCGCTGCGCCACGCCGCGGGGCTCGCCAGGAGACGGCCGTGTCTAGGCGCCGCGGGACTCGACGAGGACGCGGTGGAGAAGGCGGATACGGCGGCGCCCGTCGCTTCCATGTTGCTCTGCGCTGCGCTGCGCGGCGCGGCGGCGAGGCTGCCGTAGAGAGCGGAGGAGGAGGAGGCGGCGGCGGTGGCGTCGCCGGTGGAGGTGGGAGAAAGAGAAATGGTGGAGGTGGGGATCTCGGAGGTGGAGGGGAATGGGGATAGCGAGGGGTAAAGGTGGTCGCTTCCTCCGAAGCTACGCGGGCCGTCACAGAAACCGGCCCATATCCATATATAAATGGGCCGTAATTTGTTTCCAACTTACGAGCCCATCTACTTCATGGCCGAAATTTCGCACCACCCAGTTAGACATCGAAACGACCAAACGAGCGTGTATCGATCAATCGCTGTATAGGCAACACAAAGTATCTACAAAATCAAGCAGAAACCTCTACAAATGTAAAACTATGTCCTCACGCCAATCAGGGCGCCGTGACCATGGCGACGAGAACCGAGACCAGCACGGCCGTCGCCACCCCGCCGGCCGTCGGCCGGCGGCCGCAGACGGCTCGATCTGTATGGTGAAGTTGCAGGCGTTCGTGGACGGGTCCTGCTGCGTCTGCACGGCGAGGCCCTGGAAGCCGCACGACTCCTCCACCTGGTTCTGCACCTGGAAGTAGGCGTTGAAGGCGTAGGAGGCGTTGCCGGCGGATCCATGCCGTTGCACGTCGAGCCGTAGCCCAGCGAGGTGCAGTCGGCGTACGTGCAGGCGTAGTTGACGTTGTCGCCGATCCTGCTCATGGCGTCCGGCGTGGCGCTCGGGTTGAGCACGCACCACGCGCGCGGGAGGTAGGCGACGCCCGCGCGCCGCCACGAGCGCCGTGCTCCGGCCCTGCCCGGTGAGGTCCATGGCGTACTTGGCTGGCCGTCGTACCGGAGGATGCCCCAGTGGCGCTCGAAGTTGCCCGGCGCCACGCTCTTGGCGTCCTCGTCGACGAGGCTGAACAGGTACACCTCCACGTACTGGTTCGGCCGCAGCGGCGTCCCGGCGTTGGACGCCAGCTTCCGGAGCAGCCCGGCGTAGAACCGCTGCGCGAGGTCCGCCCTGGCGTGCTTGTCGCCGTCGGTCGGCCACCCGACCTCGCCGACGACGACGGGGAGGCCCCCGACGCCGGCGGCGACCAGCGCCGACACGAGCGTGTCGAAGTTGGCGTCGAACACGTTGGTGTACTGGATGCCGTTGGTGTCGACGACGGGGCTGGTCGTGCCGTCGAAGAAGGCGTAGTCGAGCGGGAAGTTGTCGTTGCCGTACAGGCTCAGGAAGGGGTAGATGTTGACGGTGAAGGGCGCGCCGCTCTGGTTCAGGAACTGCACGATCTCCGTCATCAGCCCGGCGATGTCCGGCCGGAACCTCCCCGCCGACGGCACCTGCATGTTCTCCGGCGAGTTGTACACGTCGGCGTTCAGCGGCACGGTGGCCTTGATGGTGTCGCCGTGGCCGGCGTCGTAGAGGGCTCGCTGGATGTTCTGCAGAGCAGGGAAGGTCACGTTCAGGAACGTGCCATTCAAAGACGACAGGAATGGCTCGTTCCCGACGGCAACATATCTGCAGGGCAAATTTCATCAAGAAATCGATATTACCCCACCGCAACCAGAAGAAATCTCAATAATTTTCCAAATTAGCGCATCTAGTGAGTAATATCAATGTGATTAGACGATATAAACATTGTTTATATGTACATCTTTGTGCAAGTGTTAACCTTTCTGAATAAACAAACAGTTATTTCTTTTTACACTTTTTTGTTAAACAGTCCCATGTCATAAAGACACTAGTCATCTAGCGCATGCCTACAAAGTACCGATGGCCACTAAAATTAGATTAAGTGCCCTACTTCAAGATAGCTTTTTTTGTAGACTAGAATTCAGAGGGATGATCCTTGTAGGATCGCTAGTACTGATGACACATCATATTCAGATCTTTTGTCAATATCTAAACACCTAATACATCCTCGATCCCAAATAAAAATCAACTTCTAAAGATGATTATCCTTAAAAGTTGGTTTTTTAGACGAAGAAAATATAGTATCAGATAATGCCTAAAAGAGTACTACTATATTCTTCAGACAGAGTTTGGACGGAACAATTGGACAAATGCGACGCATATGCATAACTTTAACTTTCAACTTGTTGATGTTAAGGTTGCCACTTTACTGATCAGAAAGCTTCTCCGAATCAGCCAGCAGAATATCCACGTCACCCCATAGTAATCAATTACTTCAAAAACTACTCCAGAGCATTATTCAAGATCAGCTCAAAAGGACTTTGGAATTAATGCATAATAGAACCAGAACCATGACCAATTATGCACGAGGCAAAGATAATTAATATGCACATATAAGTATGTCATAATCATAATCAGAATAAAAACTCAATAACTATTTTGAAAAAGAGCAACACATCAATCCAAATCCTATCGAATTCTGACAGCTACAACTAATATGTGACACCTGAAGAAGCAACAGCTGAATGTAAGAAGGATTTTTTTTTCTTTAAAAGAAAAAAAAAAAAGAGGATTGCACCGTGCAGAGCATCTCAATATCTGAACCATGGATGGAGGAGATGATCATGGTGGCATCATGCAGCTGTGGTGTGTGGACTCACTTGATATTGACGCCGCCGTCGAAGCTGTACCGGCTGACGTTCTTGTGCACCCAGTCCCTGGCGGCGTCGTAGTCCGTCAGCAGGTCGAGCAGGTTGTTCGGGATGGCCACCATCACCTCGACGCCGCTGCCGGCGAGCGCCTCCATCGTCCCGGCGTCGGCGTCGAACAGCTTCACCTTGCTGATCCCATTGTCCTGCAGCATCCGCACCACCGCCCTCGGCGGCAGCGGGTGCGACGCCATCGTGCCCCAGTTCACCCCGAGCCCCTCCGCCGCCGCCACCGCCGCCGCGAACGCAACCACGGCCAGCCTCCGATCACCAGAGCCCGCCATGATCGACGGCGAGCTAGCTATAGCTAGCCAGCCCAAGAAAGAAGAGAGAAAAGCTAGAGCTAGCTAGAGCGCGAATCGAGTGATGGGGAGATTGGAGGAGGGTGCGTGGGGGATCGATTATTCTAGTGGACTGCTTTTGTGGAGGAGGGGACAAGGACAGGGGATTTTGGATAGAACTGAACGTGTGATGACGAAGAACCACATAGGAGAAAAAAAAAAGTAGCAACGGCGGGTAAAAGCTTTTTCAAACTTTTCCATTCAAGGACGACTGTTACATGAGCTTTCGTGTGTATCACAATTCACAGTGAAATGGTGCAGTTTGCAGAAAGATTTAAGAGAGGATTGGGAGATTAGGATATGGGTTAGAAATGGCAAGAATGGATTAATTGACAACAACTTTCGGTCTGGGGAGAAAGAACAGGGAAGCAACATATGCAAAGGTGAAAGCTAAGTCAAAATGTGGAGTGAAAAATTCAGTGGTGTGATACTGTGATTAGCTTAAGCATCTAGCTGGGAATGCTTGATTTTGACTTTTTGTTTTGGGGGGTAGAGATGGAGGAGAGAGGTGAATGATGAATTAGAAAAACCTACCTTTTTCAGATTGAAGCAATGTTAAACTGTGGGTCTAAACAGCTGAACTAGAGGTGAGGCTGGTCTTTTTCGTTCATACAAGCAACACATATTATTCTTTTCTGAAACAAGCTTTTCGAAATTTTGTCAAAAGGAATCCGAAGACCGGCTGAGATATGCTTCGCAGCTCGTTATCTTATAAGCCGTAGTCAAATTTAAATTGAAACGTATAGAGAGTCATGTGGCGTGCTTGTCGCTATTATTATCCCAAAAAGGTCGCATCAAACATGTTTAGATGCATCACGCAAGAGGAACACATAAACGGGCTCACATCCTCTGCTTATGCTTAAGCTGATCAGAGACAGAGAAATAACACTGATGCACAGCGCTAAGACAAAGATAGGGCAAGGTTAATGTACTGTAGCAACAGTTACATCACCGCCCATGTACTGTGACACCAGTTTTCCCGACAACCTCAAGAACGTACTCCGTACATTAAAAAAAGAGTAAATTGCACCCACGGTGCATTAACTTGGTAGGTGGGTGCAATTTGGTGCAATAACTTGAGAAATGAGTGTTCTAGTGCAACAACTTGGTAGGTAGGTGCAATTTAGTATAAGGCCTTTATAAGTGATCATATAAATGCAACAACTTGCAGGTACGATTTTGATACAAAGTTATGCGGACTTAATTATTTGGAGCATTTTTTTCATATAGATTCAATTTTAAGTACTTATTTTGACACTATACTAGCATGTATTTGTATAAGATATTTATATTTTTATCCTAATAAATAGAATGTGATTTATTATAGGACAATGAATATGGATACGAGCTTATCTAGATTGATTTTTTTGGGACGGAAGGAGTAGCTACTGATACGGAGCTTTCTCCTGTGTTTCCCATCAAAAAAGAATAAATTATTAAAAAGAAGATCTGAATGTGTGTTTTTCATCCAACGGTTGCCTTTGCTTAACTAATCAAGCCAGACGAACAGCGTGTGTGTCGACCTTGCGTGATGCTAACTACTCATGGATAAGTTTTTTTCATGGCGTGACATCAAGGCCATGAAAATTAGTGGTGTTACTCCATTACAGCTCATGGTACCGTAGACAGCTGCTTTTCGTCTTCCCTCTTTTTTTTAAAAAAAGATACTACTAAAACAGTAAGGTAGGATTAGCTGCTACCGTCATGCCATGCCATGTGTGAACAAGAAACAAATACAGTAGTAATCTCATTATGCGTGTCCCTGTATCGTCAAAAAAGTATATATAGAATAAAGTTGTTATCCGAACAAGATGGTTGATCGATGCGAATAAAAAAGAAAGTGATCACAGCCCCACGGGAATCAAACTAAAATTATCTCTGCACGTACCGTCTGTTTAATTTCTCGTTTCCTCGACAAGGGATGAATCCAATCGACTTTTGCTTCCCGTCCATTTTCATGTAACCATTGTTCATTCACGCTCACACCGGCGAGTTGCTTTTAGCTAATACTCCTGTATATCTCACCTGATCTCGTGGCTGTTTGCAATTTGATTAATTCTGCCCAGCCGGCCGGGGGAGTAGTAGGTCGCCGGGGGCGTCGCTGTCTACGGAAACCTTTTGAGTTCTGGAAGATTATAACGTTTTTGTTGTTTTGTCAGGACGAATAATGAATGGCTCTTTTTGTAGCAAAGTGAAACAGGTTTCTTACTTTCTTATGCTTTCTTTCGTTGTTGCCGCGCTCTGTGGTGAGAAGGGTGTGCAGCTGTGCTGTGCACTCGGCACTGGCTGACAGCGTAATCTTGCAGTTTGTTTACAGCTTGAGACAGCGAAAGGAAAGGGAAAATTAAGCTGAGACGGTGCTAGAACAAACGACAGGTAGAGCTCGGCCCATATAGTGGGAATCCCTGGAGGTGTATATGGGCCGTGGCCCATTTAATTAAGAAATAAGTCCACTTGCTATCCCTCATATTTACGTCAAGTTTGATCTACATCACTTAACCGCCATATCAGAAATCTTAAACCCCAACTTACAAACCGGGTTAAATTAGGTCCTCCAACAATATAGATGGTTTCTTTTGGTGACGTGGCAAGTTGACCCAATCCATTCATGCTAATTAGGTGTTTATGTGCCAAAAACACAAAGTAGACCCCGTATGTCATCCTCGCTCTCCTCCACGTACCCCCCCCCCTACTCCCTTAACCTATCCATCTCTCCTCCTCCTTCCTGGAGCTTGATGCATCGAGCACGTCGGCATGGATTAGGGAGAGGAGGTCCAGTACAACGGTGGGCCTATCATGGCGACGATGAAGGCTGAACCAAAGCAGGACTGATCGTATCGGAGCAGGGACGACCAAATTAGAGGAGGAGCCATGACCGTCATCTAGGTTGGGGGCCCTCCCCTCCCACCTTCTCCTGTGATCAGTGCAAGCGTCTTAGTGGAAGACAACGTGCTCTCTTCTTTTGCCACCACAGGCAGCCACGACCCCATCCACTCTAGCCACCCACCATCACCAATACCTTCCCACGAATGGCTAGTGAGCTCAAACTCCCTGGCTCCATCACCTCTCTTCTCATCTCCTACACCGCCACAAACTCTGGAGCTCTTTTGTCGCCGACATCCCACTGCCGTTGCATCCTCCCATGAATGGGGTCGTCAATCATCGCCCCTCTCCCCACCGACAAGCTCCTAGGGAAGAAATGGGGGAGGTGGGGACAGGTGAAAGTCCATTTACATGTACACACCACATGTTTCAATTCTTCCTTTTCTATCAAGGATGTCACATCAGCCAAAACAACTACTTCCTCCGTCTCAAAATGTAGACATTTTTTAGGTTGTCACGTGTATTAAGAAAAAGTAGGTGAAAATGATTAGAGGAAGTGTGTTATTGGTTGAAAAGAGAAAGTAGGTGGATAATGGTTGTGATTGGTTGAGGAGGTAGGTAAAGAAATAGCTTCATTTTGGGCCAAGGTACTGTGCTAGAAATAACTACATTTTGGGACGGAGGTAGTATCCATATTATCATGGGATCTGACTTGAACGGTTTTGTCAATATAAGAGATGAAGATTTTTGGTATTGCAGTTTAGGGATATCAACTAAACTCGATGGAAAGATAAGGGGCAGTAAGTAGACTTATCCTTTAATTAACCATTCTGAGTTAACCGGGTCTCAACACGATAATCATATGGGCCTCATCATTGATGATAGGATGGAAAGCCCAAACTACGAACAACGGAGCACCGTCACGTTTTCAATTACACTGGAATTAACGTGACAATGTTGTACCAATGAGAACAAATAATACTCCAATCTTATGATGCTAGCAAAATGACTGGTAACGGGTGAAGATAATTTTAATCTTATATGATAAAAATATCAATTAATTAGATAGATATATTTTATTTACACATGAGTAATATTATTATAGTTAGATAGGATGATATAATTTCTTTTGAAAAAGTAATGTCTCAAAGAGTAAAATGTCCGTGCTTCGTAAAGGATGAAGACAATTTTAATTACCTGGACGCATGGATATTCTACGTTATCCTTGTTATCCCATGAGCTCGGTCGGATGACCTGAAGATGCCCATTCACGTCTCGCGGCCATGCATGGGGATGAATCGAAAGCTTTCATCGATCAATTGCCATCTTCACGTGACACAACACAAGGATACACATAATACATGAGCATGACGATCACATGCATACTCTCTCTCTTGCTCTCGCACGCGTACCATGAGCTACCAGAAATCGAGTGTAGGCTCGTGAAAGCGATGACGTGCCGACTTATATCGAAAGGAAGCTAGGAAGCAGCATAGTGGCTCATCCTTGGCGGCGGACGTGAGCCTGGGCTTCAAGCCAGAAACCTACGCGGTGTTGATGCTGATGGCATATGCCAGGCGCGAACATAACCAAAATGAATGATCTACGCCTTTGTATTGTGTTTACAAATCTACGAATAAATCAAACTATAAAACACGGGGCCTCATTTTAGTCATCCAATAGATTAAGGGCCCATTTGAATCAAAGGATTTATATAGGAATTTCATAGGATTCAAATCCTATAGGAAATTTTCCTATTTGTCCCTTTGATTCAAAGGATTGAAGCTTTCCAAATTCTATGAAATTCCTATGGAATGACACATTGCATGTGGATTTTGGAGGAAATTTAGCAAGAGCTCTAACCTCTTGAAAAATTTCCTTTGAGTCTATCTCTCTCATCTGATTCCTGCGTTTTTCCTGCGCTCCAATCAAACGATCATTCCTGTGTTTTTCCTGTGTTTTGCAATCATCTGTTTTACACTTCAATTCCTGTCAGAATCCTGTGTTTTTCTTATTCCTCCGTTTTTCTACCCTGTGATTCAAATGGGCCCTTACTGATTTGCAAATAGTGAATGAAAAATTAGTCGATATAGCAAGACAGCGATTCAATTTCAGTCACTCACCGGAGATAACAGTAGCCTTCTGATCTGCTGTTTTTTTTTTTGGGTTGATCTGCTGTTACATTCTATAGGAAATTGGTTTATAGAACGGATGGAGTATGCTAGCTTATCTGCACGCTGCAACGCCGTCTGACGCATGCACTGGTAGTGCTACCTACTGCGCTGCTCAGCACCCGGCACTTTGGGCCTCGGCGGCGCGGCATCGTTCCCCGCTCTCGCGGTGCCCAGCGACAAGCGGCCGACGTCCTCCTGCAGTCCGGCCTGCTCTGCCTCTTCACGCGCCGCCATATCGCGTCGGCGCCTGCCAGCTTCCTCGCTCGCCTGGCCTCCTTTGCTTGCTCGCCGCGCGCGGCGGCGCAGCTCGAGCTCTCGCATACGGACACACGTGTAATAACAAACTCATTAGACATTATCGGATCGGTACACGTGTACAGCTATATGAGTTACTATGGAGCATCAGGCATACGGCAGGTGGATCGTGCGTGGCGCGCATGGGCGCGGGAGCATACGTGTGTTGTGTACTACAGGCCTATCCCGTCAATCCGTGCCTGCGCCGACCGTTGCGGTCCACCCATCTGGACCGCAGTTCGTTTCTTTTATTCATCCCGCCCTCCGAGCGGTTGCGGCGGCGTAGAATCCATCATCATCATGCTGCGCAACTGCGCATGTCTTTGGCGGATTGACCAGTTCTCAATCTGCAAGAAACTGCGAAGTGGAAGCAAGAAACTGCGAAGTGGAAGCAGAAGAGCTCAAACGAACGAAGCCAGTACTGCAAGTCTGCAACATCTCACAACATAGTACAACGGACAAAACCGACAACAACAGAAAATTAAAAAGGAAAAACGTGCACCAGCCGGGAATCGAACCCGGGTCTGTACCGTGGCAGGGTACTATTCTACCACTAGACCACTGGTGCCTCGATGATGAAGTTTCGGGAAAATTTGATATGTTCGTAATCATGGGTGATATTTTGCAGTTAAGCTAGGTCACCGCGGTCGACAAACTCTTTCCCTTTCGCCGTATGTATCGCCGTACACGTAGGCCCCCAGCGGCGGCCGGTGGCAGTGGGCACTGGGCAGGACGACGCGGACGGGGGCGCCCATCCTATCCAGCGAACGCTACAGTCCGCAGCACAGCACAAGCGGACAGCGACACTGTTGTTGGGGGGGAGGAGGTCAAAACAAGATGCAGAGGGGAAGGGAATAGGGATCGGTCCCTGCTACCTGGACCACGCGTCGTCCGTCGTGTCGTGCCCCCCGCACGTACGCAGCGAACGGGAAAAAAAACACCCAATTAAAGCGGGGATCGCAGCGGCGCACGATTCTCGTGATGTCGCTCACAGCGCGGGCCGGCGCGCGCGCGGTATACCTTGCTCTGCCCGCTCACCGGTCGAAAAAGCAGTTAGACGAGGCCAAGAGGGGAATCGTGTTTGTGTTTGTGTTCGTGTTCGTGCTCGCCGTGCTCCCCTGCTACCACGATTTGGTATCCCATATGGAATAGGAACTGAGTAGTTCAATAATTCATTTCTAGACCACCAATAAATTATTATATTACAAGTTCCCTGCTAAAAAAACATGTTCAAAGCAGTTATTCACACTCAAACTGTTTCTTCTTTTTAATTTTTTTATGTTTACAAGGTGAGCTTGTTGGCGATGGTTTCTACTGATATTAAAATTTAGGCAAGGAGTATAGTAGTGATAAAGAGAAAGCCGACGAAACAGTAGAATTTACCCGGAAACATGGCGTCAACCTCTTGCGGTCTTGCCTAGTGAGGATCAAGTGGATCTTTACAAACACTCAAGCTAAAGTAGATAGCTACCACTCGACGCAATGAAGCAGATGCCATGCTTCTTGCTTAACCCCAACTAATCCACGCAAAAAGGAAGAGAGAAAAAAAAATATCTACAAGAAACCTGCTTTTTACGATGGCGAATTTGATCACAAGGTCTCCCGTTAGCGCGTGGAGACCCGAATCGAAGCCACGACAAGCGCGTTCCAGCTGAATAAAGTAGCGATGAGATTGGCTTATTTCTTTTTAAATTATTTAACAGGCTGTTAAAATGGATTATATAGGGTCCCCATCGTTTGGCTTATTTTCTAATAAGCCAAAATAGCTTATTAGAAAATAAAAATGAATTTGTAGATGAAACTTTTATAAATGTGTTCATGGTGACTTAAAAGCCAATGTTGTAAAAGAAACTACGTTGAAAATATCTCAAAATTAAGTTTGAAAATTTAAAATTTAGCTTTTTCTTTGGCTGATTAGGCCATCCAATGGGAGCCTATATGTTTGACTCTTCGATAAATATATTTTGTTAAAACGTTTTACTACTTACTCCTATATTGCTTAAACCACTTACTATTCTAAATTATTTATATTAAGTTCACATATCAAAACATTTAATTGACGTAAGTCAACAATCTACTAAATAAATTTGTTTTAAACTCATGTTTCTACTCCGAGAATGGGTTTCAAACTCTCGAGGAAACATTGCTCGTATGTCACTTAAATAGTTATAAATTTTTTGAAAAACATAATAAGATAAATATGTGGTATGCCACTCTACAAATATTTTAACTTTTACAAGTTAAAAAAAATAATTTAAATCACAGCTAGTTAACGTACATTTACAATCAAATTTATTTTTTCGTTGTACCATTTAGAAATTAATTAAATTTAGTCTTGTTGTGAAGTAATCTATCACTTTATTGAATTTTTTCATAACAACAACTTGTATATTACCGTATATGACGAGGGAATGTACCTAGGGGTGGGCAAAATAAGACCGAACCGAAGAACCGAACCGAAAAGACCGAGACTGAAACCGAAAAGACCGAGACCGATAAATTCGGTTAGTAATTCGGTCTCAGCTATGAAAAGACCGAACTTTTTTCGGGCAATTCGGTTATTGTCTTTGGTTAACCGAATTAACCGAGAAAACTGAATTGTGGCCCAATAGGCCTAGGAGGCCCAATAAGCCCACTAAATTGCTAAACCCTAGAAGCCACCACTACCACTCAGTCCTCACGTGGCCGTCAACCCCATCCATCGCGCCGCCTCCGCCTCCGATCCATCCCATCGCGTGTCGCGCCGCGGGCATCCACAGCGTCGGCGCCGCCTCCGGCCAGCCCGCCTCCAT
>CM020179.1:31456954-31492367 GCA_009805545.1 Oryza longistaminata | reverse complement strand
GCGGGCCCGCGTAGCAGCCCGACACCGCCGTCTGCGCGCCGCCGGCGCCGCCGTGCAGCGCCATGGCGACGTTCGACACCAGGTCGCCCAGCGAGTCCCCCCACGCCAGCACCGTCACGCCCAGCACGCTCGCCCTCACGCCCACCATGTACCCGATCGCCACCAGCAGCGCCACCAGCTCGCGCGCCAGGGTGTACGCCCACAGCACGCTCATCAGGAACCCCGCCGCGCCAGCGGCACGCGCCGCCGACCGCCCGCGGGTGGGGAGGCCGCCTCCGTGGTGGCCGCCGCGAGCGCGGCGAGAGGAGGCGAGAGGGCGCCGCCGAGGAGGACGGCGAGGGCGTGCCGCACGACGATGCCCAGGTGGCGGCGAGGAGGACGGCGCCAGAGCGAGGGACGCCCACGGCGCAGGGCCGGGACCAGCGGTGCGCGGCGATGTCCGGGATTGTGAGGCGGCGAGGGAGGTACAGCGGCATGAGGATCGCGGACAGGAGGCAATGCAGGTAGGCTCTTGTTTTCGAGGGCGCCGAGTTCTTGGAGTAGGACGGCAGAGGCGTCACGCCGTCGTCGTCGAGGAGGAGCGGCGCGGCGAGGTCGGCCTGCGGCGGCTTGCCCGCTCGGAGCAGCAGTGGGAGGTCCAGACGAGGAGGACATACGCGACATAGAGCGAGACGAAGGACGCGGACACCCAGACGGTGACCGTGCCGGTCACCAGTATGGCGAGGAGTGAGCAGAGCGCGAGGAGGAGAAGCAGATGTCGCGCACGAATCCCCGCAGCTCCACCACACCCCGCCTCGGCCGGCACGCGAGGCGGCGGCGAGCGCGACCACCCAGCAAACGGTGGACACGAACAGCGCGCCGCCGAGCGCGCTGTTGAGCCCGACGCCCCCTCCGTCGCCGGCGCGCGAAGGAGACGACGCTGGCGAAGACATCCGGCGCGCCGTTCCCGAGCGAGAGCAGCGTGACGCCAGCGATGGCCGGCGGCAGGCGCAGCTCCGCCGAGAGCCCCTCGAGGGACGCGCAGAAGTACTCGGACGCGGTGTCGCGCGGAGGGTAGAAGAGCACCGCCAGCCAGAGCACGGCCGCGGCGTACCCCGCCGCCGGCGCGTGGGCGAACCCGCAGTAGAACAGCCTGAGGTTAGTCCACGTACCCCGCGGGCGCGCACGGCGGGTGCGTCCGGAGGTACAGGCACCTGGCCTCCCCGCCCTCGATGGACTGCAGCTCCTGGCAACTTCCCTGCTCCTCGCCGGAGGACGACGACGACGACGAACCAGAACGAGAACGAGCAGCGCTCCCCCTAAGGGCCAACCCTTCTAGGACGCCGCCATGGCCTCGCGAGTGGGCAGGAGGTGGGAGGCGGAGAGGACGAGCAGCAGGAGGAGGAAGCAGCAGGCGCTGGGACGGCGGCACTGTACCCCCGCCTGCGCAGGAGCGCCATAAAACGGGGGAGAACGCGGGGGATTCCTAGGACGGCATGCGGCGCAGCAGGGGGGGGGGGGGGGGGGGATCGGAGGTGGGGTGGGGGCGTTGCGCGCGGGGGATCTCGGGTGGAGGCGGTCGCCGGGCGGGGCGGATCGACGAGCGGCGCGGAGGGATTCGCGGCGCGGGCGGTGGGCGAGCTCACCTCAGCTCATCAGCGGGAGGCGTGTCCGTGTGCGTAGTGCGTGCGTGTACCGCGCGAACAGAGCGAGTGGGACGGGAGGCGAGGAGGCGCGACGCGAGCGAGCGAGAGAGAGAGATAGCGAACACACCCTTGTGGGTTAAAGTAACCTGCAAGTTGGGCACGCGGTGGTGGCACGTACGGGCGCGCCGAGGAAGCGGAATGGAAAAAGATTGGGATTTGGGGATGGAGGGTAATATTGGGATATCTCCTGTTATTTCAACCGGGACTAAAGATGGGCATCTTTAGTCCCGGATTACTACTCCCGGTTGGAAACCCGGGACTAAAGGGGGTTCCCAACCGGGAGTAAAAAGGGTTTCTCTACCAGTGTCATTCAAGAAAAATTTATAGCTACACCTGATTTATTTTTACTATGTGTGCATTCCCCTCGATATAAATTTACAAATTTAGACATCCGCATTAGCTTAAACATGATATAAAGAAGAGTAAATTAAACAAGTGGCACCCGCCTCCATCTTGCTCTAGCTCCGCCCCTGTACATAAAGATAGCGATTGCCTGCCCCAGGTATATGTAAAAATAGTAATTTTTGCAGGTAGACATCACAACCATGTGCAAAAATAGATTTACGCAAAAGGGCGCTATCGGAGTGCGGGACTCCGAGAACGGGGAAGCAAAAACCCCTACTTTGAAGATTCGGCCAGGAGGCGAGTTAAGCCTGAGTCACCATCAGGGAACATATGGACATAGGGAAGTATACATGTTCGGACTGCATAGATACATAACACCCTACTTCTATGTGTATGTGGACTATCGGTGAGGAACCGAGATTAATTACAATGAAATATGGGACTTGTGTGAGCTCTAATCGCGAAAGAATCTAACCATCTATCTGTTGGCATGGATCCTCCTTTGATAGGTAATGGGAGTCCATAGTGCCAATACATGATACAGGAGCAGACCCCATTCAAAAGAGTGGGTACACTTAGTCTTGTTGATGTCCCACATCACAATCGCTCAAAAGGGTGACAATTTTGCTCTCCGGTTGACACATGATGCCGGTGCGAGGTGATCTACGCCCGGTCATTGTGGGGCCTACCAGTCAGCCCTTGTGAGGCGGCAATGTAGAACTGAACTAGAGTTATAGGGCACGACACGTGGTGTCCCTCCCATACCTTCAGTAGACGTGGGCGTGTGGGAGGCTGCATGCAACGCCACATCCCTAAAATGCATGTGGATTAACTGTTCTCCAAATGGTTCTCTCCTGCAATGAAAATCATGATGTTGGGTTGGATATAAACATCTGGTTAGTCCGGGGCAATGGGGTGTGCTCGGACCCTAGGTTGGGGCCTCTATCTGGCCCTATTGTGTCCTGAGCAGCTGTATGCTCAGGGCATCAAGTTGTCTAGGTGGAATTGAGAGGATGAGGAGTGGAGAGGTTGTTGAAGTGAGGAGATGAGAGGATAAGGAGAGAGAGATATGGGGGTAGGGGAAAGGATATGACTTATAGATATTTTAAGGAAGAGGGAAGTGGGCGTTGGACTGGTGGGCTGATTGCGTGCAGGCATGTCTGTTAAGAGAAAATTGAATTTTGTATGCAAGTCTTTTTTTTTTCAATATTATTGCAAGTGGGCGTTATTATATGGTCCGTCTATAAGTTGGTGGAGGGTTCGTCCGTAAAAATCGATTCTATAGTAGTGGATGCAAATTAATTATTAAATAGGTTATACCTGGGCGGTTGGAATGTCTTGAATGAAATGCAAATAACGTAACATGATTATACGAAATTATGAAAGTTTTTGACGGAAAAATCATAAAAATAACACTAGGGATGTTTATAAGTTTTGGAAATGCCTACAGCTGTGAATGATCCATAGCTGCATCTGTGAGTCGTTCTTAAGAAGGTGTATATATATTTATCATGTTCTTTAGCACGATCTTAATTTAATGGTCATATGGCACATCCCATATCGAAAATAATAAGTTACCATGATTCTTTTCACTCTATATATGACTACATGTTCCTTCATGGATTTGTATATGCGATGGATGGAGATGGAAAAACTACAATGGGACAATTCATTGTTTTCGTTTCAAAAGAATCTAATTTAATCACTTTCATTTTAGGGCAGCTTGTCGAAGACTCTAAGTAGAAGCAGTGTATACTGCTCGCCGACTCAGGGCAGTCCCAATCCAATCCATATTGTCTATACGCAGTATCTATGGTACCATGTTAACAAGACATCACAATAGAAACTACACTCTACAATCCATGATTTCTTAAAGTGGACCATTAATAAATACACCATCTCTCTTCTCTACCAATCATATTTATTCTTCAAGACACTATTCTCTCACAATGCAAAACTTGACAGTGTCTAGTGCATAGGTTCTCGTGTTGAATCTGTGTCTTGCATGAGACCCAGTTTCTTTCTCTCTTCACTCTCTCTCTTAATTAATATAGTGCCATATAAACTAAAAGCCCTACATGACAATGTAGTTAATGCCATAGACACCACTTATCACTTCCACACACACAACTACATTGCAACAAATCACCTATATATTTTCGAAACTCTCTATTAAGGGAATTTGGTTTATTTTTTTTCCACCAAAAATATTTCACCTAATGTACTCACAATGTTTCACTATGTATAGATCTAATGCTGCAGTGAACTAAAATATTCCATTGCAACAAAAAAACCCACATATTTTACAAACCCCCTATTAAGGGAATTCGTTTCATTTTTTGTTCCACTGAAAAATGTTTCACCTAGTGTACTTATAATGTTTCACTATGTACGGATCAAATGTTGCAGCGAAATGAAACATTCTTTCGCTATTTGCTGAAACATTGTTTTATATAAGCTGAAACAACACCCAATTTAAACGAGTGAAACATTTTCGATCTACTTGGTGAAACAATTCCGATATACCTATTGGAACATCGTGCAACATTTAAAAATAATTCAATAATAAGCTAAATTTTTTTCGTCAGAATATATCCATGTGTGGTCTTTTTTTTTAAGATAATGATTCATGTGTGGCCTTGTTTTGAAGATTTAATTGCAACGAATATAATGGTGTAATCGGATCATGATTTAGATAAGTAATTTAAGAGAAAAAACAGTTTAAAGTAGTTTTGTACGCAAATTGAACGTTGACGTCATGCTAACATCAGTGTCCGATTTTAATCTCCTTCCATTGGGTGCCCGAGCCGGAGTCGCGTCCGTGATATCAGCGTGCGATATTATCAATCGTTTACAGTTAGGCGCCTGGAGTACGTGCTACATGAGCAGGTATATCATTCTATCGGGCGGCTTGACGCGTCAGCGAGCTGGCTATGCAACAGAGTTCGGCACGCGCGCGTGTATCGAGGTCGATTACGTATACTCCCTCCGTCCCAAAAAAAAAAAGCAAACCCTGGGTTTCCGTGTCCAACTTTTACTGTCCGTCTTATATGAAATTTTTTTATAATTCATATTTTTATTGTTGTTAGATGATAAAACATGATTAATACTTTGTACGTGACTTGTCTTTTTAATTTTTTTCATAATTTTTTCAAATAAGACGGACGGTCAAACGTTGGGCACGGAAACCAGGGAGTAGTTGTGTAGTACGTGCTCGTACAGAAGCAGGCCCTCGTGGCCTCCTTTCAGTTGCCTATTTTAAAAAAAGTTTTTCCTTTGCCTTTGGTTTCGAGTGTCCTTGCACGCTAGGGTTGAACCAGTGCGGATAGTTTCCATCCGTTTGGATTCTATATTTTCGATCGGAACTATCTAGAAATTTTCGGATTCGAAAACTAATTCGATTTTTTTTAACTCGGAAACAAAAACGAATACCAGTAAGGGTTCTATCCGTCGGAATTGGAAAACAGTCGGAAATTATACGGAATTTTTTTTCGGATATCCGTAGACGTGGATAAAATTTTAGAAAAAAAACACGTATCTATACATACCTTTTTATACGATGTCAGATGAAGACAAATTTTGTATCAAAATTGTAGAGCTCGATGAGATCTACAACTTTCTTATTGACTATTTTATTATTTGAGGTCATTTAAGGGTCTACATATTTATTATAAAATACTATATCTATTTTTACAAAATCTCATATCTACAATTCAAATGGCATATGATGGAGATGTGTTCCATATCACAGTTGGAGAGCTCAACGAGATCTACCACTTTGTAGTTTATAACATTTGTATTTAAAAATATTTAAAGTATAAAACAAATATTATAAGTTTCAAAGATGTTAAGTCAAATCAATAACACCTCCAATTTATACAAACAAGAACTTACTAATAAGTGATATGGTAAGTAAGCTATACATGCATATAGTAAAAGGTATTGGGATTAGAAAATAAATTATCATATTTATATATGTATCTCTTAAGAGAATGGCCATGAAAATCGATTTTCACATACGGTTGTGGGACCGCCTACAAAATTGACAATATAAATGTTGGATATAAATGTTGAAGATGTTGACCTAAAATAATAAGAAACTCAATTTGAGGGTTTTTTTTAATATACCGGTAAATATTTCCGCTCGTATTCGCTCCGTATCTGTATTCGATAATGTTCAATTTCATTTCCGTATTCGGGTTTTCGATTTCGATACCGATTAAAAAAAAATGAAAATGAATATAATAAAGCTTCCGTTCGTTTCCGATCCGTTTTCATCCTACTTGCAGCTGTTGACGTCGTCTCCGACTCTCCGTGCTCTCATGCAATGCGCCCTTGTACACCAGCCTTTTCTGAGAGGAATAAGTCCACTTTGACTCCCTTAAAAGTGTCCCGAATCTAATCCATGACCCTAAACCGCAAAATCGGATATCTCGACCCCCGAACTATTGAAACCGGTGCAATTTGACTCCCTTATGGTTTTGGAGGACGGTTTCACTGATGTGGCGGTGTTGACCTAGTCTGTGGGGTTGACATGGCGCTTAGGTGGCATTTGAATTGAAAACATATACGTGGGATCCGTTTGTCATTCACACACATAAAAAATTTTGGGACCCACATGCCATCCTCTCTCTCTTTCTTCTTCATCCCCTCTTCCTCCCTTCTCTCTTTCTTTCCCTTTCTCTTCTCTCCCCTTCGGTCGGCCACGGGGAGCATGGGGCTGGAGCGGCGGCGGGCGGGCCAGAGTGGTGGTGGCTGGCAGGAGCTGAAGCGGCGGCGGATGGCGGAAGCTGGAAGCGACTGCGGCGGCGAGAGCGGTGGGCTGGACCATCCGGCTGCACCCTCCCCCCATCTCCTCCTCCTTGTAGTCGTCGCGACCTCCCGACCACACCGAGATCGGCGTTGAAGGCGATGTCGTCTGGAGTGTCGACCCGAGAGGATCTCCAACTGCGCCATCGCCGCTGTTGACGCCGACGACACCGTTGCTAGATGTTGCAAAGCCTCCCAAAAAACCCGTCGCCGCCTCGAGCCCCTACACGCCATCCTCGCGCCCGCCGCTGCCTCCCTGCCTCGGCCGTGCTACTCCGCCGCCGATCGTTGCTCACCAAGCTCAAGTCCCACTTCGTGCCGCCGGCCCTCCGCCAACGCGGCCTCCTCCCTTCGTCGCATGCCTCCCCTAACACCCCGCCGCCGCAGGGGCAGCTTCCACGCCGCACACTCCAGCGCCCACCGCCAGCCCTCCTGCCCGCCCACGCCGCTGCCGCTTCGGCCATCGCCCGCGCCGCCGCTTCTGCTCCGGTTCCCGCCCACTGTCGCCACCCCTGCCCATCGATTGCTCCATGAGAGAGAAAATGAAGACAAAAGGGGGAGAGAAGAGAGATAATGGAGAGAGGGGGAGGAGGAAGAAGAAGAGAGAGAGAGGATGATATGTGGGCCCCACATGTCATTGGGGCCCACAATATGTTTTTTTGTGTGAATCACATATGTGTCCCACATATATTTTTTTATTCTAATGCCATGGAAGCGCCACGTGGGACGAAGACTAAGTCAACATTGTCACGTCAGCGGCACATCAACAAAACCGCCCTCTTGAACCGTCGGCGCCGAGGGAGTCAAATTGCACCGATTTCAATAGTTCGGGGGTTGAGATATCCAGTTTTGCGGTTTAGGATCATGGATTAGATTCGGCTCACTTTTTAAGGGAGTCAAAGTGGACTTATTCCCTTCTGATAGGTGTAACGGCCCACCTAACTGAGCCAACTTATCAAATGGACCGATACTAAGGCCTTTCGTTCGGAATGTTGGCCCAACCCATTTTACTTACAGTAGTCGGCCGGCCGAGACCACTGCCAGATAGGACCCACACTTCATCTCACTGCACGTGGGCCCCACGTCCTTTCGATGAACCCGAAGCTCCTCCAGCTCGAGGAGCCAGCCGCCCTCCTTTTCGTCTTCTTCTCCCACCGCGGCGGAGTTCCTGGAGGCGAGGAGAGATTTACCGCTGCTTGCCCACCTCGTCCGCACCGGAGCGCATGGAGGTCTCGGCTAGGCTCCGCGCGCCGCCCTCCTCGTCGGCTCTCCGCCGCGGCCGAGGATCCCTGCCACTGCCAGGGTGGTTCGCGTCGGCCCGGCCCGCGGCCGCCTCTCGTGCGGTTTCCGCCAAGGTGAGGTGACCTCCCCTCTCGCTTCCTTCCTCTACGATTCCTCTTGCGAGCTATCCGGACTTAGGATGCGTTGGGGGGTCGGTGGGGATGTCGGGTTGGGGGGTCGTTTCAGCGGTGTAAAAATTTGATGCGTTTCTTCCGGTTGGTGCTTCCGAGCCGGTGGGATTTTTTCGATGTGGCGCTTTGCGGGCGCCTTTTTGTTTAGATTTTTCTTTTTCATATTCTTTTGACCCAAATCGCGTAGTGCATTGCGTAGCGGGGAGAAAGTGGGAGCTCATCTTGATCCAAAGGGTACCATATGAAGAGAGATAATTGCTAAAATCCTTGTCCCTGAGAATCGCGTTGTTTCGAATCAGCTAAGATAATGCTAAAAATCAAGACATCCAAATGAACTAGAGTAGGGTGAGGAGATGTTGAAATGCTGGTGGTCAAATTCGCGAGGAATTGATCACACATATGTTGTGTTTGTGCCCCTAGAGGACTCTAAAATACCCAATAAATATTGCCGTCTGATGGCCTAGCTGGATTGTGATACTGCCATATGCTTTTGGTGGTTCTGGTGCCTTATGAGTTATGTGAGCATCTGCTGAAACTCTTGAGTGAAATAATTGATGTACGTGCCAAGATGAACCGAGTGGCAAAGCTGTTTGGGTTCTCAGAAGTCCATTGCTGAGAGTGATGTCTGATGATATTGTGAGACGGAAAAGTTTGAAGTTTCTTTTGCATGTATTTAGCATACTGCTTGAGTAAGAAACTGTCGGTTATAACAATAAGAACATGATACTGGGATAGATCAGCAGCAGAAGGATGTGGATTTAATTAACCATGCCAATACCAGTCATTCTTATGTGTTTTTGTGCGTGAAGCAACACTAGTTTCCTCTGTATGAATAATCTATGCACTGAACTGTCACTCGCTATAGATATTTTGCTGCACACTAAGGTGGACACTGCATATCCCTCGGGCAATTTCTTTTTGTAGATATAATGCGTAACAAATGTGACTTTACATATTGTAGAACCTGGCATGTAACTATGTAAGTTCCTCTCATTTGTAACTGACACTTATTATTGATGCACACTATGTGTTATGTGTCTATTTGGAAGTTAGTGTTCTTATCGTGAACTCTAGCCTACTGATACATACAGTCATCTATGATAGAAAATTCTGCTTAACACCTCATGTTCAGGATTTAGAGCCTTGTAGCATCGATGTAGATGAATCACATGAAAACATTGGGGGAACCATAGGAGAAATACTAGCAAATTTCTTGATATTCCCATGCAACTTCTTATTGACTCATGGTAATTTTGAGTTGTTGACTTTTTTTTCCAAGGTGTTGGTCTTAGTGTTCTAGGCTATTATAGCAACTACTTTTGTGAATTTTTGTAGCAATATACTGCTTAATATCTGGTGTTCAGCGTCAAGAAACATTGAACTAGCTGTATAACACTCACTATAAATGTTTTTTTGGGTGGCAATGATACTAGTTCATATTAACTAGCTAGGTAGCTGTCTTATTTGATAATAGAATTATGTGTTAAGAGACTCATAAATTTATCTCCATTCAGATTAGAGCAGGTGCAACTTATGACCTGCAAAGAAACAAGAGTAACCTCGAATCATTATTCTGCTATGACAAATCTGTTCCAGAGGAGGATATTGGAACACCAGCTGGTTTAGATTTGGAAAAGAAGAACGTTGGGAAGAATCCTCCTTGCATAAGCTGTGAAACTAAAGGTGCAGTGCTGTGTGCAACTTGTGCTGGTTCAGGCTTGTACGTCGACTCCATATTAGAAAGCCAGGGAATCATCGTAAAAGTCAGATGTCTAGGTATACAAGCTGATAATCATCTGTTTACAGTATTTTCCTTGCTACTATATGGATGACTCATGATCTGGTGTTGTAAATTCTTTAGGCTGCGGGGGCACTGGGAGCATTATGTGCTCAAAGTGTGGAGGCCGTGGACACACGTGAATTGACATGGTTTGGGTTTCAAAAGCAAGGCAATGCAGTTCAAGTAACATCTTCTAAGGCTACTTCGGTAGGGAATTCTGTTGATGTAGAGAAGCAAAGATATTCATAGTTGATTTTCACATAGTGCTGTTCGAACAATTTCTTTGTATCAATTAATCTGATGCTGAGGCACCAGCTGTAAAATGACTTTTGTGAGAGCACCTGTTACAAAGGCAACGAACGATACCGGGGTTGTTTATATACGCAGCCTGCTGGTGTGATTTTCGACTGTTCAGATGAATCAACTCTACTGTTGTGGTACAGACGCTCAGACAGAACAAACCCCAGGAAGCAACACCTTCAGCTTCAGAGTTGCGCTTGAAGTGTATGCATCTGTATCGTTTTCCCTTCTTCAGTCTCAAGCTTAGTGCTGCTGTCATTTGTGAAAGAACGTTTGCAAAGAAAATGTTTGTAAACCGGCTACATTAATTCGTTATCAAATACTATAAAAGAAGCTAAAAAATAGAAACTCAAATGACAAGGAGCCATGAACATGAATAGCTTGTTATCAACGTTTACAAAAGCTTGACATATATATGTAACTTGTGGTACTAGATGCAAAAAGTGATGCAGGGTCATCCTAATTAATACCTATCCCACCCCAACTAATATGCTTCTCTTGAGCGGTGGAGCAACACCCCCCTGCAAATCCACATGCATTTTCCAAGCCCCAAAACCAAGCAAGGAATACTTGATCACCTTGCCTTTGCCCACGCAGGTATCTGGCAATGTGGCGTTCTACAAGAGAAAAACAATGCAGCCAGGCAGCCGATTGGTCACTTGTCCACAAAGGAAGCCATGTCCGATCCATCCAAGAATCATATTCTTCTCCTCTTGAGCCTGCCTATCACTGATGACTATATATGCATCGGCCACAAGAGGTCATCGTCATCAAGCATTCCCACATCGATCAGCAGCAGCAGAGTAGAGGCATATTTGCAACGAAGCGATCGTTCTGCAGCAGCTCGAGTCGAGGTAGGTAGCGATCTAGCGAGGGCCATGGGCACGAGGGGCGTCACCCGCACCTTCGAGGAGTACGATGCCGCCGTCGAGTGGAGCCGCAGCGCCGAGGCCGACGCCGTCAAGATCTCCCTCCCAGGCAAGAACACGATCAGCTCGATCCATCTCTCTCTAGATCAGCTGGGTTTGCTTCGCGTCCATTGATTCTTGCGGATGCGCGTGTCATTGGTGGTGCAGGGTTCAAGAGGGAGGAGATACGGGTGCTGGTGGACAACCACGGCCACCTCCGGACGCGCGGCGAGCGGCCCGTCGCCGGCAACAGGTGGAGCCGCTTCCAGAAGGACTTCCAGCTCCCCGCCGACTGCAACGTCGATGGCATCCGCGCCAAGTTCGAGAACGAGGCGCTCACCATCACGCTCCCCAAGAAGACCCCCTCGCCGCTGACGCCGTCGCCCACGCCGTCGCCGGTGACGCCGCCGCCGCAGCAGCCGCCCCAGCCCGAGCCCAGGAGGCCGCCCGCCGCGCCGCTTCCCGGTGTGCGGACGCCGCAGTCGCCGCCTGCAGAGCGCCAGCACCGCCGCCGGCGCCGCCTGACGCCTGCTCTTTCCCAGAGGTTCCCGGCGGAGCGCAGACCAGCGCCGGTGCCGGAGCCGGTGACCCGGAAGAGGTCCGACCTGGGCACCCTCATGAAACCCAAGAGGACAAGGTGGAAGAGACCACGAAGCCTCTGCGCCGCGCCGGCCGCGGCGGCGGCCACGGCGGCGGCGACGGAGGAGGAGGAGAGGATGGCAAGGGAGGCAAGAGGGAAGATGGAAGAAGACGAGAAGAAGAAGGCCAACGAGGAGGTGACGGACATGGCGCAGCTGAGGAGGCCGGCCTCGGCGAGCCGCCGGCAGCTGGTGAACGTGGCGGTGGCGGCCGTGGTCCTCCTCGGCATCACCCTCTACGTGTGGAACACCCTGAGGAACGCCGCAACCGGCGGCGGCGGCAACGGCCATGGCGCGAGCTACAGCGACGAAATGTGAAAAGAAAAGAAAAAAAAAAAGGGCGCGAAAGTGTTGGAGGTGTCGCCGATCGAGTTTAAATGTTTAATACGCGCTTCGTCTGGGAAGGGATAAAGCTAAAGTATATATGTGTGTGGATTGTTAATTTAATCACGCGGTGGTGTTACGACTTGCAAAAGACATGTTCTTTTGCTTTGGTGGATCAATTTGATGAAATAAGATGGTGAAAGAATGAGCACTTAAATCTTCTACTTGTCGTCTCTTTCTTCTTGTTTTACTCCTTGTGATTTGCAATTATAGTTCTAACTCCTCCCCAAGCATGCATATTGGCTAAGATGGCACAAAATCAATATGATTAATGAAAGGTTTAGTTACGAGCCCCAACTTGGCAAACCTCAATTTGTTGCGCTGAAGTGTGGTATATATGCCACCGATCCGCAAAAATCTTGGATAAAATCAACACATTGATAGTATGTGGGGCAAAAGACTTAGCGAGATTAGCGTCTAACAACACCTTGATGTAGTCTTCTCTGTTTCTCTGTGTTTTCTCTGATCTCTCTGTTTCCTCTGTCTTTCTCTCCTTCTGTTTCTCGTTCTTTGTCTCCTCACCGTTTGGTGACATTGTACTACAGCCCTTCACTCACTTGATATAAAACCAGCAACAGCTGGCTTAGGTTTCAAAAAAAAAAAAAATCCACCATCTTGCTTCATATCACAAACAATTTCAGTACTTAAATATTTTTACCATAAAAATGTGCTAATTTTCAGCCCAACTCTTTTTATTTTTAGCATAAAAATGTACTAAATTTTAACCCAACCCCTTACATTTTGTAAGCTAAATGGTTAGACCCATTACCACCCTATGCGTATGACCTCCTCCCTACAACCTTTGTGCTACTGGCCATTTTGTTGGAGCGAAATGACAAGAGTTTTCAGAAATGTAACCTACGACGCAGCTGATGGTGAGCAAGAACAAAACAGAGCTGCAATTCAGGCGGGACTCAGGACTCGATCAGGAGCAACCTCAGCATGCCTACTACTGTTCCCAATCCTAAAATTTTAGATTTTTAATTTTAGAAAAAGATGGATCCAACGGACCTCCAATTATAGATTAAAAAAAAAGTTAGAAATCCGAACCCCATTATTCTCACTCCCCACAAGTTGGAGAGACCGCTGGTTCCCAATATGCCAATTCCGGGTAGCTTACATGCGCTGCCGAAATGTGCCGTTGTGAGCTTGTCCACAGCTGATGACCACGATTCACATCACCGGCCACCGAAATCCTCCTCCGCACCATCACGCGCGCTAACAAAATGTTCACGTTGTCGCAAGCTTGTTTGTTGCCGATTCGATTCGTGTCGGCGAGGGCCACCAATTTGCGCCGCTAGCAACCGGATCCTCTCACGCCCTCTCCTCTAGCTGCCTTTGTTGCCATCCACCACTAGACAAAAACCGTCTCATCGTGCCCCAAGCTGTTCGGCCATGCACGAGAAGGGCAGCAGACCGAGATAAGATGTAGAAGAGGAAGAAAAGAGAGAAGAAGGAGGGATTAATAGGTGGGCCCCAATGCCCCAATTGTTAGATTGATTTATATGGGAGGAAGGGAAATGTTTTGGTAGTTTTTTAGGTGGCCCCACTTTTTATTGGTCTGTTCGACTGTAATTTTTGGGTTGCAGTACATCCAATACAAACAGTATGATATGTCTGCATACACTGCAGCCGCAGGCATTGCAACTGTTGCACCGTGCAGCCGAACATGACCATTACAAGGAGTCATGTTCGCCTAATCTGTTAGGGCTTTAAATCCTAGTTAGAAAACCAAGATATTTAGGGAGTGTATTAATGGGGTATCTCTTGATGATGCTATTAGTGTTGTTGCCACCTAGAATTTTCTCATGCTTCATTTCTTTACTAGTAATATGCTCATGCTTTGTAACAGATCAGACCTAAAATTAGAAATTAACTGGATGGGTAGATTGAGGATAAAGCACGGGCTAGAACCATTTAATTAGAGATTGGTTGGGTGGGTGAATTGAGGAGAAAATATTGGATTCTACGATGGTCACACACTTACACATACAAGAAGGGGACAAAAGGAGAACAACCCCGTTTCTAAAGTAGGAGAGATATTTTGAGGTAATCCAATTTTTGTTTTGTACATGGACCTATAGGATGTGCATCTTATTTTTCTCCCCTCTTTCAATGAAAAAGAATGCAATAAATATCCTCTTTTATATTATCAAAAAAGTGGCATGACGGAATATTTTGTGCTAGCAAATTGTTCATCCCAAGTTATGCATAATTTCACGAAGATTATGTTAAGTGGAACTGATGTTGAATATAAATTGTGATCGATATATCATGGTTGTATCAATGTTGGACTGTGGATGTAATAGTAATTGTTGTTAATGAATCATATGGTGCTGGATGTGGATTACTTATTGCCTGTGAATCGAGTGATGGAATCAACTTGTTTAGTGCCACAAATAGATCTATCAGTATCAAATTGTAGTAACTGGAGTAGTCAAAAATGGTATTTCCTATCAGCCAAAGTGATAAGAAAAATAGTCAAGCCTGACGGGATTTATCTTCATGTTGGCTGCCCCTTTCCCCCGCCGGGTGGCTGTGGCCTGACATTCTGATGTCCAACGGTAACGAATTATCATGACGGCTATCCTTAGTGGTGTGCTGACAAAAAGTATCTCTCTATCGATCAGCCACCAGACATTTATCACTTTGGTTTCGTTCTACCTATTCTAAACTAACACTAGTGAGTTCTCTTCTACTTCCTCCGTCAAAAAAGTCATATCGAATGTTTAGACACATGTATATGGTTTAATGTGGGAAAAAAAACATTGCATAGTTTGCATGTAAATTACGAGACGAATTTTTTGGCTAGTTATATCATGATTTGACAATGTGATGTTACAGTAAAAATTTGCTAATGACGGATTAATTAGACTTAATAAATTTGTCTCAGCAGTTTACAGACGGAATATGTAATTTTTTCTGTTTTAGTCTATCGTTTAATATTTCAAATGCGTATACGTATACTTAAAAAACTTTAACCCAAAGAACTAAACACGCACCTATGTATATATCCTACTAGCATTAGTGAGTCTTCTTCTATATGTCTATGAGAATTTCATGGTATCTTCTAGCTTAAAGACCATAAAATTACTTATATATTGTGAATTTAATGTTATGTGAGGAAATAAAACAGAAGGGGGTATTTTCTGAAGTTAGGCTTCCATAAACAGAGGCAACATGCTTGTACGCAGTACTTCAATGTACTCTTATCCAACAACAATAGAAGAAGGTAAATTTCACAATTGCAGTTACACTACGATATGTAGATTCCAATGTTTGTACACGGGGAGGCATACCAAATACTCCGTACATACATTGTACTTCCCCAACAAAGAGAGCTACACCTTGAAGTTGATCGTTTTGAAGCAAACATCTGAGACCAGCAGAAGCAAAGAAAGGTGTTTGCCTAGCTAGCAACTAGTACCCATTACCGTATAACTCTTCTAGGAGGCAACACTTATCAACCAAAATATTTATTTCTTACTACTATAATCTACACTACAATCAACCTATATACCACTCGTTGCCATCTGTCTTAACCAATCTTGTTGCTGAAAGTGAAAGAGCCCAAACGAACAGAACCGTGTACAATATCATCGTGCAAACTCATATATCATGCAGGCAGCGACCGCTGCCGCGGCGGCGGCTCCCCCGCGCCTCGCGCACGGTTACGCGAACCGTCGATCCCCGGTGCGAGTGGACACGCACGGAAGACGCCGACACCCTCGTGGTCGATGTTCTCGGGTAAAAATAAAATTCATGATTGTACCACGACTCGTGGTTCCACATTTTTGGATAAGAAAATTTCCGAAAAAAAAACACCCGAACTTATCTGAATTATTCAGCATAAATTTCTTGGAATTCAGCCAAAAACTGTTGAATGACTTGCGAATTGCTCTCGGAGGGATTTATTTATTGTTTTGTTGGTTTAGGGTTAGGAAGGAGGAGCTGAAGTGCTGTACAACACCAGCCGGAAGCTGAAGGTCGCCGGCGAGGGGGCCGACGGCGGCCAATGGGCACGCTTCCTCAAGATGTTTCCGGTCCCGAGGAGCTGCGACGCCGCGCCATCAGGGCCGTCATGGACAACGAGGAAGCCCTGCTCTACGTCATCCTGCCCAAGGGATCATCGTCTTCTTCTCCTGCCTCCAGGGACAAGAAGGAAGATGAACACAATGTGAGCTCCCAGCCTCAGGGAAGAAGCAGCCATGCGCCCATGGCGGATGGGCCATCAGCAGCAGCGGCGGCGGTGGCAATCTGTACATCGCCCAGGAACGAAGAGATGGGCAAGATTGATGAGAAGAAGAGGTGATTGCCAGCAGGATGTGCCAAGAAACACACAGCGATGTGGATGATGGTACGGGAGATGGTGGCAGAGGGTCAGGCCTATGAATGTTCTTGGCGTTGCTCTCATCCTTGCAGTGGCTTGCGTTGGAGCCTATGTGTGTTGCTTGATGCTGCTGTGAATCGTAGCATGTGAAATTAATCGCTTGTGTAAATGTGTTTGTTTGTTGTTCATGTGAATTACAATTGTCACTGTTAGCTTGGGACTGGTTTGCAACATACGAGCTCAATCAACGAATGTGAATACAATAACATACATGGTGTTTCTGCCTTCCTAGTGTTAGATGCTAGTAATGTTCCTGTTTGCATTCAACTCATGGAGCTCAGAAAAGAAAACAGTGGGCGGTGCACATTTGTGATTCTGTTTTGTTCTCCTAGAGAAGAAATGCCCCAAACACAGACTCAAATTACTCATCAAACTTGGAATACAGCATGTAACAGTATATCATTCTGGAAAACTAACTAACCACAGATACAAGGGTTATGTAAGACCCATATTATTCAGAAACAGATGGCCATGTTGGCTCTTTTAAAACAAGCGAAGATAATCACAATTGGACACCTCTTTTTTTGCACTATTGGGAATCTCATTTTGCGCTGGCAAGCTGGGTGCGGATGAGCTTGGCAGCATCTACCATGTTGGTTAGTGCTGGTTTTCACCTCGGTGTATTTGCGGGTCTTGAGACGCGCAGTCAGGGTTCACCAGAGGATGTTGGTGTCGAGCACGGAAAGCATCTTGTTGATGTGGTCCGCGATCTCCTCGGTGGAGGGGATCCTGGGGAGTGGATGTCATACACACCAGGGCCAATGCCAAGCTCCGTACTTGACACCCTCGCGGAAGACGGACAGGAGCTTCTCATCGTTTTCGGGAGTTTCTCGATGGAGCTCCTGGATAATAAACTTTCACAACTCCTTAGTCTGCTCAGTGTAACGGACAATAAATATTGGTGACTTCTCTCTATATATTTTGTGGGGTTTTTTTTTGTCATCTACGACATATTGCTGAAATATCATGGGTTACAAGGGCCTATCTATACACACGCTCTCACGCTTTTACAAGTGGCCTCGGGGATGGGGGCCCGAGGGCGCGGCCTGTGGTGATCTTGATGGTGGCCGGGCCGGGTGAGCTCGAGGATATGGCCTGGGGCTAGCCCGACGACCAGATAGTGGGGGAGCTCGATGGCAGCCTCCTATAGCGATCTTGATGGCGTCCGGGCAAGAAAGATAGAGGTCGGTGGCTGACTATGATCTCGAGGTCATCGCTGCACATGGCTGAACCGAAGCGATAGAGTGCTAGACACCATGAAAAGAACAAAACAGATTCTTTTTGTGTTTTTTTTAAAAAAATGGTAAAGCAAAGAAGTTAACAAAATTTTGGATGAAAATGCTAAATAGAGGAATGGAAGGTAACTTTAAGTGCTATTAAAGTGAACTGGAACCTTTAAGTGCTATATTTCTAAGGCCATCCCCAACGCGTAGCTCTGGGTCGGCCTTTCGCTCACGCTGTCGGAGCTTCCGTCCCAGAGTCGTGTCCCTGCAAGGAGGCGCGACTCTCAGCAGGGGAACGAGCGTCTCTAGTCCTAGACTCCTTTTTCCTGAGCCACGGCGTGTCGTGGTCCAGTCTCCCCACTTCCTCCCTTCGTATTTTCCCTTCTTGCCCTCTCACCTCAGTCGCGCAACGAGGTCTCCCTCCGCCGAAGGAGAGCTGCCGCGTCACTGTCGAAGTGTAGAGAGAGGGAGGGGATGGGGAGAGGAAGAGGGATGAGCCATGGAGACGATCCCGACACCGGAAAAGGCCACACCACCACGGGACTCGCGACGACCTCCTGCATCCACCGCAGCACCTCCCCCAAATCCTAACCCTGTCGATGCCGGGGCCACCGCAATTGGCACCACCCGCGCCGCGAAGTGGGAGCAGGATCTCCCCATGAACACCTCGAACAGCCCCCATGGCTCGCCGGCTCCATGCTCCCGCGCCAGCAGTGAGGCTGCAACGGTGGAGGGAGCGCGGGCGAGGAGACAACGCGTGGAGGACGGCGGCAACGGGCGGATGGAGAGAGAGGAGCGGGTGGCGATGGGCGGAGGGAGAGAGAGGAGTAGGGGAGGGGCGGCGGTGATAGGGTAGACGTGGCGCTGGGGATGAGGAGGGATGAAGCTAGGCGGTTGGTGGGCTAGGGGTAGGATTGGAAAAATATACATGTGGCTTTGTGGGCTAGGGTACTATAGTTGTGGAATGGAGTGCCTCGATCTTGTTGCTCATATTTGTTAGGGCCGATTGGAGTACCCTCCATTGGAGGATGGTTGTCCCATGTCTGTCTTAGCCCATATGCACATGAAGACACTCCTAGGTGTGGCCTTCATTGGGAATGCCCTAAAGTCGTGAGCTTTCGATTACCAAACCCCAGCCATAGTCAACCAAACAAGGCTAGCATCAGGGTTTACCAAACCGATTGGTTTGGGGTTATGGCCACCCACCATGTTTGGTAGTTACCGCGTGGTATTCCCTAGTTTGAACATCTAAGAAAGTTACCATACATGATAATCACAATAACCGTCCGATTTTGTAAACCCTAGCTAGCATGCAGACTTCCGTGTATATGATCAGGCTAACAACAGAAGATCTTCCAGCTAAGAATGTACCGGAAAAAGGGAGAAGATTCTAGGCTGATTGGGGGCGCAATAGTTGAGACCTTTAAATACAGGATACAAATATGAACCAATATCAGTGCCTCAGAAGTTATTGGTAGAGGTAGGGATGAAACTGGTTCGGATAGTTTCCGTCCGTCCGGACCATTTTTCGGATTCGGATAGTTTCGGTCGGAATTATCCGGAAATTCTCGGATTCGGAAACGAATTCGGATATTTTTTCTCCGAAACGAAAACGAATACAGTAAGGGCAATATCCGTCGGAATCGGAAGACGGTCGGAAACTATCCGGAATTTTTTTTCGGATATCCGCAGACATAACTTTTTCGGATATAAAAAAACGTATATATACATAACTTTTTCATACGGAATCAGATGAAGACAAACTTTATATCAACATTGTAGAGCTCGATGAGATCTACAACTTTTATATTGACTATTTTATTATTTGAGGTCATTTATGGTCTAAATATTCATTATAATATACCATATTAATTTTTACAAAATCTCAGATCTACAATTCAACGATATCTGATGGAGATGTGTTCCATATCAAAGTTGTAGAGCTCAACGGGATCTACCACTTTGTAGTTTATAACATTTGTATTTGAAAGCATTTAAAGTATAATACAAACATTACAAGTTTCGAAGATGTGAAGTAAATAAATAAAATCTCCAATTTATACAATGATCTAGTAAAGGTCTTGGGAATAGAAAATGATAATCATATTTGCATATGGATCTTTTAGAGGAACAGCCATGAAAATCAATTTTCATATACGGTTGTGGGACCGTATATAAAAATTGACGATATAAATGTTGGAGATGTTGATGATATAAATTTGACGATATCTCTTCCTTATCAAGAAAACTCATTTTGAGGGGTTTTTTTAATACGGTAAATATTCGCTACCGTTATTCGTTCCGTCTCGTATTCGCTCCGTATCTGTATTCGATAATATTCGATTTCATTCCGTATCCGAGTTTTTGATTCCGATTCCGATTCGAAAAAAAATATGAAAACGAATATGATAAAGCTAATTTCCGTCCGTTTCCGATCCGTTTTCATCCCTAGGTAAGGTTCACAGAAAGAAGGCCAGCTGAACTGGTGTCTGCACGGTTTTGAGTAAGAAAACAAGTACAGCAACATGAACAAGTCATTGGGATAGTATATATACTCAACCAACGTTAGTACGTTACACAACCAACCTCTTGTTCAGCTAGGTATATGGAACCAGCCCCATTTTATTATTGTTGGCCTAGACAGTTGTCAACCACACCACAGAAAAAAAAATCAAGGTACAAGAGGAAATAAGAAAGAAAAGGGGAAACAGGCAACTCATGCGCTAAGTTCCAGAATGACACAAGGGCAGGCAAAAAACATCAGGCAGTCCAGCATCAATGTGATTCTTTGGGGTCTCAATCTCTGATGTGCTTTCGACCATCACAATCACAGGGCTACAGCTGAAATACTGAGAGCTACGAGTTTACAGCAACCGCGCTCTGCGACTCTACAGTCTTCAGGACTTCCTCTCCCATCCGCTTGCATCCGACCAAGGTCTGGTTAAGAAAGATAAGTTTTCAAAGGGGAGAAAAAGGGAGCACGTATAATTGGTACCTCTGTAGCACTAGTTATACAAGTAGCAAAAGTTAACAAATTTGAGATGCAACATAAGCTAAAAGAAACTGATTGTTTGATCTATGCTACATAAATAAGGTTGAGTTGAATTTCCTTTTTTCAAGTTGAATACTCCCTCCGTCCTAAAATATAAGAACAAAGACCGCCGAGTACATGATAAGTTGATAACTAGTCCCAATATAGCATGTCATAAATCACACTTTTTTCTATGCTCACTGTATAAAACAATAAATAATTATCCCTAGGTAGCCACCAACTATTTGGTATGCAAGTAGATTATACGAAGCTAATAACCATTATTAAACCTCAGTTTGGCAGAAACATAGCAAATAGCTACTAGACACTGGACATCTTCAACAGGACAAATACAAGCATTGTACTATTCATGGATGCATAACAAATCAGTCTTACCGTTCCAGGAGAATATATGTCCCCAGTTCGGAACCCGTTGTTTAGTGTCTCTGTAACTGCGGCTTCAACTCTCTTTGCAGCATTTTCTTCTCCAAGGCCATACCGCAATAGCATGGCAGCACTAAGAACTGTAGCTAATGGGTTTGCCTTATCCTGCACTCAATAATTAATAGAGGAAGCAAACATTCAGATAAAGCTGCATATTAAAAGCCAATGTAGAGTTTTAACAATATTTCAGAGTTAGAGGTCATCTCAACCTGCCCAGCAATGTCGGGCGCAGAACCATGAATAGGCTCAAAAAGACCTAGTCCCTGCATATAAAAGGAGAATACTTAGCAGTCACACATCCATCATTTTCATCAAAAAATCAGTGTCTAAAAAATGCAGAGAAGTTTTGGGGCCATGCATTACCGATTCACCAACACTGGCAGATGGGAGCATTCCAATGCTTCCAGTAAGCATTGATGCTTCATCAGACAATATGTCACCAAAAATATTGTTTGTGACAATTGTGTCAAACTGCAACAGTGCAGGGAATTCAGTAGGTTAATGCTCGCTTTCTCAGCAAGGTGCAATAAGTTGCATATAAAAGAAACAAACCTGCTTAGGATTCCTAATAAGCTGCATTGCTGCATTATCAACATACATGTGCGACAGCTCAATGTCAGGGAATTCAGAAGCTAATGAAGTCACCCGTTTTCTCCAAAGCATAGATGCCTACAATAATATAAGAATGAAAGGGCTATGTTAAACAACAGATCAAAAACAAACCTTTTTAACCTTTCAAGGGATTTACAAGTGTTAGAAAAATGATAAGTAATGATATGTGAATCCAATTAAGTATCCAAGATAGAAACACCAAATCTATGTTTGTACTTTTTAATTTCGCAATCATATACAACCACATACATGTTTGTTATAGCGTCCATGCTCAGTTTAAGAATCAAGTCAAACAGAAAGGATCAAGGAACACTTCCATACAACATATACTCCAACATGAAGTTTCACAACATAAATGTATCTTGAAGTACCTCAAGCACATTCGCTTTGTCTACTGAGCAAAGCTTCCCGCGCCTCTTGCGAGCAACCTCAAATGCAACACGTGCGATTCGATCAATCTGGGAATCAAGCAAAATTCCATGAACACATAAAATTGTTGCAGGTGAATGCACTCTTAACAAAAATAATATTAAATGAACATTTCTTAGCTTGCAATTAAATACAGACACGTGACCAGATATCACGTCTAGACAGATATTTGTGAGAAAATAAATGTCGAAGCTGTATGTGAAGTATAGCCATGCACATTCCTGGCACCACCACCCATGTGGAACTATGACTTGTCCAAGAAATAACTTTTTAGTGGAGCAAGATACTAAAATATGTAATGAAGGATAGAATCACCTCAGAAGCTGAATATACTTCAGTGTTGAAGCCAGTGTCTTCTCCTTTGCCGTTCTTTCCAAAACCCCTAGGTTGGCCGAAGTATATTCCTGCCAGGCAAATGTTGTAACAAGTTCCATAAGAATGTATATGAAGTATCAATATGAAAAATTAACGAGAAACCTCCATGCTCCTTAATTAATATTACCTCCTGTAAGCTCTCTAACAACCATGATGTCGACTCCTTCAGCTACTTCTTTTTTCAAAGTAGATGCATCTACTAACTAAAGAGATAATTAGCTCAAAGGAAAACATAACTACAGATAGTCCTCTTGAATACTATTGGAATATAGGGGCAGCATAGCTAGTACATAAACATAAAAAAAATGAAGATTGATATTAGCTACTTTCCCTATCACTAAATATATATGTCCTAGAATATATGCAGTCAAACAGTATTATATTCACCATTAGTAATTTTCCAAACGAAATCAAGATTGCCTACATGAAGTTGGTATACTACATCTGTACATCCATCATGGATTATAATTTAAAAATATAATTTATAATAGATTTCTTTTGTGGTTGATGACAACATAATATAATGGAATGGGCAGGCAATGCATATTTAGTGAAAAAGGAGATCTAGAGAAAATTAAGCCAGCTCTACATAAGCATGCATATTTAGAGGAAGGAATGACATTGCAACTGGAGCTAACTTCAAAACGACATTACAGAAGGAAAAAAACAAACAAAAATCTTTTGGAATATCCCATCATATTCTTTTGAATATGAAACACTCCTTCCACACCCATTTCTGGCAAGTGTCCATTACTAGCCACTACAGGGAAAGAATTCACTGTCATTTTACCATTCATCATGGTGTAATATGCCATAATATGCCCTTCACAGTGCCATTGTGAAGACAAGCTTCATTTGCATTGTTATTTGTTTAAATACAGATGTTTGAAGGTTACTGACATAGTTTTCCCTATCTATTAATAGCAGCATCGCATGCACTAATGTAGTTACAACCTTGAATGTCCGAGACAGTTCAGCAGTCAATTCAGATACCCCAGATCGTGGTAATTGTTCAAAATTGGCATTGGAACAGATTACTTCAGGAGATGTTCTACCATCATTTCAACTCCATAAAGCTCAAAGCAACTAAAAAGATGACGCTATTTAAACGAATAATACTGGTCAAGCGAATTGCACTGAACTGAACTAAGGTGGGAGTAGGATATACCTGAGGCAACACTGCAGCTGGCCTCAGATTAGCAAAGACGCCAAGCCCAGCGCGTATCTGGAGCAACCCAGTCTCTGGCTTGAGGTGCTTCTCATTGTTATCCCACTTATACCTACAAAGCACAGCATTGTATCAAACTATCCCGGAAGTCAGAACGCGAATTCTGACCCAGCCGAAAACAAACTCTCTGCGGGTACTGCTGCGGCATCTACATTTCTAGTCGAACAAACCGCTCACCCTCCTATGGCGCCGAGGGGGACGGCGTCAGACGCCTGCGCCGCCGCAAGCGTCTCCTCCGGGAGCGGCACGCCGTACGCATCCACCGCCGCGCCGCCCATCAGCTTCTCCTGGAAGCGGAACTCGACGCCTGTGGCGGAAGGAAACATCAAGGGGGGTCATACTGCTGCTAGCAATCGGGGGCTAACGCATAGGGCCTCGAGAGCGAGAGAGAGAGAGAGAGAGAGATTGATTCAAGCCTTGCCTTCGAGAGCGCCGGCGAGGGAGAGGACGTCCTTGGCGACGGCGACCACCTCCGGGCCGATGCCGTCACCGGGGAGGAGCGTGACGTTGTAGCTCCTCTTCGCCGCGGAGCAGCGGACGGCCGCCATCGGGCGCCGCGCCGTCGCCGGCGCCGGCGGGCGTGCCGTGCCGGGCCTGGGCCTTCTACAGTGCGGTCGTGCTTGGGCCGGCCCGGCTTGGCACGGCCCATTTGGCCAAGTATGGTGGGCTTGGGCTTTTGCTTTGTTGGTGCTAAAAAGCATTTAAAACCGGTAGTTCTCGGGAAAACCACTGGCGCGGCCGTCTGCCGGAGTCAGAGAGCTGCCGCGCGTTGTGTTGTGCCCTGCCCTTCGCCGAGAGAAGAGTTGCTTCGATGGATCACGCGCATCACGGTGCCCTCTATTGCCGGTAGGCACAACTTCGTCTCTCGTCTCCAACCAGCTCGCGTTTCTTCCACGCCGCGAGGAGGATAACCTGCGACTGTGCCAGCGGCGCCGTTAAGTTCCTAACCTCACTCTGTCGTTTACCGCGCGCACGCTTTTCAAACTGCTAAACGTGTTTTGCAAAATCATATTAATCCAATTTTTAAGTTTTTTTAAGCTAATAATTAATTAATCATGTATTAATCCATGGCTCTGTTTTCCATGTCAAAGGTAAGGGTTCCCAACCCTCACCTAAGAACACAGCCTAAGTATGGATAACTAATAACGTTTTTCAACGATCGGCTGATTCAATAGATATAAAAGACTATTAATATTGGATACTATAGCGGTGAAGTCCGTCCTACTTAGAAGCTGGCTCCACCGTATACATATTTTTCAATAGATTTAGTTAAAATATCATATATACAAGAGTTTAATGTAGAATAGTATTATAGTTTTCAACTACGTTTTACCATGTTTGCAAAATAAATAACATTTTTTTGTTCTTATATTGATTCTGAAATAGCAAGTACATTTGACACTTGGTTTTGCTAAAATTCATCTAGCGTTTCTTCACTTCAATAACAAAATGAAAAACTTACTCAGTCACTCTCAGTAGAGAAATTAGTGATGGCAGAGGGAAAAAAATTGATTAATATAACATAGTGCAATGAACAATCAATTAGGAGTGTGATCCTAACCCATATTTTTAAGCAGATTCGAAGTGGGTGTAGATAGTGTACAGATGTGAATGCGGAGTCAATTGTTTCGAACGGTCGAAAATGGCACAGAGTTGGTGCGTAAAACGAATTAAATTTGTCAGATGTTACGTGTATATGCAATCAATACAACATGGAGTTAGCAATGCAAGGGACAACAATATAATAATCAATGAACGACCCATCGCAATAATTATATGCTTAAGTGCTAAACAACCTGAATACATGATGTCCATAATATAAAAATACAGTTACGCAAAGTGTGAGATGAGACGGTGAAAACCTCAAACTAAGAAATCTAGATTAATTGATGAATTGGATCATTGGGCCAACTTATGTTATACTATGTAACAGATAGAGTGTTTACATGTATCGATAATTTTGTATTATCCGGTAAACGGCCTATCGGCTAATCTGACAGAAATATCGGATAATCCGGATTCGCCGGATTTTAGAGATACCATATCTGCATATGAATTCAAATCATTACTATCCATATCCGCCAGATTTTTAAAAACCCATTCTATATTCTCGTTTTGGATGGATTTGGATCGGATCAGTTTTCACCTGTCAACCACTGTCGTTATGGGCCTAGGTAGGCCCACTTACTTCCACACTAGCCCGTTCTGGACCAAATTAGGGAGGGCGTTTAGGGCCCAAATCGTCACGGCCCGCACATTGTTGGCCCAATCCCGTTTTCTCATTCCAGGCAAGCAACACCATTTCCTGTAAAGTCAAGTTTAGAAACGCCAACTTAATTTAAGTTGATTTTAAGATATGTTCAACATATTTTTTTAATATTAAATTTTAAGTCGTTAAAAATACATATATAAAATTTTTATCTATAAATTAATTTTTATTCTCTAACTTGTTAGGAAATATAAACAACTAATGAGGCTGCAAGGAACTTGCTGATTCAACTTGTCACCTAAAGTAGAAAAAGAACTTGTGTTGCTTTACTGAGCTGATTGCTCTAACCAGTATCCAGCCATTTAATAAGATCTTGTACGGTGTATAAGAAAATTTAAACCAAGCCTGATGAAACATTTGAGCAAAGCCATTTGTTTTCTGAAAAGATATGTTTGTGCTTTTTGCAGCAAGAAGGGGAAAAACATTGTCTCTTGTACAGTATCAATTAGGAGTACTATAGTTTCGCAGGAAATGCTGGAACAAGTCGTCAAGGGGCAGTGAGCCAGGTTTAGATAAATCTCTCCAAGAAGAGAAAAATGGGAGTACAAAATTTTGAGCTGTTGGAGCGTGTAACAAGAGAACAACTCATTCTGTACATAACCTCACATGTGAGCTGACCATTTGACCAAACCCCTGAAAGAGCCAAAACAAACCAAGATTAACAATGCTCAATGTTTCTGATTAGGTTGACAAAAAGGGACTTCCAGGCATGCTTAATGGAGAGGGTAGGAAGGGGGGATAACTTCTAGGCTCATGAAGGCAGTAATTGGGAGCTTAAATACAGGCTATAAACATGTATACAGCTATGCTCTAAGAGAATCCATGGGTGAAAAGGTTTGTTAAAGATCAGGGCCTCAGAAGCCACTAGGAGAGGTTAGTACAAGTACAGCTGAAGAACCGACGAGGTGCCAATGTGAAGATTATTCTTGCTCCACCTCGTCACCGGTTATCCCCTCATCTTCATCGTTATCGTCAGTGTCATCATCTTCATCATACTCATCGTCATCACTGCTGTCTGTGGAACCAAAAATTGCATCCTTTGCTGCTGCAGAATCACCAAAGCTGCACTGTCCAGGCTGTGCATGGCTTGAGGAAGGATGCACTGAATTGGGTATGCTGCCTGGTGGTAGCGAGGAGAGCGGTTGTGGGGCTAATGGTTTCAGATAATTTGGGACACCTTCTCCAGGCCTAATGTGGATAGCACCTTTTGACTGTGCCGCTTTTATGATTGAAGCGGCATCAGATGGAGATGCAATGCGTGCACCTGCTGCGATGGCTGCTGCCCTAATAGAAGAACCCTCGGGAGTTGACCGAGGATCAGCATTGGTAGATTGAGATTGACAAAGACCGAATGACGCATTACCATTGCTAATCATGCTGCCAGAGTTCGTAGAATTAATCGCATCTGCATCGACAATAAGATGCAAATGAGTTTCAGTCAGAAGAATTGTAGATAAGTATTCATATTTAAACAGTCAAATTACTAGCATGCACCAATGAAACAACCATATATATATGTCATGGCAAAAACTTAACAGCGAGGATGATTTGCAATAATTGGCAAAATCTGTATGCACAACTGGCACTAGATGTTAGGGACATCAACATATTTGAGTAGCGAAGTATAATAGTGTCAAAAGAAACCTGCAGATATCTTCGAGCTGTCCATTGAAGGCAAGCACAGTCCAACCGGGACTGTCACAAGCTGTGGTGAGGATGTAGAACTTGCCATGTTCACGTTGTTTCCCTTGTTGCCATTACCTTGGGACAATTCATGACTCTGCAGAATTCATCAAGATCAGTGTCTTGAAGACTGAAGCTGATGTAGGGTTGAACACACATAAAAATGGCAATCACTACGCAAACATAGTAAACAAATTAAAGCTAACCATAATCACATATGAAAAATAAGCTATACTTGGAGCTAAAATAAGCAGATTGGCAAGGTCTATAAGCTGGGTCTTGGATAAATGAACTAAAAATAACTGGCCACCATATTAGATCTTGTATTGCCTGAAGGAAAATCACTTGGTTTTTCTGAGAGGACTAGAAATACAAAAGTGTAATGTAATAGTAAGCAACACATAAAGACTGATAAAAATGTTTTCTGATCAAACCACACAAAGTAAAATTACAGCTAATGTAATAGTTATGTTCCAGACAATGATATCACAGGCAAAATTGAATGAAAAAAAATCTTCAATAAGAAACCAGTTGATTTTCCTTAAATGAAAGGGAGATGTTTCAATAGCATAAGGCCTTCCAGAACTATTGACTGGGATCTAAATTCTCACCTCCAAGTAGGTTACAGCTGTTGGGCTACAAACACAAATTTGGTTGGTAAGTTACAGCTAGGGGAGAATGCCCCCGATTAACCAAAAAGATCACTTAAAAAGATAAATAATCCCAAATTCTCATAAACTACCGAACATTGGGGGTATTTGTAAACACACAAAATTGATACCAAGCAAACATACCATACCCAAAATATCAACAATAGAAGTTGGTATAAATTACCAAAAAAGCGATAGCTCCCATTTCAAATGAATTGACCATGACAATGTCATTTTCATAGTGTGTTAAGCTTGCTATACAGAACAGGTGAAAGTTTCAAGATTATCTGCAAGGTATTAATGAGTAACGGGGTAAATCTGAGAAAGTGAGCATGTCACAAAACAAATTGGAAAAACTGAGTTACAAATCAACACTTGTTTATTAAATGCATACTAAAATGTGACCTAAACCCTTGGTTCTCTCACATAGTTAATCCTATTAATGATCCCCACCAATATTTTTATCTGGACCATAAGATATTTTTTTAACATTATTAATTAAGTACACAAAAGTGAGAATATTAAGCACAACATGATGATTAAATAACCCTTCTTTATAATATCATTTATAGCTAAATTCAAAAATGATCAGATCTCTACGATCTAGTTCACTCAAGTAAAAAGCTAATATTCTCCCTAAAAGCAGTCATGCTTCAGGTAAAGCTTCACTAATCCTTTTCCATAATGGTATACCCAATCAATCAGCAAGCTCAGATGAATGAACAAAGAAAAGCTTTATATAGTGTTCATTTTGATTTCATGATGCGACAGAAAAAGGAAAAATAGGAACAAGAGGTGATGCAGGGCAAGAAGCAAAGGGAATAATATGTCTCATTGTGCTTAACTGTAAACAGAATTATCAATCATTGGTTATATGTGACCGTAATATTGCCTGCATGAACCCCACTGTTCGTTGATAAAAAATTTAGATGACAGACCACAATCCAAAATGGAAATACAAAACAGAAAAGATGTTCAAGCCCTAGCAATAGTGTCTCTTGTAACCATAATATATGTGCATGATGAGTAAACCTATTAAATGTGTTTCTTGATACCTCGTTAAATATGATTTATCCTATCAGAAGTTTAAAAAAAAATGAATTTTTTATGTAGCATCTTTACACAATGTGGAGGTTTGTGTAAAAGTTTCAAAATTCTTGCATTTCTACTTTTTTGTAAGATATAATTTATCTGTTATATGCTATATAAAATATATTTTTGCATTGTTGTTTTTAATGTAAATCATCTTTTATATGCTACACAAAATAATTTTGTGCTATTATCTGTTGTGTAAGCAATTTCTCTCTCATATATCACACAAAAAATTATTTTAAAAATAAAAATACCCAAAAAAACTTGAAACTTATATATACAAATTTCCATGTTGTGTAAGGAGTCTAGTTAAAAATTTCCATATTACTTTGAAACTTGTAATGAGATAAATCAATTGTTAATCTTGTATGTCTCATGGGTATTTTGGAAAAAAAAAAAAAAGCTCAGCCCAATGACATATTGTAGAACAATTGATAAAATCGTCATTATATTATAGAAAGGGGCAATGTAAATAGCAATTTATTGAGAACCATGACAAACTCAGTGGCATAGAGTAGATTCTCTCTAAATTTACTCATCCTAAGAGGTCCTACCAATAGTGCAAGTCATCAATGGGAGTGCATCAAACAAAAAAATGGTAATTTAGGAAGATATGATTATATTTGCACCGGAAATGTACATGTGGAATATTCACATATGAAATAACAAGAAAGTCTCCATAAAAATCAGCGACAAAAGAATGGACGAAGTATATATTTAGGTTATAATCCTTGGTTATCCTAAGCATGATACTAAAAGCAAATGCATAGAATATGAAACTTCTGGCAGTCATTATAGAAAATTACCTCTTTTATTTGTGAAGCAAACCCTGAAGATTTAATTTCTCCTTCTGGCACAACATTTCCCAAAGAAGGTGCTGATGCACTGTAGTTGGACAAGTCAGAATTTTTTTGAGCAGCTACAGAACAGGATGTGGTATTTCCATCAATTGGGTGGTTTGCACTAGTCGTCTGACCGTGTGGCGCACTTGAAGAAACAGGAACTGCAGCAACTATTTGAGAAGGCCCTTGTGGACCACTTGATGTACCAGGAGCAACAAACAAAAAATTGACAGGCTGTTGTAGATACATAAGTTGATTTGATGAATTCTCTGTTGTTTTGTTGTTTGAATTCCTTTTTCTCTTCTTTCTCTGATTAAAACTACTCTCCTGGACATTTCTGAAGCCTTCAGCTGGTAGTTGGGCTGCAATTGGCATCACTGCCAATGGCGCATTTGGTGCTACCTGTCCGATACCTCTTTTTGCCATATTGACCTTGTTTGCAGCCTCTTGAAGAGCCTGCATTGCTACAATATAAACCTCTACTGATGATGCTCCTTCTTCAGCATATCTAAGTGCTTCGCGACATAAACTGTTGTAGCGCCATGTCTGAGATTGCTCACCATCTTCGGCACCACTTTTTTGCTCCTCCTTGGGCTCATTGACTTTGCTAACTTCATCAATTTTCTTGTCTGGACTTCTTTCCATGGCATATTTAGTCCACCTTTTTACAATGTACTGGGAAGGAAGTGAAGATACACCTTGTGTGCCAAAGATAGTAAGTATGTGCCTACAGACAATACCTAAATGTTCAAACATCTGACAGCTACATGTTGCAGAACTTCCAAAAGAATTGAATTCAACCATATGAGGCTTCTCACTTCCTGCAGATTTGGTCACTTTATATATGCGAGATTTGCCATCCTCCTTCATTACTTCCAGAGAGGAAACAGAGGCATCAACAAGTTCCTGTTGGAATTTCAAAAACATTGACCTCGTGTACAAGTCTGCGCCTTGTTTCTCAATAGGAGATGATGTCTTGATTTCTGGAAGTGAGTACTTTGTCTCAAATTCTTCCTTCACCTCCTTCTCATAACAACAGTCCAGAGCCTTTTCATACTGCTGGATGAATGACTGTGGATCAGTTTTTGCACTGATATAACCATCGAAAAATGAACTCCTGCTTGCACACTCCTCCTTTGATGACTCATCACCAAAAAATGTATCCCTCAAGTACACGGGGACCCAATGTTGACGGCAATTATACACTGAATAGAGCCACTCGCTATTTCCTGGGCCAACCTTAGAAATTAATGCCTTAAAGTTTACTTCAAACTCATCAATTGTCTCAGGCATGTTGATACAATTGACAAGCTCCTCATGTAAGGACGGAAATTCATCAGATAAGTGTGATAACTTATCGTGTGTTTCATTCAAGATGTGCCACCAGCAGAAACGATGCCTAGTTCGGGGAAGGACCTTAAGGGCAGCCAATTGTATGGCACTATCATGCTCCGTGGTAAGAGAATCAGGATGGTGACCAGACATTGCCAAGAGAAGTGTCTCAAATAACCAAACAAAGGAAGTCTCCGAGTTATCCCCAATGATCGCACAACCAAATAGGACGGGCTGGCAGTGGTGATTAACTCCGGTGAATGCAACAAGTGGGAGCTGATACTTGTTCCTTTTGCAGTAGTCATCCAAGAATACAGCATCCCCAAAGTGTTTGTACGCCATCCTTGCTCTTGCATCAGCCCAAAAGATATTACCTACTGGATGCCCATCAATAAATTGCATGGCATAAAAGAAAGCTGGGTCTTCAGCTTGCATGCGCTTGACATAATCCAGAATTACTCGTGCATGATCTCCAATACCATCCCTAGTATAATGGGGAACCACTTGAAGAACGCTTGTCTGCGGCACGGGCGGTGAAATGGGTGGTGGCGGAGGCTCAATAGCAAGAAGCATACCACCATTTCGAGGAATCCCAAATTGACGCTGTTTCCCGCACTCTGAGAGTGGCTTGTGAGGGCGCAGGCAGTGTGCCTGGTTGGGAGGGACCAGAGGATGGTTATGCGTGGTCTCAAGCTTGGTGACCGCCCACCGGCCATTGTCCTGCTTCTTCACCCGGATCATTGCCTTGCACCCAACCCTCGTGACAGCCCGAGTCCGGCGGCCCCTCCCGCTGTCCTCGCCGCTGCCGGCGGCGACTGGGGAGACCTCGTTCTTCCCGCGGTAGGTGCGGAAGCCCTCCTTGGCGCAGACGAACTGGCGCGACATGATGGAGCCGTCCCTCCGCGAGCGGTGCATGACGCTGATCCTGGTGCTGAAGCCGACGCGGTGGGCGTAGACATTGTAGAAGGTCCACGCGTCCTCCTCGTCGTCGAACTCCATCCCCTCGAACGGGTCGACGCCGTCGTAGACGCCGGCCCGCGCCGCGTACGCCGCCGCCGCCGACGCCGACGCCGAGCCGTTCCGGCGGCGTCCGCCTCCATCTCCGCGGCGTAGTCCACGCTGTCGTTGTCGCCATCTCCCATTTCGCTCTCGGGCGTCCCCTGCTCGCTCCCCACCACCCCTCCCCTCCTCCTCCTCCCCCTCCCCTCCTCCTCCTCTCTCCTAACCACCCGTCCCCAACCAAAACGCGCGCCACCCCACCTCCGAGATCAACCCCTCATCAATCAATCCAGAGGAGAGAGCCTCCTCCACGACCGCCCCATCGCCGCCCCCCCCCCCCCCCCCCCCCCGATTACACAGGGAAGCAACGAGAGGCGATCGATGCCGGGAGATATTTCACCCCGGCAGCTGCGTCGTCGTCGTCGGCGTCCCCGCGGCGGCGGCGGCGGCGGTCCGACGAGGGGGTGGGGCAGGGTGGGGGGGTGGGGAAGAAGGGGAGGAGGGAGGGGAGGGAGGGGCGTGACCGGGTGGGGCGGCTCGGGGTTTGACCGGGCGCACCGGATCAGGGAGCGGGTCCGGCTAGCTAGGGTTTGTTTGCACTGCACCCTGGCCCTTGCTGGGTGTGTCTCTCATGTGTGTGTGGGGGGGGGGGGGGGGGGGGGGGGGTGGTGGGGTATAGCTTTGTTTTGTTCCGTGGCCCACCGCGATTCCCTGTACTTTGACGTGCAACAGAATGGAAAGAATGGAATGGAATAGATCATCGGATGGTCAAAAAAGCCCCAAAATAGTGATCCCTTTGCTTTCCTCTCTTTTTTTTCTTTGTGTGGGGATTTTTTTTTGTTTCATGCCTTTTTTTGGTGAGGCATACAGTTTGCTTTGCAGTACAATGTTGTTTTGAAAAAAAAACAAAATATGCCTCTCTTTTTTTTTGTCCGAAAGCTAGCTAAATATGTGGTGACAAAATACTAAAATGTGTATTACTACTTGATGGACTTTCAAAAAGTATTGTCTGGTATATCTCGTTGATTGAAACTATGGGTAATATAGCTCTAACACTGACTAAAAATTATTCCTTAATCTGTGGTTTGGGTAAAGATTCAATAAATAAATAAACTATAATACTAACTGTTACTGAACATACAAGAGGGGCATTGTCATGCAGTTTTACTTGTTTATAATTATGTAGTACTATAAAACAGCGAGAACATACTTTGCATTGCTTATTTATTATATGTACTCCACTGAAAACTTGCCATTTATTTTCGTACGGGTTCATCTATAGGCGAGCAATTCAAATCAATTCTGTGGTCCCATCTTTTCACTTATATTTATACCTATCAGTTAAATTGATTTTGGTTTTTTTTCATCGTAGTTTATTTTGCAGCCTTTGTTTTTAGATTTTTGAGAACATGTATATGTATATAAAAGGTTTTTATTCATAAATTATTTTTTTTTGCAAATATTTTATTGCTTATTTCTTGAATAAGCCAAACGATAGGGAGGAATATGCAAGTTTACCTATTATCCTCTATAAATGTAAGTATCATGCATTCACGCTGTGAGTTCCATATTCGGAATTGAATTTATTTTGGGTGAAAATATTTTTCTATGCTCCAGACCGAGATTATAAGTAGCAAAGATCACCAGTGCATTTTCACATTAAAAACATATTAACAAATCCGTACAGGGGTTAATTTATTTGAACAATGCATTTCATTCTACTTTCTTTTTCTTTTGAAAGTATAAGAAACAGCTCATATCGGTCTATATTGATCTTTTATGTAAATCGATGCTGAAATAGCGATTTATTTTTGTAAGGTCGAGTATACCATGAAAATGGCACAGACTAGTAAATTCTCTACGAAATGTGCAACGTGCTACTAAGGCCAAGTGCTATAGGCATCCAAGCACAATCTCCTAGGTGCCACATAAGCTAAAATAGTGAGGTGGAGGAGAGAAGAGATGAGAGAGATAAGCAGACACCTCTCATGTAAGAGGCAGCCACTACACAAAATTCAAGACAAAAGAGAGAGAGGAAGAGTAGATTGGGCAAACAAACATTGGGGCTAGTGTATTAGAATTAGTATAGATGTGATATATTGTACATGTTACCTCTACATTTATTAGTTGATGATGTGGTCAAATTAGATGCAACATCCACCTCTTTTATAAAACTTGCCCTTAATGGGCCTATTTCATTTGTACCCGGGCTGACTCACCCTAGGCCCGTTCTTCCCGTTGCGTTCTCTTCTTTTGAGGTCACAGACACTTGCCTCGAATCATGGCCGGCTGACAGCCTGGTAGACGATCCTGGCCGTTGGATCTCCTTGGGAAGATCACCGGTTCCCCGTTGCCAGCACGAGCCATGCTTTTCCCCCTTGGAGCTTCGGAGGTAGGACAAAAAATTGTTTTGGTAGCGGCACACGTTTTCAAAAGCAGCTTGCGAAGTTGCAGTTTGAAAAAGGAAAACCGTCCAGATTAAAAGTTTTCAATTTTTCCCCGAGTACTTAACCACTCGCTATACTAGCTTATTTTGGAATTTTTATGAAGTCC
>CM020179.1:31431726-31452965 GCA_009805545.1 Oryza longistaminata | reverse complement strand
ATAGAGGATCCGGCCTGGGTTGAGTCGACCTGACAGGCATCTCGATAGAGCGGTAAGATGCAGACATCTGCGATAGAACCATGAGACACTAGCTGTAGAGCCGCAGTCGACGATGCTGGCGCGCATAGAGAACTTACGGGAACGCCTGTCGAGCGAGGTCGGGCGGGCTACTGTTTCTATGTTTGTGACATCGCGCAAACCCCTGAAGATTTAAACCTTTCTTCCTTCTGGCACAACATTTCCCAAAGGAGGAGCTGATGCATGTAGTTGGGACCGCAATCGGTCGGCTACACTTTTTTTTGAGGGGGCCCAGACCTAGCGCACATCGAACGATGCGTATGTCCGCATGTGGGGGCTCCAATTCTGAGTTATCCAGTGCCCAATTGGGTGTTGCACTAGATGTCTGACCGTGTGGACGCCCGCACACAGAAGAGAAACCCCAAGAGGCGTGCGTGGCGGACCCTCCGCCTCGAGAGCAGCAACTGCACTGCTGGTGAGAAGCGTCTCCCGGCGCAGTGTCCGCTTCGGAATCGCGCGACCCGAGCTCCTCCTTAGCAAAACGGCGCGACACCGGCGGGCTCGCGACGCGCTCCACGTGGCTGCGGCCGCCGGCCACGAATGATGCTGAAACTGCTTCTTGGAAAGCCCGCTTCAGGCTTCTTCCTCGTCGGCGTCCTCCGCTTCTATTCTCCTTTGGCTCCTTCAGCGTCCATTGACCCGCGGGGAGGGAGGGCAAAGACTCCTCTGCGCCTAGCGGCCCGGACGGCTGGGAGGAGGGACGCCGTGAAGGGCGCTCCTCGCCGCGGGGCGCGGGGAGGAAGGCGCGACGCGAGGGTGCGGCCGGCCGGGACGGACGGAACCGGCGCTCCACTGCCGGCGGCGGAGGCGGCGGACAGGGTGATCGGGCGCGCTATTCTCGCGCACCTCACGCGCTGGCCGGCACGGCCGGGGCGGTGCGGCGACGGCGGGCGGGAAGACGGCCTTCGAGATCGCACGCCGGAGAGTGCCACGGCGGGCGGGAATCATGGGAACTTCCTCGGCTCTGGCGGAGGCGATCCTCCGCCGGGCGCTCGCCGAAGGGCGAGGCGCGGGGGCCGTGCCGGCCGACCGCGGCCTGACGGCGGCGCGTCGTGGAGGGGCGAGAACGCGCACTGGGTGGACGCCGCTCATCGCGCCGGCGTTCAAAGGGCCGGCCCTCCCCCACCACCACCGGGCCCCTCCGGCGCCGCGGACGCCAGGTACACCACCTCCACGGTCACCGCGGCGAGCGGCGCCAGGATCCCGGTGTGCGGCCGCACGGCGAAGCGGCTCCTCACCGCCGGCTGCAGCCGGAACGCCACCGGCATGGTGTGCATCGCGTTCCTCAGCGTCAGCTCCCCCCTCGCCGGCCTCCCGGGCTCCACGCGCACCACCACCTCGTTCGTCGGCTCCGGTATCACCAGCCTATCCATCTCCCTCCTCCACTTCCCGATCACCAAATCCTCAAACCTCAATCTCCACTCAGACCACACCTCCTAGTTCTTGGCCGAGCTAGAGGTGGAAGAAGAATCCATCAAGAGGAGTGTGAGTACAAGAGGTGGCTTAAGTACAGCAGCAATGGCTGAATTGGCCGGCGCGGCGTGGCGGGATGCCACATGGTGGGTGTCAAGAACAATGAGGACTTGTTCTATGTGTTGGCAGACTAAGATTGTACTATAATTGACATTAATGGGGACTTGGATGGAGCTTAGCGGCGGTAACTTCCCGGTGACCTTAGCCCGTCGCCGTCGCTCTCGTCATTGTATACATTGTAGGCGATAAACTAATGATATGACCAAAGCAGAGATGATTGGGTGTCACAATTATCAACTTCTTCTTTAGTTCTTTGTGTGTATTACTACTTGGTAGTTGGTAGTGGTAATTTTGACAGCATTAACAGTTAGGCATCGGTGAGTTGAGCAATGGCATATTTTGGATTGGTCAGAATGTTCCTTTTTGCGCTCACCATTCGACTACTTACAGGTTACAGCATGCTTGAAGAGACTTGACTAACAACTGCCAACTTGCTATGCTTTCCTGTCTTCTTTTATACTGGAGATGCAGATGCAGCTCATGCCCAGGCTGCTTGTCCCTGAATTCCTTTTTTTTTTTTACTGACACCTTCCTGGAACCAAGTTGAGTTTCATGCACACTACAGAAAATTTTAGCCATTAAAGAAAACCAAACATTAAATATTCAAATGGAACTTGCTGCTGCCTGCCGGTAAGTTCATGTGTAAATGCGTCTAGTCTAGGCCAACATTGATGTTTATTCATTTTGATGGTCACTGACAAACTGAAGTGGCACTCGGAATTTCAGACAGCCTTTAAATTATGCAGTGACAAGAGGCAATGCCAATTCGGCTTCTTAGAGATCCTCATAAGAGTAAAATTTTTGCTATTAACTCTAGCGCATTTTGATGGACTATTCTGGTTCTTGTTTGTTGCTAAGAAAATGACATCAAAGTGACATCAATGTGACAAAATGTTTCTTGCTTTTCATGAAACCTTCCGTATAAGACACCACAATGGTCTGATAGGAACATTTCCTTGTCACATTAACCACCCTCCAACAATATGGACAGGTGAATCGCGACCTCTAACTTCTTGAACATCTGCATATCACATAGACAGATTATGTAATGGTACTTACTGAAAACGCTAAACGCGTTGCTTGTGTCACCAGCGTTTGATATTCAGAGTTGGGGAAATATTTGATGGTGCTAATGCTCTTTGTTTGCATCTTCCTTCGCTGTTGCGTTTACAAGGTGAAGTTATTGGCTTGTTCCGATTTTTATATAAAAAAGGTTTTTGTTGTCTTGTTCACTACTTGTAGTTTATCCATTAGTGTTATGTTCAAGTATAATCCTTGTTCTGGGACAGGAAAGTACAATTTCTCATGTCATTGTTGCATGCATTACATATTCTCCTTTGATTCCAGTTACTACATTGCTTGGCTTGCTCATAGTAAAGATATGGTTCTTTGTTCTTTCTGCTGAAATCTAGCTAGAGTCTTAAGAGGCCAGACTCCAGAGTTACTACTACCGCTGAGTGGTGACTTCGTCCACACATTCCTTCCGGTAGTACGCCAACTTTCGTTCAGATAAGTTTTTGAACCCTTAATCGGCTGCAACTTATTTATTTATTTTTCGAACACGCAAAAACTTTGTGCATCAATATGTTAATCGGCTGCAAATGACTGGGTAATTTTAATAGAGCAGCGCTGGCTTGGTCTACGGCATGCCTTGATGAAGCATTATCAAGTCGCTGCCATGGTTAAGATTTAAGGATATTGTTGTACTTCCAGTTTTGTCTTTTACTTCTACAATGCATCATGCAATCTCTTGCTGTGTTTCTTTCTGGTGCACACAATCTCAATTCTAATCTGACCATAAGAAGGATTACTAAAGAATTCCCAAGCTTAACTAACCATGAATGACAAGAGCAAACTTACTGAGTCTAGGTCTATAACAACTAGAGAATGACATCAAGAACAAGAAAGAAGAAAGACTTGAATTAAAGAATTGACCCCCAGCACAACTCAGAAACAGTCATCTGCTGGCTATCAGGCTATGGAGCCTAAACTATGCTTGATTTCCCCACGCTGCATGCCATCACACATTCACACTGACGTTGAGATCAAACTGCCCACATATTCAGACATATGGACTCTACCAGAGGCTTATTTTTTCTGCATATCTTTCCCTGTCAGCGGTGCTATCAAGTATTGTGATTGGATCACTGGAGCGTACTGAACTGGATGGGCGTTCCGTATATCTGTACTTGCGAAGTACTGACATGCACAAGACTTTCAGGCAGCTGCTAACTGTTACTAAATGCTTGGTCGATTGCAGCTTAGCGCTGGCCGTACCATGATTAGCATTACAGCTAAGTATAGTTAACTGCACAGCACATGTATATATACGTCGCTGTTTCTGGATCTCTCCTAATCATTGTGTGGTCATGGTCAGTTTAAGCCGCATCATAGCTGTGCTCATCTTGCTAAAGAAACATCGATCTGTGTAGTGTGTACAGGTACAGCTATCTTCACTCCATTTATGAACTAGCTCAGGCAATGTTTTCTGAACTTACCACCTGGCGAAAAACTGATTACTCTCCTTCTGGACAGCAGATAGGTTCCAAATCAGGGGTGGCGAAACAACTATTTCTATCAGTTATGTTTTCGAAATCTTGAAGCCATCAATCATCTGCTATTCGAATGCCCAGTCTCGAAGCAAGTTTGGTTTGACGTACTCCATTGGCTATGACAAGGGCACATCATCCCAAGGTAGAGCACTAACAGGGATCCGTTGGATTGGTGGACACAAGGAACGAGCGATCCAGAAGCAACAAAACACAAAGGACTCAAATCAGTCTTCCTGCTAGTTGCTTGGGAAATCTGGAGAGAAAGAAATGCGAGAATCTTCAGAGGCAATGAGGCGACAACCCATCAAATAATCAACCAAATTCAGGACGAGTTGGGCTATTGGAGTTTGGCCGGCGCAAAGCACGTTGCGAGATTGTTGCCATGAGGTGCAAGGTGGTCTCACGTGCAAGCATGTTTGCAGTCAGCAATGTACAGTTTTTCATTTTTTTCTTCAGCTTTTGCGGTGTACTTAATCTCCTTCTACTAATATAACGCCAATCAACCTGTTTGGCCATTCGAAAAAAAAACTGATTAAGGGCCTGTTTAGATCAATTTGCTGTGGTAATTTTTTTTGGCAAAAATTTTAGTGACAAAAGATTTGGCATTGAAGTTTTTCTAGTTGGTGTTTAGATGGATGGTAAAGTTTTACTATTTTACTAGTAAAGATGGAGAGAGCACGGCTCCCAACGCTTTTTTTGATAAAATTTACTACTCTAAACTCTCAAATGACAAATGCTAAATTGCCAATTTTTGCTGCTAGTGTTTAAATCCATTTTTATAAAAAAGTACTCCAAAACAGCAAAACTTTTGCTATTTTGGAGGAACTAAATAGGGCCTAATCTAGTCTCTACTCACATAACTGAATGGAGGAACATCTGAATTTGTCCTTCAGTTATCTAAGCGAAGAGGGCATGTTTGCTTCACAATCTACCAAGTAAGTACCAACCAAAACCAACCCAAATACATGACCATATAGGAGAGGAGACAGTCATGCCATGTTCAAGCAAAGCTATTCGAGTACTCAGTGTTGCTGCGCGTTTGCTGATGTGAGCAATGATTGGCGAGGATCTCAGATGAAAAGGGATGATGATGACGTTTGCTGCCTATAATGCACGGACGCGTTACATTTGGAATGAAACAGAAACAGAGTCCGTGCGACCGAGATCTTGCTGACCTGGTTGCACACACCCTGCAGCTGTCCTGCACACCTCGTGTGCAGCGAAGAGCGAACGCTCCAAATGTCACATCTGATTCGAGCACAATCGCGCCTCGCCCTCCCGTAACGGCCGCGATGATGGCGCCGCCCGCCGCCGCCGCCGCCGCCGCCGGCAGGAACGGACGAATTGACGGAGGACGGGATAGCTGCGGAACTTGGCGGGCCAAAATATCTGAGCTGCCGGACCGGGGCTGTGAGGTACGTGCGGCTCGAACTGGACCGAGACAAACTTCCGGCCCATAACAGGGATTTGTTGCCTCCCTCATCCATAGTTATTAAGACCGGACCGGCAATCGAACCGGTGAGACCATCGGTTCACTAGTTTATTGGTCTGACCGATCGGACCACTGGTCCAAAGCGGCTCAATAACCCAATAAATATATGACTAACTACATTCAATCATGAGGAAGAGCGTAGCCTGGTGGTAGGTTCCCTTTTCTGCATCCCTGAAGACCAGGGTTCGAACCCCCGCAGGAGCGTTTTTATCCTATTTTCCTTCCTTGCATGCACGTACTCCCGCACGTAGCAGCCTGAGGCCGGTTCAACCGCGGTTTTCTATCTGGTTTTATAGCGGTTTTTTCTAAAAACCGGCCGGTCTGACCGGTTTATACCGGTTTGATTGCATATCCGGTCTTTTAAGTGGACCGGACCGGCAAAGGTTTTGGTCCCGGTTTTTCCCGGTCCGACCGCCGGTCCGGTCCGGTCTTAATAACTATGCCCTCATCCTCTTGCCATTGTCGAATAATTTTCTCAACCGCAAAATCGGGAATAATTAACTATTTGTCACTCTTACAATTGGTGATAAAAATTTGCCACTGAACCCACATGTCATAGACACATGAGGGTCCACATGTCATAAACAGTGAATAGCAAATTCTTAATTGCCACATTTTAAAAGTGGCCAAAAGTTAAATGTCCTGCAAAATAGGATTTAACACCACTCTCAACTTTAAAATCCGGTATAAACCGACTCCTTCCCGTCGTCTTGTCAATGGAGCTGCCGCTAGAGCCGATGGAGGTGGCTGGCGCCGGTGGAGGCCGCCATAGGGCAGAGGCAGCTGCCCATATATCATCATTCCGTTGTCGACTTGTCGTTGCACCAGCGCTAGCTGTATCTAATCTATTGGGATTGCAGCTGCACGCTACCGTCTTCATGGTGACCGTCGATTTCGCAATTATTGTTGCGCAACGGAATTGGATTCCATACAGTAGTAGTGCGCGCTTTGTTCAACAGCGATCCAACTTTAGAAACTATCATAAGTTTAATCATCAATCAAATCCTGAATTGATCCTCTCGGATAGACCATGATTAAGGAGGAATGAGATCGAATTTGAGAAAACGCAGGGAAAAAATAATCAGTACTGTCCAACTCTGAGCTCAGAGCCTCAGACCCGTTTTGGTCCAAGCTAGTGATCGACTCAGACAGATTTTTTTTCTTTTCAGTATCTCACTGGCAGTCCCTCGTGAGTCGTGAGTGCGGCATGCACCTTTTTATTTGTTTCGGAGCGGAGAAAGGGCAGGAGCTCTGCTAATTTCAATTAAGAAGGGGAGAAATAAAGTCATACAGTATCCAGACTCAGACAGATCATAAGCCACAGAAACCGGAAAAGCATAAGAATCTGAAGCACCATGGTGACGCCAGGATAATACACATCAATTTCATCATAATTAGCGTTCTTATTACAAGGCACCGTGCACCCATTATTATCAGTACATCACAAGGCAAACCATGCCTTTTCTTTTGCAATCAAGCACAGATACATGCATGAGACAGATCACTGCATCACATATTGCACAGATACTAATTAATCCTGCTACGAACTCCTCCAATCATCTGCAGCATCACCTGCAAAAAAAATATATTATCACAAGAGAGATTAATTAGCATCATGTCAGTCACACGCCAACATTTTCAGATCCTAACCAGAAAATCAACAAAGCAAAGCAACAAAACAGAAAAAAAAAAGAAGAAAGATATCTTTAATTATTTCTTGCACAAGTACCTGCATGCACGCACGCACGGCGCCGGTGTGGGGGCGCGGCGGCTCAGTCGCTGTCGCTGCTGCTGCTGCTGTGGCCGTCGTGGTGGTGGCCCTCCTCGCCGTGCTTCTTCTCCTTCTTCTTCTTCTTGTCCTTCTTCTCCTTGTGCTCGCCGCCGTCGCCGTGGCCGTGGTCGCCGGTGATCTTGTCCTTGATCTTCTCCACCACGCCTTCCTTGTGCTCCCCGTCCTTCTTGTGGTGGTCCTCTTCCTTCTTGTGGTGCTCCCCCTCCTTCTTGTGCTCGTCTTCCTTCTTGTGCTCGCCTCCGCCCATGTGGAGCTTCTCCTCGATCTTGTGGATGATGCCGGCCATGGTTGGCGTCTCTCTCTCTCTACGGTCTCAAGAGGAATTTGATGGATCGGAATGGATTGCTAATGATATAGCTGTGTGGTGATGTTCGCTTGGCTCGTCGTGGTTGGTATTTATAGAGGGCCGGGGCGGTGTGGGGGTGTCTTGAGAAACGGAAGGCCCATCGGATAAGGAGGAAAAGATTAGGCTAAAAAAGGAGACGGGTTGAGCAGGGTGATGCATGGCTTCGTGCACCCCGTGTAACGCACCAACCGTTTTGCCACAGAGAGAAAAAACGTATGCATATGCTGTGTTTAGTTCCTAAAATTGGGAAGAAAGTTTGGGAAAAGTTGATACTCCCTCCGTCGCATAATATAGGAACTTAGGATCGGATGGGACACTTCATTATACAACGAATCTGGACAGGAAGCATGTCTGGATTTATTGTACTATATGAAGGGTCTCGTCCGGTGATACTACTCCCTCCGTCCCAAAAAAAAAAAGACAAACCCTGGTTTCCGTGTCCAATGTTTGACCGTCCGTCTTATTTGAAAAAATTATGAAAAAAATTAAAAAGATAAGTCACGCATAAAGTATTCATCATGTTTTATCATCTAACGACAATGAAAATACGAATTATAAAAAAATTTCATATAAGACGGACAGTCAAACGTTGGCACGCAAACCCGCGGTTTGTCTTTTTTTAGAACGGAGGGAGTAGCTTACTATATTATGGGATGGAGGGAGTAGTTTGGAAAAAAAAGTTAGGAGTTTATGGTTGTGTTTAGTTCAGCGTAAAGTTTGGATTTTGGTTGAAATTAGAGATGATGTGACTGAAAAGTTGTGTGTGTATGACAGGTTGATGTGATGGAAAAGGACTGAAGTTTGGATCCAAACTTTGGATCTAAACACAGCCTATGTGTATTGGAAAGTTTCAGATGTGATGTGATGTGATGAAAAGTTAGGAGTTAGGAGGAAGTTTGGTGTGAACTAAACAGCCAAACAGGGCCTATGGTGTTTTCTGGTCGCCACTTGTACAGCGTCGGCAGGGGAGGATCGAGGCGGACGCGTTGATTTCGACGGCGTTGTCGGCAGCACGGCGAGAGCGCGGCCGCCCCGCGTGGGTCGTCCGTCGTAGCGGGTGAGTTGGTCGATGCCGGCCACGTGTTGCGGGCTCACGTTCGCACAAAATCTGCTGCTTCTGGTCGGTGCCACCGTCCGTCCGTCCGTCCGTCCTACTAGTACTCTAGTACTTCCTCCGTCCCATAATATAAGGAATTTTGAGTTTTTGCCTGTAGTGTTTGACCATTCGTCTTATTCAAAAAATTTTAGAATTATTATTTAATTTTTTGTGACTTACTTTATTATCCAAAGTACTTTACGCACAACTTTTCGTTTTTTATATTTGCATAAATGTCTTGAATAAGACGAGTGGTCAAACACTATAAGCAAAAACTCAAAATCCCTTATATTATGTTATGGGACGGAGGGAGTAGTACACTTGTATAACCATCATCTCACTCTCTGACGGTCTGACCCTCCGCGGCCTCGTCATCCAAAAATTGCAATTCATCAACCAATGTCCGATGATCCAGTTCCAGTCTCCTTCTCTCTCCCTGCGTTGAACAAAATTGCCAATTGGATCTCGCCTTCCGAGCGGTTGAGGACAAGCCATCGTGGAGGCAAGTGCGCCTTGGGCGATCTGCAGCCTGAGCCTGCAGGCTAGCTCCAATGGAAGCTTTGTCAAATGTAAGCCCTTGTTTAGTTCTCAGGGCCTGTTTAGTTCGCGAAATGAAAATTTTTATGTGTCACATTGGACGTTTGACTGGATGTCGAAAGGGTTTTTCGGACATGAATAAAAAAACTAATTTCATAACTCGTCTGGAAACCGCGAGACGAATCTTTTGAGCCTAATTAGTCCATGATTAGCCATAAGTGCTACAGTAACCCACATGTGCTAATGAGTGCAATTAGTTTTTATTTTTATCTATATTTAATGCTCCATGCATATATCTAAAGATTCGATGTGATGTTTTCAGGGAAAAAATTTTGGGAACTAAACAGGGCCTCAAAATTTATTTTTCCAAAAATATCACATCGAATCTTTGGATACATGCATAGAGTATTAAATATAGATAAAATAAAAAACAATTACACAATTTACATGAAAATTGCAAGATGAATCTTTTGAGCCTAATTAGTCCATAATTAGCCATAAGTGCTACAGTACCCCACATGTTCTAATGATGGATTAATTAGGCTTAATAAATTTATCTCGGGTTTCCAGGTGAGTTATGAGATTAGTTTTTTCATTCGTGTTCGAAAACCACTTTCGACATCCGGTCAAATATTCGATGTGACACCTAAAAATTTTCTTTTCGCGAACTAAAGAAGGCCAAATGCTCCGCTGCCCTATCATTTTCACTGGGACTAGCAAGGGAAGTTATTATTTTCCCAAGTTAGTTATCAATGTTCATCGCAAGAAGTCTTCGTGTGATTGGCTCCGCTCGCATTGAGACGATTCCTCGCCAAGCAGCCAAGCACAAATAAGCTGAAGTAAAAGCACCAATAGGCAGCAGAATATCGATACGTGGCTATCATCCAAAGTAAGGTGACGTCGTCGTCTACCATGCTTTGACATTTCGACAATTATTGAACCATGGAATCTGATGCAATGTCGACATGCAATGCACGAACGATATCCTCCTAGAGTCCTAGTCCTCCTAATGGCATGTTAGCCGCACATGCAGTGTGTCACTCGCACCAATTCATCGTCGCCGTGTCGCACGACTCACCACATCAGATTTATTTTTCAGATCCATGAAAGTTACCGCACAAATACTGCGCGTATGTCATAAAAGATGATAAAACACCAGTATCCATTTGGATTCAGATGGCATATGTATATCTGGGGGAAAATATGTAGTGCAAACCACATGTGTAGTGGAAACTTGGAAACTACCGTTGGATTGAGAAATGGACGTCCGAGATTCGTCCACGTCACCCTGAGTTAAAATTTAACTCGCAGATTTACTCATGAGTTAAATTATATCTAGCACTTACGCGTCCCCTATCACCTAAAACTGATCAATGTCTAAATCCTCAAAAGTTTATCGAAGAAAATGAGCCTGCACCCCACATCATGTTGACCACCATATGGTGCTGATTGCTGAACTGGTGATACAAGCCCACAATCAGATACCAGTGCTCAGAATCCATAAAAGCATAATAACATCCTAGCTGCTGCAAAGTCAGTCATACTAGCCTTAGGTCATTCATTAGTGGTAACAAAACAATACATACCCTAAACGCTGGATCAGTGGTCACCAAAGAGTAATCAGTCTGATAAAAACGACATCGCAAGCATATCAGAACCATGCCAATAGTCTGGTACTCTGGTGCTAGCTGCAGATGTTTGCGAAACTACCGACTAAGCAATGACAAGTCTACTTTGTGGCGTCAACAGTCACTTGCTACAGAAAGTCTACTGCATTCATCGAAGCTGGCTAATCACTTGCCTCTTAGCTTTTCAAGGTCAGGGAGATCTGCAAACATATAGACATGAATTATGAGATAGACAGACAGATGATAACTTGAAGTAAAGAAAAGACTAGGCAGGTATTGAAATGTTACAGCCGTTGCTTAGTTTATGCAAATATGATCAGATAAAATCCTGAAACGTGTATGGACACCAATGATCAACAATGTCTCAATTCGTGTCAAAGTTGGCACCGAACTATGCAGAAGGTGGAAATAAGAACAATAAACGAAGGACAAAACCGATCAAGATGCGGATGCCATATCAATTCAAATAAACTTAGCCTTTCCATGAGAAGAAAAGTACGTACTACATTATAGTAAAGTCTTGACCATGTTTAGTAATACATCAGGTCTAAAATTCAGATAAGACGCAAAACAGAAATCCAAGGAAAAAAAAAACTAATATTCAAGGACAAGACTAGTTAGTACTCACAAAGCATTCCATCATCATCATCATCAGTTTCGTCTCTGTCATTTCCCTGCAACAATGCGAAGAGAGCAATGAGTACCAGAACCAAAGCATTAAATCTGAACTCTGGAAAAAAAAGGGGGAACAGAAGCTTGGTAAGAGCTCATACCTCATCAAAGTCATCATCTGAATCCACTGGTGCATCTGTAAGGAATAGTGTGTTAGACGTGAGTAGATAGGTCAAAGAATGCACCATTGCGATTAAAAAAATGCAAATAAAGTGAGTGAATCCAAAATTTCCATTGAACAAGGAATTAGTGAGATGCACTTGATAGTGCAGTGGCAAGGGGTGTGTGGTTTCAACCCCAAGGTCCCGTGATCGATCCCCAGCACACTTACAATTTCTTCTTAAAAGAATGTTTGGAGGGACGTCTCTCCCTCCAAATCTCCTTTTTTTTTTTTGAACGAGGAAGTACTAGAGACTGAAATAAAAGCAGGAGCAGTATTTTGCAATAGAATACGACAAGACTCCAGAGCATTTCTCCAGCATATTTAACACTTTAACGAAAAAGGGAAAACATGCACACAGAAAAACACTCTCACAAAAAAATGCTTGTCATATAATACATCACAACCGGTGAAATTGAAGATATTATGCACTTGACCCTCATGCACAATGGGTGGTCCTCCAAAGTACAAATACGATGAACTCTACATTTATGTGAATACTAATAAAATAATCTGGATGATTGCACCATAAAAGAACCTTATTAGAAACATATAAATTTGTGCAACCAAAAAAGATATACAAGAGAAACTTATTTTAAAAATCAATATACTCTGCGACCTATCCGGAATGAGGGTGCATTTAGATGAAAACAAACTGAAGCCAAGGCCCCTGCTATTACAGAATCCTACATATCAATATAACTTACTTAGTTGTATCTTTTGACTTTCCTTTTACAGTCATCTATTTCTGATAAACTCCACATGAATGAAAATGTTTGCAGTTGTGTATGCATATCATTATCACATACCAGACTCTTCATCCTCATCGCACCATTTGTTCCAGTCAACTTTGATATATGGATGCTTTTCTTCTGACTTCAGCAAACGCTTCCACCAACCTTTCTTTTCTTTCTGGATCGAACAGATTATGTTTCGCAAACCCATCTTTGTCTTAGTTTTACTTCCCTATATACAAAGCAAAATGATAGTTAGCCCACTAAAAGTTCAAAATAAGATTGATAATATATGTCATCAAGATTGGCTGGGAAGTTATTATCATCAGCTAGCAGCTCTAAGAAAAAAGAAATCCAGTGATCGACTTCACTTATTTGTTTGCTCAGTTTCTTATTTTGGTGATACTACAGTTTACAACATGCATTAGTAAATGTTTTCAAATCTTTTATAGAAGTCATATTCAACGAATTGTGTGGATTCCTACTTTCATACAAATGAAATGTGCTCCATTAAAGAATAAAGACCAAGCAACAGCCAACACATTAAATATATATTACTTATATGATCATCTCATTAACATTTTAAGTTCATCCATGCAAGATCAACCCAAAAGTGGAAAGTGAATAAAGTTAGTACATGCCCAAATTTCAATCCAGAATTGAAATCCACAAATACTCCTACTTACCTCTGGCAGTACAGAATCAAACAGCTCCAAAGTGAAGCTAAATGGTTCCCCATTAGCAACAGCTGAGAAGCTAAAGAGGCCCTGAGGTTCAGTCTTCAGCACTACATCTTTAGCATCTGGCAGTGAAATAGTCAAGTAAATCTTCTCAGAGCGTTGAGCCCACAGCACCTCAGGTTGACGACTGCATGCCATTGAAAGTGCAGCCATATAAGACAAAAATAAATGCAAAGTTTGTCAGTTACAGGGATATAGTAGAGAAATGAAAACAGGGCAAGAAAAGGTGTGTCGACAAATAACAGTTCTATCCCTCTATACATGAATACATTACTCTTAATGGTAAATAGGATACTGTCTCACAGGGAACTGCATGATAACAGCCTGCAGAGAAGAGAGAGGAGTGGGGGGGGGGGCGCCGCGGCGCGCGGGATGGGAAGGCTGATTATACTACTTATAAGTCAGTTATGGCCCCATCAGTTGCCCTAATAGGCCGAAGCCAAAGCCAAAGCCAAAATTTGAATTCTCAAACTTAATTTTGAAATTGATTTTAAGATATTTTAAATGTAGTTTCTTTTTCAGCATTGGCTTTTAAGTCACTAAGAACACATATATAATACTTAACTCACAAATTTTTTTGATAGGTACTTAACTTAAGAAGTACTAGGAATCAAACACATACATCAATTGATTACAATAAACACACGTGTCACGATGCACAGATTATAGCTAAGTCCAAACCTTTATCTCAAGCTATTGGCCTATAAAAAAGGACAAGAAACAGCAACGGTACTAGTTAATTGCCAAACGCATATCCTATTAGCATGTTATGTGCATCTTGTTTGACAGATGTCAGCATGTCTCACTAACTTTAGCATCCATTCCAATGTAACAGTAGACATTATTTTCTAGATTACAGGACATCAAAAATGGCCGTCCTGCTTTGATATTCCAGCAATGAAACATCATAAACATTATAAGAAACCACTAACAATTGAGTATATAGTTATATACTGGGTAACTACATATCCTCATTTGCAGTAATCCCACAAGCCTTTGTATTTCTAAGATAACAAGAACCGACTTCAACATTCTTGTTAGATACACTACCCCAAATAAGAACAACTGAGGCAGTACATAATCCGCCTGATCCTACCATCCAATCGAACTACATATGTACCATTCAATCCATAGTACAATTAACGCCCTATCAATCTCGGTGCCAAGAAACAAGATCAACCCACCAATTCAGAAATACACATTCGGATTCAGATCCTAGGAAGCCGCGACACATCGCGAGTCTCAGCAATCCAAGAAACACACTTCCCATTGGGCAAAAGTACAAGAACCAAGAAAAACCCAAGAAAGGGCCAAAACCCCAACACATGGCCAGAGGGGAGGAGGGGTAGGGGAGGGACGGATGAATACCTCATGGCGAAATGGCGGCGCAGAGGAGGAGGAGGAGAGCCCCCGAGGAGAGTAGGGTTTTGCGGATTGGTGGTGGTGGGGAAAGCGAGGAGCAGCGAGCAGAGGACGATGAGGAGGGCAGCGGCAGCAGGATCGCTACTGTTTCTTTCCCCCTTCGCTTGCTGTTTGCAGCTTTATTTGAGGGAGAAACTTTCCCGGAAATACCCCTGCACTTTCGGCAAATCTTCATCAACTACTCCTCCTCTCTACGAAATACGTCTTCGGAGAACAAAATACGCCTTCAGTGGTGGAAGGCAACTCACCGTGCCAGAGCCTTCGAGTGGAAGGCAAAGGCAGCTTCATGTTGAGGTCCAGTGAAATCACGGACCAACCATGATCCGCCACGTGTCACATCCACGTCAGGAGGTTACCCCAGGGCCCACCTTCCGGTCTCTACTTCCAAGCTTCACAACTTCCAAACCGATCAAAAAAAAAAACCCAAAATAATAATTAAGAAAAAGAAGAAATTAATCCTCCCCTCCTCAATCCCGAGCTCGCGCGACAAGTCCGACCACCTCGGCGATGGATTTCTCCGGCGGCGGAGGCGGCGGCGGCGGCGCGACGCTGTCGGAGATGTACCAGAGCGCGCGGCGGCTGCTGCTCTCGGCCCGGGACGGCGTGGCCCGCGTCGAGCGCCTCGCGTCGGCGCCCACCTCGTCTTCCTACTCCTCGGCGCCGCTCGTCGGGGCGGCGGCGGTGCCGGGGATTCGGCCGCCGCCGAGGAGGTGCGGCGGTGAGGTGGCCCAGATCCAGGGGCTGTGCGCGCAGATGGACCGGCTCTGGCGATCCATCCCCGCCAAGGGCCAGCGTGATCTCTGGAAGAGGTAAGGGGCGCCCTCAAATCCCTAAATCTCTTTTCGGCGTGCGGAGGAGGGGTGAATTGGCGTTGAGGTTAGAGAGATCTTTCCGTGCTTCGGCTGTTGGTGTAGCGCAGATCACTGTATTCTCGTATTGTGATTGTTCTATTCCGTAGGCAAATTTGCGGGTAAATATGATGACAAATTTGCTAGTCGGTTGCTTGATTGCGACTCTTAATGTCAAATGATGATTCCGATCCTAGAAGTTTAATTTGTACTCTGTATTGTGCTGCTTGTTTGTTCAAACTGATGTAGTTTAGCTTGCTGTCGTGCTTTTTGTGCAAATTGTATGCAGACTGTTGGTCTATACCGGCTTAAGGTTTACATGGTAGTCTGGAGTATCACTCTTATGAAATGGAACTCAAGTTGTTCAATATGCATGGGGGGAATGTTTTGGTAGTTTAATTGGCCCATTAAACTTATTCATAGTTTTTATGCTTTTAGTGGTTGTCTCAAATGCCAGTTATCTATTTAGTTTGCCATTATCAGTTGCTTTCCGTGCACATCGTCTTTTGGCCTGTTTGAGTAATCGTATATTCGTATGTTTGGTAAGGAATTGAATGGTGAGATTAATGGCATGGCTAGAGATGCTGTCATTGGGTAATATCTCTCATTCTGTCTGTTGCTTGCAGGAGCCTCAAATACATTAGAATATCAACAAAAAATCTTGCTACAAAATAGTCTTTCTCAAATTGGAGCATATGCATCTTGATGATTGATAGGGGCAAAGAGGACATGAATAAGCATTAACAGAGTACTTTGATTGAACCTACCAGCTAACCTGCACATGCTAGCTAATAATCTTCCATCATCAACTTTATTTTCGTATCAGAGACATTTCGAGCTGGTTAAGGAATTAATGCCCCCAATACCAGAACAGCCACTAGTCCACTACCTATGCAATCAAACCGCTAAAATAAAGGTTAAGCTGAAAAGGACAGTTGCTTTATTGCATCCTACTGGAGCTGTACTTAAATGCAAATGCTGTTAGAGGCAACTCTGCAACATACAAGTAGTATATGAATTTGTGTAATATTACACTGACTAGTGATTATTTCATAAATTAGCCCGCAAACAGAAATACTTTGATTGTTTGAATCTCATATTTTGTATTAGGGAATTAAGCTTAGGTTTACAAGAATTGACATGACCAACTTAGCAGCTAGAAATTGCTAGTGTTCATTTCTATTATATGTTTCTAACTCATTAGCTCTCTGTCATATTTTTTACCTTCCTAGTGCAACTGAAATGCTATCATTTCGCATCCTTGAGTCTTGTTTTTTACTAGATAGTGCCACTTGAGTACTTTACCTTGAATTTTGTCAGAGCAATATTTTCTTCACCAATGTGAGCTGTTCCTGTAGTGCTTGACCTATACTTGATCATTGGATTATGTTCTTCGTTGTGCTCATCCGCAAAACATTTCTTTGAAATATTTAATAGGTTGATCATATTTTGTCATTCATGTTAGGAGTTCGCAGTAGCAGCAAGCATCTGTTTCTTGTGTTATCACCACGGATTAGTTCAGAAGCTCGTCTTTTTATGTTTGTGGTAACCATGGAATTTCAGGCCATAGCCATCAGCCTGTTTGGGATCCAATATCCTAGCCGGGATCCTGCAGCCCTGCCAAAATGAACTGAGCTGGCAGATATTAGGCTGGAATCCCTGCCCAAGTCCTGCCAAAATGAACTGAGCTAGCAGGGATTAGGCTCTATCCCAGCCTAACCCCTGCCAAATGAACTAAACCAGTGGGGACTAGGTTGTGAACTTGTGATCCTGGCCTAACCCCTAACCAAAATGAACTGGACCGGTGGGGACTAAGCTGTGATCCCTGTTGGAATATGGGTTCTGAAGTAAGGCCTAGTTGGATGTAGAATTACACAGACTTCGGACCAGTGGCCAGTGGGAACTAAGCCGTGATCCCTGTTGGGATATGGGCTCCGAAGTAAGGCCTAGTTGGATCTACAATTACACATTCTTCTTTGGTTGGTGTAGAGGATATTGTTCTAATTAGCTTGTTCAACTAGCTTGTCCTATTGGTTCGTATTTCTTTATTTTGTGAAGATTTGCATTTAATTTATCTATTATTTAGAAATAGAATTTATATAACATTGATATTCTAAAGCCTGTAAAACAATTCTTCATGGTTGTCCATAACAGGGTTGCCTTAATTGTTTGTACTGACAAAATTGTGAACTTCATCAGAAACCTTGTTATTATCAGGAGGGCTACCCTGTTACATTTTCCAGATGGAAAGCTCAATTCGAGACTTATTAAGGAATCAGCGTCCCTTTTAAAATTTTCTTCATTTTGGCCTCTGCCTTTTGAATGCTATGCTTAAAGAGTTGAGTTTCTTGCATCGCGCAAGGTGCCTGCTGAGGATCCTGACATTTGATGCTCTGAATATGAGTTCTATTTTTCTGGTTGCGCATAGAAACCTGGGGTTTGTGCAATTATTAATACTATTGCCAAACATGAATCCTGTAGGCTTGTTGTTTCAATGTTATGACATTGTTTTGTGCTTTTGTGTTATCCTGACAGAAAAGTGGAGCAGTTGTCTGAAGAGGTTGATTCGCTAAAGGAAACCCTTGACAGACATTCTCTGCGGCAAAAAAAGAGGGTTCTAGAAGCAAAAGAAAGGGCAGAGCTATTTGAGAGAGCTGTAAGAAATCCTTCGAACAAAGCTAGAAGTTTCCTTTTTGCAATCTAATTTCATTGTTCGATTAAAGAATTGGAAATTATCCTTGCAGAATGGTGAGTCTTCACATGTCCTTCGGATATTTGATGATGAAGCCCAGGCAATGCAATCAGCTCGTAGCTCCTCTCGTATGCTTGATGAAGCATATGAAACAGGAGTAGCTATCCTTCACAAGTATGCTGACCAGAGGGATCGTCTAAAGGTAAAGCATATCCCATTAATCTTCACCATGAAACATCAGTTTTAACTTGCATGGTGGGTCTTCTTAGCTTTTGACTGTCTAATTATTTATGATTGTTATTAATAGTAATTCCTGCATTGCAGAGTGCTCAAAGGAAAGCGTTGGATATTCTGAACACCGTTGGTCTATCAAATTCTGTTTTGAAGCTTATTGAGAGGCGGCACCGTGTGGACAAGTGGATTGCATATGCTGGTATGATGATCACAGTGGTGGTGATGTTTGTGTTTTGGCGGTGGACGCATTAGTGCTGCAGTGTGTCGGAAACAGCATATTTGTGTTTGGAAGTTGACAGTTGAGACAAAGTGGTAGTTCTGAGGATATATCAACAACTGAATGGCAAGAGATTGGATCCCCTTTTTGTTCATGCTCAACTCTGATTAGTAACTAGTGTTACAAGGGCTTTCTCTGGGGGGGCATAAAAGCTGCTTTTCTTTTTCAACGCGGGTTTCCGGCATGCCAGTATATATGCCACTATGTCTATGCGGATCAAATTCTTTTCTGTATGCACATCACAGTAAGTCTATTACTATAATTCTGATTCAAGTGTATCCTATGGTCGGTGCAGATATATATACTGCACATGTACAGAAAAACTGATAGGGTTACTGTCTGCGGATTCTAGTTCATTCTGTACAAACATAGTATGCTTAATGATCTTCCTTTCCTTTTCCTCTTTTATATAACTGGAGTACGGTTTGAGCACAAACTTACATTTGTTTCATTCTAGTACTAGTAGCAAGTATACCTCAACTATATGTGCAAGTTGAAAGAAACAAAATCATCAGTTCATCACACGCCCACTGCTTCACACTCTGCCTTACTCGGTTATCTCTTTTTAATTTTTAATTTTTAATTTTCAGAGGCACTGTGCTGTTTGGCGTCAACTAGGAGTAGGTTATTTCAAGCTTGCAGCGTGGTGCGTGTCAAAACTGAAGAAACAGGTTTAAACTGAAGAAACAGAAATGTAGCTATTTGACCTTCACCTCCAATTCACCTACTCAAGTTCCACTTCATATATGCATTCTTTCTTTTTACTACTACCTCTTTAGCATTTTTCATGTCATGTTTTTTAAAAGTATATACTCCCTCCATGCTTTACGTATGGAGTATATATGACTTACATACATAGTTAAAAAAAAAATGTACTAGTCCTTTTAGTCCCTTTTCTAGCATAATAGCACGAGTCCAAACAAACCCCGCAGCGAAAACCTCAATAGGAGAAATAGAACATAAGATCAAATACAATAGCAAAATAAATCAACCATAAACGTACGTGGATAAAAGAGAAAAAGAAGTGTAGATTCTCATACAAGAGTTAACGCCCTGTTTAGATGGGACTAAAACTTTTAAGTCCCTATCACATCGAATGTTTGGATATTAATTATAAATATTAAACGTAGACTATTAATAAAACCCATCCATAATCTTGGACTAATTCGCGAGACGAATTTATTGAGCCTAAATAATCCATAATTAGCCTATGTGATACTACAGTAAACATTCTCTAATTATGGATTAATTAGGCTTAAAAAATTTGTCTCGTGAATTAGCTTTCATTTATATAATTAGTTTTGTAAGTAGTCTATATTTAATACTCTAAATTAGTGTCTAAAGACAGGGACTAAAGTTAAGTCCCTAAATCCAAACACCACCTAACTCTTCATATGCTCTAAGTACATAGATTAGAGAAAGAGAAGAAAAGAAAATATATAGAAACAAGCTTATACATCTACTCCATTATATAAGCTAGCTCTAATATATATGTTTATAGTTAGTAGTTAAGTACTCTACTATTAAATTTACTACACCACAGCGGAAACCGGTTCATGGATGATATAAAACATCGCGGCTCGTTAAGAGTGTAAGGGCAAATGCTATGGTAGATATGACTACCACCTCTAAATTTATCCATATTATTCACTCATGAGCTAAGAGACAACCCATACATTATGTTACCCTAGTACACAAATACCAATATCTATAATACTCTCACACCCTTCTTGAAATTTGTGCGGAGTTGTCTCTTGATTTAGAGCAGGTACAATAAGTTGACTCAGTGAGTTGCAAAACTACGCCACATCATCAAATTCCTATGTGGAGGGGAGAGAATAAAACGACCGACTAATTTGTAGCCCGGCGATAGAGATTTTTTTTAGTCGGTATCGCTCGCTTGTAGCCGCTCCCGGCGATTAAAAACACACATTGTGGGGCCCGCACAACCATAGCGGATCACGCTACCCCTCCGCATCGCCCTCTCGATCCCCTTCCTCTCGATCACCGCCCCCCCCCCCGCATATCATTCTCAGCGCGTGAGACCACCTCAACGATTTCTCTTCCAATGGCGCAATCTCTCCCTCGCGCTCCCCGCACTTCTCTCCTTCCCGCGCTGCGAAACTGTCTATCTATATGACAAATCCAGTCGCTCCAAAATTCCCCATCGCAATATTTCAACGCTTCCGATCTCCTTCTTTGTCGGCCACCAAATTGATGGCCACCTCGACCACAACCCCGCTCCTCTTCACCTTGTATAATCTCTCCCGCCCACGAGAAATTCCTGCCTAAAACCCTAGTTCCCCCACCAACCACCATGTCTCATCGGACGAAGAGGGAGGTGACGCCGCCTCCTCAGGCCGTCGTGAGCTCTACTGGTCCTCAGGGAAGTGTGTGAGTGTGAAC
>CM020179.1:31407621-31430442 GCA_009805545.1 Oryza longistaminata | reverse complement strand
CCCAAAAGCCCAGCCAAAACGGTGTGCTACTGTGCCGGTCTCGACGTACTGGCGTACTGCTATTACTTACAGTACTACCACGTGACCGGTGACGGCTCACCACTTGCTTAATTTGCGCAGCGTGATTTCGTTAAAGCCCAAACGACTCGATCGCACCGGAGGGTTTTCTTAGTTAATTGCATTAGCTAGCTATAATTAAGCAGCCACACTACATGCCCTTTTTTTAATACTGCGTATTAACAAATGGGCTTATGCACGGTACGGACTATTGCATGTTTGTTATTCGTCGGAAGAACAACATGGCCGTTTCTTGAACGGTTCAACATGGCCGGGGGCCAAACTCATGACCAAATCGTTTCGCTTCGAGAGTTTGTAGAAAATTTGGTATCAAACTAGGGGTAGAAGTTCAAAACTGCGAGCAGGATTCAAGAGACGACAAGATTGCACCCAACTTGTGAGCACCAACGACTCGACCACCTAACGGCAACCACTGTGACTCCCGGCCCGGGCCAGTAAAACTAATTAAATCCGTGTGTCAATCATTAATGACCGGTTAAAACCCTGATTTAATCTATCAACCATCACTGGTGATCTTCTATTAACCATCAAAAAGAGAACACAAGTACGATGGATCGAGACATGCATTTTGCACACACTCACACACGCTTTGTCAATATGTACCCACACGCACCGGCGCAAGAGAGTAATTAACCTGAGCAGAGTTTTGATCATCGAAATGAAGAAGATCAGATCGATCGAGACAGCACTAATTACCGCCTCGCTACGGAAAATCTATGAGATCAAGACTTTGAGATCGAGAGGCACCGCATGAAACTGCTCCTGCAATTAATTAATGCCTCTGCGGATTGTACTAATTACGTTGTTCTACAGGATGGGCGGGCCTCTGTACGGCATCTCGTACATCTCCAGGTCCTTGGGCATGGCCGTCTCCTTCAGCCACCCCAGCTGCCGCATCCTGCTGATCTGCTCCTCGTCGTTGTCGACCATGCCGCCGCCATGGCGATGCAGCTCTGCAATGTCGTCACCTGTACACACATGGCATGCATGGTCAGCTCGCTCTCGATTGATCTCATCCACTAGCTAGCTACTGCAGAGAATTCAGTGGAATGGTGGTGGCTCGCGTACTTGGGCAGTGGGAGTAGGGGAAGTCCTGGTAGTAGGTGCAGTCCCGGTCCTCGGAGTAGGGAGGGCCGAGGACGTCCAGTCGCTCCAAAATTCCCCATCGCAATATTTCAACGCTTCCGATCTCCTTCTTTTGTCGGCCACCAAATTGATGGCCACCTCGACCACAACCCCGCTCCTCTTCCACCTTGTATAATCTCTCCCGCCCCCACGAGAAATTCCTGCCTAAAACCCTAGTTCCCCACCACCAACACTGTGTCTCATCGGACGAAGAGGGAGGTGACGCCGCCTCAGGCCGTCGTGAGCTCTACTGGTCCTCAGGGAAGTGTGTGAAGTGTGAACTGTGTGGTGTTTTGTGATTAATTCTGTAGCATATAAATGTTAATGTCACAACAAAATTAGCTACAATGATCCACTTCACTCTTGATCATACGCATTGATATGTGCTAGTTATAAATAATTATTTGATTTATGAGATGTAGCTAGCCAATAGGCAACCTATTGTATGAGTAGTTGGCTTCAGCATTAGCTATAAAATGAACTGTAGTTGGCAATCGGCTATACTATTAACCTTGCTCTTAGGGGTGGCTCATTATTTCTCTCCTCCACCTCATCACTCAGATACTCAATCTAACGTGGTACTCTTAGGGGTAGCATATGGAGCATTATAATAATTTCCCTAAGGCTGTATTCGTTTGTATTGGTTGGGAACGTTCCCTTCCGGCACGTAAAACGGAGCAGTTCATTAGCTAAAAAAACTTGAAAATGGATTAATATACCGTTTAGCAGTTTGAAAAACGTGCACGTGAAAAAGGAGGAACGAGAGTTGGGACCATGAGAAACGAACTCAGCCTAAAATGGCTAATCCACAAACTCATTTATAGATAAAAACGAACGGGTTAGCGGATTAACCCGTTACATCCTTACAGCAAAGCTCTCGGTGTTTGGAGAGGCTAAGGAGGAGTAGTAGTTAAGATGGATAGGTCCTAGCCAAGCCGGGCTAAACATTTTAAGTAACCTTGTGGGCCGGGCATGTGAACAAAAAAGGGGGCCAATCCCGCTTCAGGTGGGTAGGCAGGGCCCGCATGCCCGCACGTGGTTTTACCAATTCCGGAACTACGGAGCTGCCAATTCCAGTGAGAAAAAAGAGTAAAAAAAAAGAGAGAGAGAGAGAGAGCACAAGCCACCATGCACTTATGCACTTTACTAATCCCATGCCTACGTGTCTACGTGATCCGGACAACGGAAGCAGCAGACAAAGCCACCCTACTACTGCTACAGAACTCCCTCCGTCTAAAAAAAAAAAAAGACAAACCCTGAATTTGCGTGTTCAACTTTGACTATCCGTCTTATATGAATTTTTTTTTATAATTCATATTTTCATTGTTGTTGGATAATAAAACATGATTAATATTTTATGTGTGACTTGTCTTTTTAATTTTTTTCAAAATTTTTTCAAATAAGACGGACGGTCCCAACGGAAATCAGGGTTTATCTTTTTTTGGATGGAGGGAGTACGTTGGTCCGTCGAATTCGAACCACTTGACCTCCCCTCTCCTGCTGCTCCGCATGCTGTTTTTCGTGGCTAGATTCATCCACCTCCCCCCTCCCCCCCCCAAAAGCCCAGCCAAAACGGTGTGCTACTGTGCCGGTCTCGACGTACTGGCGTACTGCTATTAGTTACTACCACGTGACCGGTGACGGCTCACCACTTGCTTAATTTGCGCAGCGTGATTTCGTTAAAGCCCAAACGACTCGATCGCACCGGAGGGTTTTCTTAGTTAATTGCATTAGCTAGCTATAATTAAGCAGCCACACTACATGCCTTTTTTTTAAATACTGCGTATTAACAAATGGGCTTATGCACGGTACGGACTATTGCATGTTTGTTATTCGTCGGAAGAACAACATGGCCGTTTCTTGAACGGTTCAACATGGCCGGGGGCCAAACTCATGACCAAATCGTTTCGCTTCGAGAGTTTGTAGAAAATTTGGTATCAAACTAGGGGTAGAAGTTCAAAACTGCGAGCAGGATTCAAGAGACGACAAGATTGCACCCAACTTGTGAGCACCAACGACTCGACCACCTAACGGCAACCACTGTGACTCCCGGCCCGGGCCAGTAAAACTAATTAAATCCGTGTGTCAATCATTAATGACCGGTTAAAACCCTGAATTAATCTATCAACCATCACTGGTGATCTTCTATTAACCATCAAAAAGAGAACACAAGTACGATGGATCGAGACATGCATTTTGCACACACTCACACACGCTTTGTCAATATGTACCCACACGCACCGGCGCAAGAGAGTAATTAACCTGAGCAGAGTTTTGATCATCGAAATGAAGAAGATCAGATCGATCGAGACAGCACTAATTACCGCCTCGCTACGGAAAATCTATGAGATCAAAAGACTCTGAGATCGAGAGGCACCGCATGAAGAAACTGCTCCTGCAATTAATGCCTCTGCGGATTGTACTAATTACGTTGTTCTACAGGATGGGCGGGCCTCTGTACGGCATCTCGTACATCTCCAGGTCCTTGGGCATGGCCGTCTCCTTCAGCCACCCCAGCTGCCGCATCCTGCTGATCTGCTCCTCGTCGTTGTCGACCATGCCGCCGCCATGGCGATGCAGCTCTGCAATGTCGTCACCTGTACACACATGGCATGCATGGTCAGCTCGCTCTCGATTGATCTCATCCACTAGCTAGCTACTGCAGAGAATTCAGTGGAATGGTGGTGGCTCGCGTACTTGGGCAGTGGGAGTAGGGGAAGTCCTGGTAGTAGGTGCAGTCCCGGTCCTCGGAGTAGGGAGGGCCGAGGACGTCGAGGAGCGCGCACGGCGTCGCCGCCGTGAACCGGTGCATGTTGCCGCCGGCCTCCGGGTACAGCACCAGCGTGTCGCTCGGTGCGCTGAACCCGCCGTCGCGCACCACCTCCGCCAGCCTCACTGCAAAAAAGAATCACAAATCAATGAATCATGTATCGCGTCATTCGCACGCGAATTTTGAAATTTTGGATTGGAGACGATCGAGTAGATCCATAAGAGTGAAGAGCTTACGGCGATCGCCGGAGCCGGCGGCGAAGACGGCGGGCTCGGCCCAGTCGTAGGACTTGATGTGGAGCGAGCCGAGGAGCAGCTTGCTGAACACGGTCATCCCCGGGTGGTTGTGGAGAGGGATGACCGCCGTCGGGGGCAGGAAGAATATCACTATCTGCGATTGATAAGAAACACACACACAAAACGTGTCAGTTTCACTAGGTTCGGTGTACGTTTGTTGTGCATTCCGACTGCAAATTGAATCACGTCGGTTTCGATCAGCTCATCACGAGAGCTGGTGATGAGAGTTTCGTACCGAGAAGTTGGTGCATGTGTAGATGGTGGTCCGCGTGATGGCGAGGGGGTGCGGCAGCGCGGCGGCGTCGGTGGCCTTGAAGAAGTCGTGCTCCGCGCTCAGGTTCACGTCTCCGGGGCCTATCTTGTCTGCAAGAGATCGAGGTCAGGTTAGTTCAACGTTAGCGAAGGCGAGCTCGAGTAACGCAATGCGGCGGCGAGCGGCGGCGGCTGCGGCGCCTACGTACCGAGGATGCCGCGGATGAGGGCGACGTCGTCGGGCGCCGGCACGGTGCCGGGGCCACGGAACACGTCGCGGCACGCCGCGAAAAGCCGCTTGAGCAGAGGGCTCGGCCCGGCGGTCCGCAGCAGCACGCGCCTCCTCGTGCGCCGCACCACGGCGCCTCCACCTCCACCTCCACCTCCACCGCCACCACCGCGCCGCCGCCTGACCTCCTCCTCCCTTCGCCTCCCTCCTCCTCTCTGCCTCCACCGATCCGCTGCTCCCCTGATCCACCGCCACCTTCATCGGCAGCTCAAACACAACACACTCACCGGAGCAATTCAACCACGTCGTCGCGCTTTCTCCGACCAAAAAAAAACCACCTCCAACGATCGACAAGCCAACCAAAAAAAAAAAACCTCAGCTAGCCTCGCATCAAGAAGAACCAGACCGCCGGCCGCGCCGCCGCCACAATTACACGTCACGGCGACGAACCGGGCCAAGAAACAAGGTGCGGCGGGGGGACAGAGGAAGCCGGATAAGGAGGAGCAGCGAGCGAGACGAAGGAAGGAGACGACGCGTACCAATATTAATATAAGTCGGCAGCAAAAACCAGGGGCCGGACAGGACAGCCATGGAGACGGTGGAGAAGTGGATGGACGGATCAAAAATACCGGTGGATTCCAAGAACCGCGTGTACTTTTTCCTCCCCGGTCTCTCCGTCTCCCAGCTCTCGGATTCGAGGAGAAGCCAAGCGGGAGGTAGGAAATCCGTAGCGTTTCGGTTGGTTCGTTTCGTCCTCTCTCCCTCGCGCGCGCGCGCGCGGTCTCGGGCGCCCGCCTTTTCGCGGGGAAAACCGCTGTGCGGGGACGGGCGGCCACGATTCGTCGTGGCGCCGGCGCGCGCCACGTGGGGATGGGGGGTGGATGGGAATTTACGCCAACGCGACGGACCAATCGCTTGTCGGTCTCGCAAGTGATGCCGGACGGGTGGCGCCCACCGGTGTTCGTGGCTGCAGAGGTAGTAGTCCACTTCCACAGCTCCATCAAAGCAGCAAAAAAAAGTTCACTTCTGCGGTGAAAATTTTGACTTTGAGAACCTACCGTGCGTCATTGAGACGCTACTGCATGGAGTCTGATAGTACAAGTGTACAACCCAAGCATAGAGAGAGCAAAGCTGTCTCTATTATTTTCACTATGTACAGAAATAGTATAATTTAAGATCTGTAGATCAAAATTAATGTGGTTTGCCTTCCATTATGGCGTGATAGATGTTTATGGGGGTTTTATACTTTCTTCGTCTCTAAATATTTGACACCGTTCACTTTTTTAAATATGTTTGACTGTTCGTCTTATTCAAAATATTTTGTGAAATATGTAAAACTATATGTATACGTAAAAGTATATTTAACAATGAATCAAATGATAGAAAAAAAATAATAATTACTTAAATTTGAATAAGACGAACGGTCAAATATATTTAAAAAGTCAATATCATTAAATATTTAGGGACGGAGTGAATAGTTTGATAGTTCCGCTACTGATATCTTTCAATTTTGTGATATTGTTTACATTTCTAGTTTTGCCAGTTTTCCATTTCATTCTCAACTACTGAAAGTGGTTACGGGAATAGTTCGAGTATTTATCTGAGTATCTGATCATTTTTCATTACTTAAATCACATCTTGATAAGCAGGTTACTTCAAAGGCAATGTGAAAGTGAAACGCTCACTACTCACCGCACGTACGTACCTGCATGTTGACTCATTCGCGCGGTAATTGTTTATCAACACCTGTCACGTAGCAGGCGCACACCGTATCCATGATCCTAACCAACATCAAGCAAATATTATAACCTTTTTTTCTCAAGCCCTGCTCGCAACGCAATTTCATGGTACGTCTTGGTCCAGAGAAAAGGCGGGCGAGTGGGATGGGGGAGAGCAGAGAAGCTAGGGGCCAACCGAAAGGGAAATCCTGCCGCCTCTCATTCATCATCACACCCATACCCAGTCGTGATTACCGGTGATTCTTCTTCGTCTTCTCGAATATCTAGGGTCTCGGGAAAAGGGTGGAGAGGGGGGTCGGGGGGGGCGGAAAAAGAGCAGAGGAGAGCACACAGTTGCTGGAATTCCCGTGGTCGTCGTCGTGGCTGGGTCTCGTGGCGGTACGGTGGGGGTGGTGATGGGTCTCATCATCTCATGTGCGCACGCATCTTGCGTGGGCGGGGGAGTCCCCCGACGGAAGAAGGCCCAGCATGACTGCCTGCCAGGCTGCATGCACGGGATGGCCCATGGTTTTTTTTGCCTGGACCGCGCGCGCGGGTAGTCGTAGGCGTAGGCGTGGTGAAAACGATCAGGAAGGATTGGAACCGATAGTATCTTTTGGAAAATGACGCTCAAACGATGGGCAATCGATAGTATTTATCATTTAAATCACGTTGTTCGATAACAATACAAAATAAATTAGAAAAATAAATTTTATATATAACATACTCCCACCGTTCTATAATATACTCCGTTCTATAATATAAGGAATTTTAACTTTTTATTTGTACTGTTTGACCACTCATCTTATTTAAAAAATTTATACAAATATAAAAAACGAAAAATTGTGCTTAAAATACTTTGGATAATAAAGGATTAGTCACAAATAAAATAAATAATAATTTCAAAATTTTTTAATAAGACAAATGGCCAAACAATGAAGCAAAATGTTAAAATCCCTTATACTAGGGGATGGAGGGAGTATATTTTTAAAAAAACACTTCCTATAAAAAAGTTGTTTTAAAAAATAATATTAATCTATTTTTAAGTTTAAAATAAATAATATTTATAAATAAGTATTGGCTGTTTTTTTTCAAAAATTGATCAATATGATTTTTTTAAGCAACTTTCGTATAGAAACTTTTTGAAAAAAACGCACCGTTTAGCAATTTAAAAAGCGTGCGCGCGAAACACGAGGGATGTGAGTTAGGAAAGTTGGAAAAAGAACTCAGCCATAGAAATGATGCTCAGTCGATCAGGAATTTATGGGCTTGTTTGGTTTGAAACCCTACCAAAATATTGGTAGTACCAAACCTTGGGCACATTTTGGCACTACCAATTTTTTTTATAGTATAGATTTGGCTCCACTCTATTGATTTGGCAAAATTTGGCTCCAATCCAAAATGCTAACATGTACTATTCAAAACTACCAAAGAATTGGTAGGGCAAGAATTGGCACCAAACCAAAATGGCCCTATGTCACCATTTTTACCAATAGCTGCCCTTTTGCCTGCTCCCTATATGGCTATATCCCACCGCTCACTTCGCGTCGCGTGCGCTAGCCGTTTGGTGCAAGAGTAAGGGGGTGTATGGATCAGGGGTGTAAAATTTTGGTGTGACACATTGGGTGTTATATAGGGTGTCACATGAGGTGTTCGGGCACTACGAAATCCGTCCGTAAACCACTAGACGAATTTATTAGGCTTAATTAATCCGTCATTACTGTAGCACCGCATTGTTAAATCATGGAGCAATTAGGCTTAAAAGATTCGTGTCGCAAAATAGTCACAATCTATGCACCTAGTTATTTTTAGCCTATATTTAATACTTTATGCAGGTGTTAAACGTTCGATGTGATAGGGTGTAAAATTTTTGTGTGAAACTAAGCAGGACCTTAGGGCAGTCCCAACCCATAGTTTCCATAAGCAGTGTCTATGGTGCCATGTCAATAAGACATCACAAAAGAAACTAACACTCTACAACCCATGGTTTCTTAAAGTGGGCCATTAATAAATGCATCATCTCTTTTTTACCAATCATATTTATTCTTCATCTATTATAAAGATACTATTATCTCCCAATGCAAACTTGATAGTGTCTAGTGCATAGGTTCTCGTGTTGAAGCTGTGTCTTGCATGAGACCCAGTTTCTTCCTCTCTTCACTCTCTCTCTTAATTAATATAGTGCCACATAAACTAAAAATCCTACATGACAATGTAGATAATGTCATAGACACAATCCTAGATGGAGGGTTGGGAATGCCATTAAAGCCATCCCCAACCCAGAAACCATATAGTAGTTTCCATACTTGCCATGTCATATAGACACTATGCATAGAAATTATATATCCAATGGATGGTGTCTTCAAATTAAATTCTCATCCAATCATCTATATTCTCTCTCCTTTCATTTTTGGTTCTTGTGTAGAGATGGTTTCTTGTATGAGAAATGGTTTCTTTATCTTTTTACCTCTCTCCTCATTAACTCTCTTGCCACATCATATTTTTGCTTATGTGGCAATGTATTAAATGCTATGGACACTGATGACATGGAGTGTTAGGGATGGCCTAAGGCAGAGTGGAAAGGTATGGGGAGCCTGGCATGCACGCACCGACCATGCCGGTGCTGCGTGCCTGCGTTGCTGATGCTTCAACGTACGTGCCGGCGTGCCGGTAGCGGCGCACTGAATTCCGTCTCGATCGATCGAGTCGGTCGCTGCAGCCGTATAGTCGTCGTCCGTAGACACTGTGTGACATGCAGGCCGGCCATGATGCTCATGCAGTCATGCACTACCCATGCTAGCTAGTACGCCTACCGGGTAGTGGCCCTACGTATGTGATAAACCACGTACATGCGTGATGGCCGGTCAACGTTACCGGCCTACTCATCTGGTGCGCCCACGGACACACGATCGGCTCAACGACGGGAATATTGTCGCGGCATATGGAAGAGAACGTTATATTATGTACTGATGCCAGCGAGCATTATGCATTCGGAGAACGATTCAGGTCTGCTGCCCCGACCGAAATGGTGTTTTGGGTTTTAGGCCCAAAATGATACGGAGTAGTACCAGAAACGATTTTGCTATATCTCACTCGAAAGATTTTTTCTTATCTCTCACTCGATTTTCTCACTCAAATTTACAGTATATTTTCTTGTAAGTTACAGTGTAATTTATGAAACTTACACTGTAACTTTTGTAAGTTACACTGTAATTTTTGAATCTTCGCATGTAAATTTTAAATTTTGTATTGGATTTGGTCTTTTTCTTGAGGATATGGTAATTTAGTGTCCATTATGGTGTTTCTTAACTGCTTTTTGCTTTTTATTATATCTATCGGATTTTAATCGCAAAGATAAAATATGTGTGATACGATCATAAAATCTTTCGAAAGATGTATAGGTACTCCCTACCAGAAATATTGGCAGCCCAGACCAACCCCAAATGTAGTATCTAGAGGGAAAAAGTGCACCGAAGGTCCCTCAACTTATCATCGAGTTGCAAATCATCCCCTAACCATAAAATCAGATATCCGGTGCCCCTACTTATAATACCAGTGCAAACTAGGTCCCTCGGTGATTTTGACTCCGGTTTTATCAAATGTAGCAGCTGGCTCAGCGTGGGCCCACGTGGGCCCCATGAGTCAGCATCTTCTTCCCATCCCCTCTCCACCTCTCTTCCTCTCTCCTCTCTTCTTCACGGGCGCCGCGGGGGAGCAGTTGCACGGGCGGTAGCCGGCGGCGCAGGCGGCGGGGAGCAGCTGCATGGGCGCCGACGCCGACGGCGGAGGCGGCGGCAGCAGCTGCCTCACAGCCGTAATCGTCGTGGCAGCAGCCATGTCTCTGATGAGGCCGCGCTCCTCCAACGCGAGCTCAGAAAGCGGTGGCGGCGGCAGAGCTCGGCCAGGGCAGGACATAAACATTGACTCGCCGGAGTAGTTTTCAAACTTTGACGGCAAAATTAGCCCCTTGTGCATGCACTATGAACCCTTTTATCGTTTCACTGATTGATGACGACTCCAAGTTGGCAAGTTCCAGCCTTCCACTGCTGCTGGACCTATGGACGACGAGCACTAGGCGCATCTTGTTGTTTATCCTTTTTCTGAACCTCACAATGAGCGATGCTGCTGAAATTCAGCTGCAGATTACAGGTCTCTTCTCTCGGTCATGAACTGCCCAATCGATTACGGTTTAGAATGAGATGAGATGTGAGATCGATCGAAACTAGTCGAGCTTTTATACTGATGAGACGGATGATTCATATGTGCAGGTGTCCGAGGCCAAGAAGACGTGGTAGCAGAGTCTGACATGGGCACGTCTCGAGCAGATGCAACTGCGCGGCGGCGGCAGCCGCCGCCTGTGTCCAGCAGCGGCTGCGGTGGTGGGCGGTGGTCCTTGCCAAACATCGTGTTCGTCCTCGGCGGGCAGAGCGTGGCGACGCTTCTCGGCGGCGGCGGCTTGTGGTTGGTGTCGTGACAATGTTGCAGTCCTGCACGCGCGCCTCGCGCGTCCCGCTACTGCTATACTTCCGAACAGGCTCACGGCCCTTCCCTTGACCGAGCCAGCGAGCAGTGGCGGTGGCAGAGCTCGGCCGGGGCTAGGCTCGACGGCCGCCTTTCCCCATCTACCACCGGCTGCATCGAGAAGAGAGGAGAAGAGAAAAAATAAAAGAAAAGAAAAAAAAAGAGAATAAAAAGACAGGATGATGACGTGGCGTCCTGACATGTGGGGCCCACGTGGGTCCCACGCCGACTCAGCCGCCATGTCGGATAAAACCGGGGACAAAACCACTGAGGGACCTATAGTAAACGGTTTTGTAAGTTGAAGGATGCCATATATCTGGTATTGCGGTTGGGGAGGATTTTGTAACTCGACGAGGGACCTTCGGTGTACTTTTTCCTATCTAGGAGGATCTGAAGGTGAATATATATAAGGGTTAAGTCCGATTTACCCCCCCTAAACTATAATTCCAGACATAATACCCTATTAAACTATTTAATCCCGGCACTTAACCCCGCGACCAATTTCTGCTGGTTTTACCCGTTTGTCTGACGTGGCACACCTATGTGGTAAATGATGTGGCAGTAACATAAAATACCCCTCCCCTTCCCCTCCCGCTCTCTCTCTCTCTCTCTCTCTCTCTCCCGTGAAAAATTCCCCAACCCAACCCCTAACCCTAGCGGCGCAGGCGGAGCTGGGCGCGTGGTGAAAGGCGCGCAGGCGGGACTGTGTGGTGCAGTGGCGCGGCGCAGGCACGACGCTCACACAGCAGCACGTCACACCCGCGCTGCACCGCAGAAGCGTATGACGAGGCACACGCACGACGGCGCGATGCTCGCACGGTGGCGAGGCGCAAGCATGGAACGGGTAGAGCACAGGTATGCCACAGAGCTCAAGCATGTCATGAGGGCCTACTTGTTCGTCGAGTGGAGGCGGCAATGTGGGTGGACCAACTCCAGTGCCAGACAGAGAGCGCCCGCTAGAATATGAGTCGTGCAAATGTAAGAAGAAAGCAGCAAGGTGGATCTCTTGGAGTGAATTGCATCCTGGAAGGAGTATTTGGCTTGCCTGAATAGACAGGTTAGTACATCTTAAACCAAGTTGAATCATGTGCTTTTCTGATGTTGAATTGTAATCGGGGTGTTGAATCGTAATCGGGGTGTTGAATCTGTAGGATGAAGGTTGTAGTTTTTGGGATTGGTATGATGGGGAGAGTACTCCTTTCATGAAACAATTGTTGAATGATCTGCGGGCACTGTATACTCCAGCAGGGAGGGGATCAAAGAGCTTCAATTTGCACTTATTGATGCAAAGGTGTAGATGGAGTCAATGTTGCTAGGCACAAGGAATAGATGGAAGCAATGGGAAAGCAAAAGGATGTTGGAAATGCTAATCTAGTTGCTAAAATTAATATAATTAAAGAAGGAAAGATGTGTGCTTGAGCGGTACAATAATAGACTATAAGTCGGCTACAAGCTTATGTGGAGGAGATAAGAGAGGAGAGAGAAGAAGCGGGCTACAGATTTGTAGTCAGGCAGTCAGCTACAGCACGAACACCAAAAAAGCTGAGTGTGTATGATATGTGGGACCAATTATTAATGAGTAGTTATATATTGTAGTTGACTATTGTGTGAATTGGCTATTAGATTGACTATAGATGATTTGGAGCCAGTAGTTGGCTATACTATTAAACTTGCTCTTATGCAATTAATCCTTCAAGCATGCAAGCTTAGAGTCGTTACTCTGTCTGAATGCGTGGAGAATGAGGCAATGAGCAAAGGAAATTGTTTTTCACACCCAGATTAGTGTGTATTTATATTGCGAAAGAAAATCATGGGCCACCTTCACGCCTTGATCTTCGCAAGGAAATATCTACGCCCTGTAAAATATAGGAGGGAGTACTATGTACGTAGTTAAGAAGTTGTATACAAAGCATACGTTTGGTTAGAGGGATAGGTTGGACGGGATTGGATCGAACCCCTTTTTCATAGCTTTGGTTTGAGATGGCTGGATGGGTTGATTTTTCAGAGGAATATTCCCCTCACATCCGGGTCCAATCATTCGGCAAAATGAGCGGACGAGTTTGACCTATCTGGGTCGGGGCGCACGGCGTGAGCCATGCCGCTTCGCCCCTGTGCTCGCACGCTTGATCACCTGCTTGCTCGCACTGTCACCCGTTGGTTGTGCTCCTCCGTGCACCAGCTTGCTCGCCTACTTGCGCCGCTCCTTCGCCCGCTCCTCTGCTTGCTCGCCCGACCGTCATCGAGGCGAGCTCCCCCGCTGGCCTGCTCCTCCGCCTGCCCGGCAGTCGTTGCACTCCTCTTCTGCCCACCCGTCTACTCACCCCCTTGTGCCGCTCCTCTTCCTTCTCGCCGCCAGCTTGCTTGCCCCATGCGCCGCTTTCTCCTCACTTGCTCGCTTGCACGCCGGACTGCTCGCCTGCCTACTCGCACCTACTCCTCCGCCTACTGGCGTGCTCCGCCGACCTATTCGCCTGCCCACTGGGCCATTGTTGAGTCGGCTCCTCCGTCCATCAGGCGACCATCACACACCTCCGCCCGTCATCGTCCATCTTGCGAGCCCGCCGTCACCGCGCTTCCTCTTTGCTTGCCTCCAGTTTGCTTGCCTGCCCGCCGGCCCATCTTGCTCACCGCTCCTTTGCCTGCTTCGAACTCCGCCACGTTTGTGTGGCCCATTTATAGGCTCGTAGGTCTTAGCCTGGTTCGAACAATACGGGATTATTGTCAGTTTACCTCAAAACCGGCTGGTTCAAGCGGTTCAAGCCGGATCGATTACATGGCCGATCTTTCTATTGAACCAAACCGGCCGATTCTCTATTGACCAAACCGTGCTGACTTCTGGTTCCGGTTCAACCGCCGGGCCGGTTCCCTTTTTTTCACTATGATATAGATTGTCGGTTCCAGTTCAACCGCTAGGCCGGTCCCCTTTTTTTGGTTCCGGTTCAACCGCTGGGCCGGTCCCCTTTTTTTCACTATGATATAGATTATGAAACTAAAGCCATGTCCTGTCCCCCAACCTATAAAGGGGGGAGAGGGGGGTAGGGAACCCCCTCAAGGGCACAGGATCGCAACCCACAATCAGGTCACAAGATCGATAACATCACTATGCCTAGTGGATACAATCCATCAAAACAGGAGTAGGCTATTACCTCTCATCGAGGCAGCCTGAACCTGTCTAAACCTCTATCTCTGCGTATCCATCCGTATCCATCCACTTTTAAATCTCGTGTGCTACCCTATTATTACCGATACAAAACATTGACACCAGTCATATTGTGAGGCTGCAACCTAGAGATGGCAGTGCTAGAGAGAGGAAAAGCAAGGAAGGGACAAGGGCAAAGAGGTGGAGAACGTGTGAGATAGGAGAGCATTGTCGGGGTCACACCGATGGAGAGGAATAGAGTAAATAATAGACAAAGAAATTACTATTTTGCCCTTTTAGCGGGTGGTCCCTCCACAATCTTGCCTTATTCGTGTGGTGCGCCAAACTTTCTTTGGCCTTGGATCTAAATGAATGGATGGCTTAAAACTTTCTCGAGGCCGATTGTACAATTTTTGCCCTTAATGACTTGACTGAGTTCTATACCTCCTTTCCCATTTTCCACACTCTCATTTTTCACGCTTCCTAAACTGCTAAACGGTTCATCTTTTATAAAAACTTTGTATAAGAAAGTTGTTTTAAAGAATTATATTAACTATGTTTAAGTTTTATTTAGCTAATACTTAATTAATCATGTACTAACGAGCCATTCTGCTTTACGTGCTAGGAGGATTAGTTCCCAACCTGAAATGCCGAACGCAACATCGGTGGGTGTAACAAGGATCACACAGTAGACTTCCCTTCCCCCTCCCTGAGTTACCAACTATACATAAGTGAGGAAGAAGAAGAATAAGAAAAGTTTAAACATATATATGTCTAATATAGACAATAGAAAGATTTTTTTTGGTACACGACACACTACGCTCACCTCCCTCCATGTACGACACGCATTTGTACAGTGCACAATAGTTGTATGATTGGCATGTGCGTGCAAGTGGACGGTCGATATAATTTACATTTTAAATATTATTTAAATTGGAACATCAATTTCTAGTTGCACGCATTACGTCTCTTCTACTATTTGTCGTATCCGACACCTTTCACTGCCTTCCCGCAAAATCCTCACCTACCTCTCTCGGTCCTTCTCTTATTTATACGACCTATTCATTGCTTACAACCACACAATCGAACCCAGAGTAACACCCTTCTCGCCGATGTTTATTTGCTTTCAAGCATATGAAATGCTTAGTATCATCTATCGCTAAATCCTCCAGCCTCCTTTCATATGCTCCCAACACATGTACCATCGATAATCTCACACCACACTTCTTCTCCATGGTGTATCTACACTCTAGAATGCTTGATTCATAGTTGCGACTAATATATCGACGCCAAAAATGATTCTATTAGCCAACCAGCTAACCGGGTCGTCTATCGTCATGATCCTCGTATTAGATAAGTATTGCCTCTTTCTTGACAATTCATTAATTTTTCGGAAATAGAACTGAATTCTATTATTTTCAATCTATATTTGGTTCATTATCAACTTCGATTTGATCAACCTCTTAGGCGTTGCAACCAGCTCCTTCCACACGGGACCCCTCCCTTCACCGCCCCCGGCCTCCATGCTGTGTCCACCACAATCACCGGTAACGTGCCCTTTCCCTCCATCAATACAACGCAACATGCAAACAAGAACTAGTTAGAGTCTTGTCCGGGACCAAAGAAAATCCAACCATCGAATACGAAGCTATTCTCACCGTGCACAGCTGCAGAGCAAACATCAATCACACGAGTGAGGAAAACATAACGACGCATGAGTCGATGAACAGTGTGGGGACCAATAGGCAACCGGCATCAAGATTCAAGTTATTCCTAAAAAGAAAATTTTACATAGCTACATATATAACAACTAAACATGATGCATGCCTAATTAAATTCGATCTAGATCCTCCTCGCAAAAAAAAAAAAAAATCGATCTAGATCCTCGATTTGTAGATCTAATTTAACCTCTCATGTATAGATTTTATTTCATTATTTTCAGTCGTATGTAAATAGCGGACGGGGCTACTGTAAAAAAAAAAAAAAACATGTCCAGTTATTTCCACGGTCACCATTTTTAGCTAGGCACACCAGTTTCCATGATCCTATATCTCACCCGTGTGCAGATCGCCCGTGTGATCCGCACATCAAAACCTCCAGTCCTCCACAGTAGCAAGGAGTAAACCACAGATCCAACGGGCGCCAGGCATGCATGCACAGCTATCATCGGTCGATCACGCGATGCACCCGCACACACGGGCCACGGCGCACACTTAGCGGTACACGTGTACGGCAGAGGCGTAGAAACGGTAGCCTCTCTCTGTGCTGTCTCGCACCATTCCAGAACCGTTCCAGTTCACTTCCCCCCAAGCAAACAAAAGCACTGCAAAGCGCTGCATGCAACGCACGGCACGGGTGGCCGGGTGGACGGACGGTCGTTGCTAGCTTGACCAGCCGTGTGCGCGGCGCGCCCCAGTCCCGGACGACAAGAAACCCCCCACGTTGGTGATTTCCCGTGAGATTCTTACTACTTCTCGTACTATACGTCGTTGCGTGTTGCGTGTTTGATAGCGATGGCGGGGAGTGCCTCGTTTCCTGTGGTTGTGGTGGACTCCGCGTTGAGACCAGAGGCGGTGGAAGGGCAGGGCGCGGCGGCGACGGCGACGGCGGTGGCGGCGGCGGCGGTGGCGCCCAAGACGGTGACCGAGTCTGAGTCGTCGGCGTCGGCGTCCATGGAACTACCGGAGGAGCAGGTGGAGGAACAGGCGAAGAAGAGGAAGAGGGACCCGGCGCCGGACGTGGGGAGCTCCAGCATGGACGGTACTGACGGCCAAGGAAGCGACGACGACAAGAACGACGGCGACGGCGAGGAAGCGCCGGTGGTCGCGGCGGTGCCGCAGGCGGTGTCCCCGCCGCGGCAGAATGCTCTCCAGCGGCTTGTCGACGAGTGCCGCGTGCTGCTCGATGGCTCCTCCAAGTCCACTCAGCCGCCCAACAGTACTACCGTCTCCCATATCGTCGCCTTGCTCAGTACGTGGCTACATGCACCTATCCTCATCAGCTTTCTCGATCGTTGTATATATTTCAAAATTTAAGTTAGATTCATATTCTTGCAATTTTGAAATTTTCGACAGCGATTTACAAATGTTTTTGAGAAAACAAGGGATGTTCCCTTGAGGTGTGTGTGAGACACTTTTTTTTTTGATACCTAGGTGTGTGAGAAACATTAATAACCCACAAATCACCATGCAAGTGCAAGTGCAATATGCATTGTCCACAAACGACACACACACACACACACACTTTATATCAGTGCATGTATAGGTTGACAGGGCTATTGTTTGTTTGAGGGATATATATCAAATTAAAACTTAAAAAGGCTATTTATGCTCGAGTTAATTATTGACTGCCGTTAATTAGTTCGTGTAGACACTTCTTAGTAAAATGTTATGTCCACTGAAATATGTGTATGGCATATGCATGTATGTTGAAGGGGTGTTTGGCTGAGTAGTGCTCCATTTAACCAAGATTTTTAAAGTTTTTTTTGTTACATTGCCATAAGTATGCCATACCACAGTTTTTGGCAATGGACCCTACTTGTCATTCATATTTTTCTTGCTCTCGTCGTGCCTAAGGATTTGAGCACATTGTCAACAAATTCTTGACCACACCTTAACCATGCTCTGGTAAGATTGTGCGATTTGTTTGCGCACACATTGACTTTGATATTCGTACACCCGTATATGTGTAGTCGGTATGTAATTAATTTAGTATACGTGTGCTATCTTTTGGATGCCCTAGGAGATAAGATATTTGTCGCATATAAAAATATTTGTATTGTCAGATGGATATGCGCTTTGAGTATTCATGTATGATATGGATTGTAGTTGTCATGGTTATATCTTTAATTACTACCAAACACATCGAACCATGCGTATTAAATACATACGTCATTATGTAAAAAAATATTATTTGAAAAAATATGTGCAAATATTCGAATAAATGAGTCTTAAGAGGGGAGTGTTAAAAGTATATAATGCTATACCAAACGTATTTGAGACACATATGTCATTATGTAAAAAAAATATTATTTGAAAAAAAATATGTGCAAATATTCAAAGAAATGTGTCTTAGAGGGGAGTGGTATACCAAACGTATTTGAGATACATATAAACACTTGACGAATACACATCATATTTTAGGTGTAAAAAACACTTGACGAATACACAACGCTAATTTAAATGTACATATGTATTCTTCAAATTACCAATGGCGTCTCATATGATTAGAAACAATAGGTGATGAAAACAAACCGGACACTGAACTAACATGCACTGCACTATAGATATTATAGATATTTGTCAAAATATGATATGGTACTTTGGAGATTAACGTGGTAGTATTTAAAATAAACCACTTTTATCCCGGTTACATATAAATTCTTCTATTGTTTTGGGATAAAATTCAACTGCTTCGATTTATGTGACAAAGGGAATATAAGTAATATAAGTCTATTTTCGATTAGATGAAGTAGTATCATTAGCTATATTTTTAATAGAAAATATCTTTCATTAATATATAATAAAATTAAAATGTTACTTAAAGTCGTCTATGGCATATAAAATAAAAAATGTTATATAAAGTTTAGAAACTCCAAAAATTTTAAAAAAAGAATCACACATAATACAAATAGATATGAACTAACTTTATTATTGTGACACATTTTTTTCTAATAAATTTGAAGATATAAAATTTCAAGTAATACGCCCAAACCAGTTATTTGCGAACATACATTTAAAATAGAGTTAAAAAATATTTCAAAAATATCATCCACACATAAACATTTGTAATAAAATTTCAAACAAGATTAAACAACATGCCCGCGCGTATGTGCGGGCTACCTTCCTAGTTACATACTAAAAGTCCATTAAACTTCCTATAAACGCTCTCAAGTCGCCACGTGGCACTTCTACGAACGCTCATAGACCGCCATGTGGCAATGTCTAATCTCACCATTGATTTTTACTTAAATCGGTAGACCCGATAATTTAGACCATTAAATTAGATTAGATGTATTTTATTTAAAAGGAAACTAATACCGGTATTACTGTTCACGGGAAAAAGAAAACAAAAACACACAAGTACTCCATAGGTACGTACGTACGTGAGACTAAAAAACGATGAATCTTATTATCGTTTATCTTACTGTTCACCGGAAAAAGAAAACTCCATAGGTATGTTCATACTACGTTGGACTAAAAAAGAATGAATCTTACCTACTGTTTATCAAAAGAAAAAAAACTACGCATAGACTTATTATAAAAAACAATAAAACGAACATAACATATGTAGGACCATTAAAAAAATCGATTATCTTTAAAATAGAGATTTCTACTATTTAAAGATAAAATCTATTGCTTTATAAATTTAAGCAAATATCACTGTTAATTTTCACTTAAATTGTTGAACCTAATATTTTAGACCATTAGATTAGATGTATTTTATTTTAAAAACTAATACTTATTACTCATTGTATGTATACGGGAGAGCTATATAATTGTTAGGCTAAAAAAACATAAATAGTCCGTACGTACATACGGCTTGGAAAAAGAAATAAAGCTTACCTACTTTCCATCGGAACAAAGAAAAATCTACGCACGGTGGTCTTTTGAAATAGTATTTTCAAAATCCCTTACTATAAAAACAATAAAAAAAAGTGAATCATTCGGAAAAGATCGATGGTCTTATGAAATAGTATTATCTACTATTTAAAAATAAATATATTACTCTATAAATTTACATAAATATACGTAGTTAAACTAAATTTATATTATAAATATGAAATATCCCATCAATGATCTTTATTCGTTCTATCTTAACATACGAGGCTGATATATAATATTTATGCTATGATAATTTTTTATTTCACATCATATTTTAGGGTGTCAAATATCACTTGATGAATATACGACGCTAATTTAAATTTACATTTGTAAAAATAAAAAACACAATTTAGTTGTTTCAATTTATACCATTAGATTAGGTTTATTATTTAAAAATAGGCAAAATTTGCTACAGGACACTCAAAGATTGTGGCCTTTGCTGTGGGACACCCGAAGATCGTGAATCTTTTCGTGGACACTGTAAAAATGTGGTAATTAGCTGCTAGACACTCCTCCGATTATTTTATTATTTCCGGCCGAATCGGAGAAAGAAACTTTAGTAAATGGCAACTTTGCCCTTGGGTCAGTGTTTAACCCGATGGAGATGGGTCGAATCAGACCCATTCCCCATTTAGTGTCACAATCCCCTCTCCTCCAAACCCTAGGGTTAGGTGCAGTGGCGATCTGCGGCGACGGCGGCGATCTGCGGCGGCGACGTCGGCGAGCTCCGGTGACTGCGGCGGCGACGTCGGCAAGCTCCGGTGACTGCGGCGGCGAGCTGGGACGCTGGGCCGCTAGCAGATTCGAGCAGAGAAGTGCGGCGGCGATCTGCGGCAGATTGAGGTGGCCGGCGAGATGGACCAATCCTTGTACACGGGCTCGTCGTCAATGCGTAACCCAGTCACAGGCGAGTTGCACGTCGGTAAGTGTCCGTTATGCGGGACGCAGTTGGAAGCAAAGACATCGAGGACCGCTGCTAACCCAAACAAGCGGTTCGTGAAGTGTCCAAAGCTTGAGCATGTAAGTTTTAGGCATAATTTATCTTGTAATCTAGATGCATGAATCCTCCATTTGCACCTCTTGTCCTTGCAGTATGCTCTGTACCTCGTCGATTCGCTATATGGAATTGCAAGTTCAACCTCTTTTAGTACTGCATACTGCCTAATGCATCTTTTAAATGTTTCACCGTCTTCAAATGTTACATCAACAGCTATCTTAGGATTGTCAAGATCAGTTATATGCACTACAGATTAACAACCCTGCTCATCATCTGCAGCTAAGTCGTCGACATCTTCATCAGACCCAGGTTCATAATCTGGATCATGCTCTTCATCATCTGAAACCAAATCCTTGTACTTATCCTTCTCATCATCTACACCGACATACTCTACCTCATCATTCTCTCCCCAAGCATCAACCGGTTTCTAAGTGCTACACTTCTTTGGTTTAGTAGAAGGCATAGAGGACTGTCCTACTTGACTTTGTTGTGTGAACAACACAATGTCAGTGCAAACATCTTGTGGCTCAGTGTTGCCCTGCTCCACACAAGGCTCTGTCCTATTCCGTGGGTCATCACTCACATCAACAAATAAAGGGAGCCTCCTCATCTCCCAGTACATATCGAAAGCATCAAGCAAAGATCTATCAGAGGCTACCTGCGCATATCGGTTCGCATTTTTGTCCCAAAATTTCACATTTAGCACTTGCTGAGGACTATGTATGACCTCATCATCCAAATCGCTCATTAGATCAATCCAACACACTGTATCCTTGTCTACAATCCACTTAATGTTCTTACTCACATGATATTCGGGTCTACCGTTCTTAGTAAACTCGACATAAGGACCAACCCGAATGCAAACTCTACATGCCGAGCTGCAATCCATCCTACGTGAACACAAATGAACAGAAAATGCAATGAAATCGATTAAAAACCACTTCAAACATAACCCCAACAAATTTCATTTCAAGAAAGAAAATAACAAATCAATGCCCAATAATGCTTACCCGTCAGGGACCCATGACAAATCAATTGGCTTCAAAGGAGATTGACTGCTCGTAAAACGCACCGAGCATTTCTTCACCGCTGCCTTCTTCTTCCTGGGTGACCCCCTCCCCTCTAGGCACGACATTGATTCCGTCGTTGCAGCAACCCCGAGCTCAAAGATCCATCGGTCGCTTCAATCTACTGCTGACCTCCTGCTTTTGTTGGGATGCAGTTTCTGTAGTTAACAGTAGTAGCATATAGGGACTGGCGGTGATCGATATTTCTGAAATTCTGAATGCTTGTGTTGGAAATAATTCAGATGATCATGGTGTGGTGTGGTGGCGATGTTGTTTTGTAACCATGTTTAGTAGGATGGTTTCCGTGCCTTATGTAGCCGAGAAGAGAGCAACACCAATTTGGAAGTAGGGGTGGAAGTGGGTAGTGCCGCTACCAGCATAAGAACCTGCTTAATTAGTTCATTTCCTACTTTCTAGTACACAATTTAGAAGACAAAATGAACTAGAACATCAGTGCATTCGGTATTGACCTTTTAATCAAACAATGCAAATCAGCTTGAAACTGTGTGGAGCAATTGCTTTGATACTGTATTGTGGTAAAGAAATATTTAAATCCTGACATATTAGATCTTTTGGTCAATGGTGGTAGAGGTATATCTCCTAAACGCTTCCTTTGTGGAAGCTTGTTTCAAAAACCTTTGTAGTACAACTCAATGACCCTTATTTGCTCTTAAACAGGTATAGGATATGCTCTGGCAAAGGAATTTTTGAAGGCTGGCGATAATGTTGTAATCTGCTCAAGATCAGGTACAGAAATGATTTTGTGCTTTCAATAGGTAGGTAGGTAGGCAGAGGGAGGGAGGGAGGGAGGGAGCTAATTTTAGTAATTATTTTTGAGTGATGACATAAATAAAATTGGATAAATTATCGAGCCTAAGTTGCATTGCAAATTGATTTGCATGGTCAAGTCTCATTTACCTGTTTCTTTATTTTCCTCTCTTCTCATTTGGATGATCCATTGACCTAACACTAAAATATGCACTATCCAGCTTTTTGTCATTGATATTTCCTAAACTATTCTCTTTG
>CM020179.1:31386887-31399129 GCA_009805545.1 Oryza longistaminata | reverse complement strand
TTTTTAAATGTGTCGACAATATTAGATGGCCACTTTTGTTCTGATCAAAACAACTGAAAGTTGTGCGAATAATTGTTTTGCACTGAAATTAATAAATACTGAGGTATGCATGATCAACGAGGTATTCATTAGCATGTTTGAACATTGATAATGCAAGTAAATACAAACAGTGTTAACTTAACCCATCGATGAAGAATTGTCTCATGATTTTCATGAAATATAACCAGGTCCAGAGATCATGTTCAAGCTATTTGTTAGATATTTCAAGCCTATTTAGCTTGCAGTAGCTAAATGATGATTGCTACTTCAGTCTTCAGCCATATGGAAACTAGAACAAGAAATAACAATATGCTGGGAAAAAAGAAATCAAGATGGAGCTCTTACCACATTAGGAGGTTCAGCTAATATATTGATGAAAAATTTGGCCTGCCATCAGTATAAGTCTAGAATTTAATAACAATGAACTATCTTGTCAACAATTGTAAAAGGAGACCATGTGGATCACTCACCTGCTTTGTTGTAGCACCAGACATAAGAAGATCCGTTGTAACCATGCCAGGCTGCACGATTAAATGTACTCAGTATAATTATTTCTTGCATAATTATTAATCGATTATACAAGAAGAATGCACCAATTAACTTGCAGAGATGCATGATTCAAAGCTTACAGGAACTAATTTGCTAAACTACTCCAGTGTTTAATCGTCTTTCAGCAAGAACTAGTTAAGTCTAAAAGTAGTAAGACACCGGAAAAAGGTTGGAGTTATGTACCGAACAATGTGCACCATAACATTGTTCACTTCATTCATCTGCAACTCTGCCTGTAATTAGAATCAAATTTATTTTCTTCCTGAAAAATTCTAATAAACAGAATTCCAGAAGGACAAAAAAAGAGGAAACGGAAACCTAAATTGCGAGGTTACTACTTCCTCCATTTCAGACTATAAGACTTTCTAGCATTGCCCACATTCATATATATGTTAATGAATCTAGACATATATGTGTGCCTAGATTCATTAACAACTATATGAACGTGGGCAATGCTAGAAAGTCTTATAACCTGAAACGGAGGTAGTAGCTGTTTATAGTTCAATACGTTAGCTCGATTGAACCTAAAAGGCTGAAATGCTTTACATGACATGGGCAGTGCTTTATACCACCAATGACATCCAAGTTCATGTAACACGGGATATATCTATGAGTGATCCAATTTACCTGCCTTACATGTTATTGATGTTAATGTACACTCGTTGAGTCTTCTAGTTAGCTGTAGGTCCAAAATATATTTTTTATAACTTTATTATGAATTATGATAGGTTGCGGATTATCTCGTTCCAAACATCAGAGCAATACCTACTAACCAGTCCATGAAGCCAACCTACATCCGTTTTCTCACAGGCTTGAAAGCCTACTCCAGAATATTTTCAGTAAGATCTCCACTGTATTTTGCTATTATTTGACATCCTCAACTACTGTCAATTCCACTGTGTTGAATAATCATTGTCCCTGATTTCACTTGCAGAGGATTGCTTTTGGCGCTCGTAGGAACAAGTATGTTGCTGAGGATTAGTGTCCGTTTTGATGCCAATCTTACAACCCTGAAGAGAACTAGGGACATTTTCTTGTTCTCTCTTGTAATTACATTCTTTGTAAAATAGCATGTATTACCGATGGCATTTCAAGAAGGTGATGTACTCCTATGTATAATATCAGCAAATTGATTATACACTAATTCAGTTGCTTCTCATGTGATGCACTTCTTATCATCCTTGTGATCTCTACTTTTCCTACAAAATTTCCAACCATACCTAGAATACAAATTTGGCAAGAGTTGCATCTATGTATGTTTTTCATTCCATGTAAAGAGCACCTCATGATACATCTATGCAAATACATGTACGATTGAACTAATTTTCGATAGTACTTCCAGTTCCAGATCTTTTGGAGTTGTTCCCTACTTTTCCAGTTTCAATTTGAAGGATGGACAACGTTTTGCAGTGTCAAAATTTGTGCACCTAGTATGGATGATTGATTTTTCTGTAATTCTATATTTTCTTGATTAGAAAAATGTGCAGATGACATCACAATGACAAGACAAGGTCATGCTGCCATGCTGCTGCTAGGTGTTGGCAGGATAGGACTTTGATCACATCATAAACATCCAGCTTGCCTGATAAGTTAACCTCAACATTTATTTTGTACCTAATTTATATTTGCAGTTCTGTGCTTCTTTCTTTATCACGTTCATGATTTTGCATGACCTATGATGCACTTCCATTCATGTATTTGGCAGAGGCTGCATGTGCTGCGAAAAGAGCACCCTGTTATTCTCCATGCTTAATATTAGATAATCATTCATTTTGTTATCTAACCATTTTGAAATCTTGTACTTCTTTGCCTACCTTTCCTTCCATGTACACCAACTGTGATGACCTGTGTGCTAGACAAAATGTAGAATGTCCCTTCCATAGGCAGTGTAGTGATAGGAAAAACTATATAAAAGGGGTGATATCCTTTCAAGGTTGGAATGCCATCTCACTCTTCTCCCTAAAAATAGACGGCACAGTCTCGATTCTTTTTTCTTCATCATATACATTGGTACTAGTATTTGTATTAAGTTCTGGTTTCTTTTATTCTGATTTAATGCATGCTTGATTTCGAACATAGGATTTTAAAACATTGGTACTCATGTTTGATCCCTCCCGTTTCTATTTGGAAATGTTTTCAGTTACCATAAGGGCACATCCTCACATTTACACCATACTGACAATTCAATGAATTCTGTCTTGTTTGATTACACAAATACACAATCCAAACTGGCTTTATTTCTTTTATGTTTACTGAACTGCTCTGAGTGTGATTTACAGAATAATGTCCAACAGTCAGCCAGCACAAGAGGATGATGCTTCTTACATGTCGAGCATTCTGGTTTCTCGCCTTATCCGGGCTATGCAGCCAACAAGGAGTTACCTTCGATGGTCTGATGATCTCCATAAGATGTTTGTGGAGGCTGTGGCCTACCATGGAGGTCCCTATGGTAAAACTGCTTGTTATTCACTGCTTGGATCTCAAAATACTCATTGACGGAACTGATGCTATGTTATTGTTAAAAAAAAACTGATGCCATGTTATACAATTGTTGCAATCTGTAGAAGCTAAACCAACTGCAGTGAAGGAGACAATGCAAGCTATGGGTGTCACAGGCCTTACGACCCACAACATCAAGAGTCACCTCCAGGTACCTCCTGCCATGTTGCAGAGCTTTTTATCAGATATTTTGATCATTCTTTCTCTCTATTATCATTCTCGTTCTGCTGCACAAGATCTTGATGCATCTTGATTGTTCGTGCTATTGATTTCTTTTGTTTTTCAGAAGTACAGGGAGAGTTTCAGTTCAGGAGCTGGGTCTCTTCACGATCATGATCTGCTGGGCACCACTTCTCCAAGCAAGGAGGCACTTGATCTGTATGGTTGTTTGAGGAAACTAGATTGTGGGATTCACATGCTGCATGGCATTTTTTTTTTCAAAAAGATACAGTGCTTCATGCCATAAACAACTCTGAAACATATTGCAGTTGGTTGTATATATCCACTTGTGGATATAGAGGTAGGATTTCTATCCATTATCTTAAAAAAAACATGTTGCGATGTGCAGGACATCTGAGATGGTTACGGACAACGATGCCGCTATGGCTGAAATCGAGGTACAAATCTTCTTGCATCTTTAATTGAAGTTTTGCCTTCTTGCACCTTATTTGAGGGTATATATTGGCATGATGAATTCAACATGTGAGGCAGATGTTGAACGGTTTGCTGTTGGATCATGATATAGAGGTATGTTTTTCGCGACACACCTGCAAATGCACTTGTTCTATGCGATCGCAACTTAACATCGATGCTGCACCTTTGCAGATGGTAGAGACCAGTTTCTCTGTGGACGATTTGCAGGTAGAATGACTTCATCATATTTGCACCTCTTTGGATTAATCAGATATTGAAAACTTCATGATACAGAACTTCCAGATAACAATGTTTATGTGCATCTTCTGCTCGTGTTTTTTCTTGAAAAAAACGTGTGATACAGATGATGGAGAGGGAGCTGATGAGTGAAATCAAGGTACCAACCACCTTGTTCGTGTTACCTTTGCTTGAATTGGCTTCGTTCTTGTTGTGTTTCCCTAATTATTCCCCCATGCGTGCAGCTGATCGAGCACAACTTCGAGATATCTGAGAGTGCTCTTGATGAGTACATGGATGACTTGGCCAACTACGCATTTGACCTTACGGGTCCTGCAAACTCTTCTAGTCCATGACGAAAGAAAACGCAATGAAACAAGCTTATTTTCTGCAGAAATCAAGAAAATCTTCCACGTTGTCTCTCACTGTGTAATTGGGATTCTAATATCCGTGATTTGCTTCTTGTCCAAATGGTCATCAAAATGCGATTGATCATTTATATATATATGTAATCGTGTATGTTTAGCCTCGTGTGCTTACATGTAGTCCCCTCGTGTCTCGTGAGGCGAATGTGAATTTGGGGTGCACGTTTGATCTCAATGCTATCGGGCTTACGCTGAATTTGTAGTTTGTAGTTCATTTTCAAAACAAAATCTTTTACCATTTTTAAAATAATTTTTTTGAGAAGGGGTCAATTTGTCAAAATTTAGGTACTCACCGAAACCAAGTACGCGCTAACCGACTATTGCGGTAGCCATGGCGGATTGGCAGGCATGGGCCCGCGTGTCAGCCTCTTTGCTCGGAGGTCTTGACGGTCAACGGAGGAGTCTCCCTCACAAACTCATCAGGAATTTCCTCGCAATAAAATAAGCCTAAGAAGCGCCGAGTCAGCAAAAACAGGCCCACCTGTCAGTGACAATAGCCGTAGCTTACCATCGAAGACAATCAGCTGTTTCGCCATAAAAACCAATCTCCTTTTCCCCTCGCTTTCTTCATCAGATAATAATAGCAATAAAACAAAAAAAAAGAAGAAGAAGAGTCGCTTGAATTTGCAGCGTCGCCGCCGCCCGCGCGAGATGGCCCCCGCCGCCGAAGTCTCGTCGTCGTCGGCGGAGACCACCGGCTCCTCCGCCGGTAGCGCGCCCTCGACCGCCGCCGCCGCCGCCACCTCCCAGTGCTTTTTTAATTTTTGTCTGTGTGTTGTACTAGAATGGTGCTCTTTTAAGCATGATTAACTTGAGTATCTTTAAAAGCATCGTATTTGTAGCATTTGAAATTGGCTTTCTACTGGTTTTTGCAGGACTGGTGTCTCCAACACTTACAAAGAGGGTGGTACCCGATAATCAAGATGAAGACCACTACTCCACCTTCCACAATATCCAACCAAGGAAATATTCAAAGGAAGAATGGGATGACTTCACCCAGAAATCCACCAGAAAGGCACTTATGGAGTGCACGGCAACCCCAGAGTTTGCTAGATGGGTTGCTGATAATGCTCACCGGCTACGAGTAGAGCAGCAAGATGACGCCTCGGAGGACGAGCTCATCGAGAGTTCCTCAAATTCATCCGAAGAAACAGCACAGGAAGCTGATACCGGGCTGTTCAGGTGGTATTGATCTTGGCATGCTAAGAGGCTATGCCGAATTGCTGATGCTGTGCACGCCCTGTAGAAGTAGGAGGCAGTAAGAAAGCTAGTTAGCAGTAGGGTTAACATTTCTATTATTTCCACTATTGTTTCCACGGTTCGTGCTTCTTGGTGACTGTAGTTAGTTAGCGATCTCAAGTTAACTAATGGTAGGTTTAGCTTAGTTCGTAACGGACCATGGATCGGTAGTTAGCTAGTTGCCTAGAGTTGATTGACTTACCAGAGGGCTCGAACTTGTGTAAATGCAGTCTATTCGATCCATCATAATTGATAAACCAATCCTGTTGGAACGTTGGATCGGTATTAGGATTACAGTGGTAGCTCATCTTATGGCTAAGAGGAGCACATGGCAAGAAATGTAATGCTTGGGATCTCCGTGTTGACTTCGATGTCGATATGAGGTAAGGGCAGCAAGAAGCCAAGGGAGTATGATGTCGATAGGATGTGGGCTTGAAAGAATCATGCAACTACAATTCTCTTCCTATATTGTTTTAGTTTCTTTTCCCCCTCAGTTCCTTGCGTCTGCTCTTCTGCAAGGCATCCCAGGCGATTCTTTTCTCCTTTTCAATTTTTCTAAAGGCATGCGTGCCCATCGTTTCCATTCTATGTCAGGGGTAAAGAACGAGGACCACAGTTTTCTTCTTCTTCTTCTTTTTTTTAAATTAGGACCACAGTTGCTTAATGAACTACAGAGTAAGAGCAAGTACAATAGTGCTATGAGAAAGGCTCCAAAACCTGTTAATTAGCCTAAAACGAGATTAAGGAAAGAAAATCATAGATTGAGAAAGAAGCCGGCGCTTGTTCTGGCGCCGGCGCTTGCATAGCGCCCCACGCTGTATCGGTCAGGAGATACAATAAAAAAAATTGTTTGTGACCACCTGCTTGTTAATTTGTTTGAATCAAGGTAGCTTATAGCTAACTTATAGTTAGCTTGTTGTATGAATTGCTTTTTAAGTTAGCTCTACCTGAGACCTGACAAAATTTTGAAGCCTACTGCTAGCTGCACTATTGATCTTGCTCTAATACGAGTGTTTGCTTTTTCTCATATAGGAAAAACATTTATGTGAAGTCGTGTTCGTCGTCCAGCCGCACAAACGTCGTCCACAATTCTCACGCATCTGGACGAGCCTACTGATGCAGAATGTTTGCTGGTACGAATGCTTGGTCCCTTCATAAATCTGAAAGCTGTTAAACAATAACTAGTGCTGCTTGCAGCATAATACAGTATCATTTGGATTCCGATGCTATCAATCATCTGACGAGCCGTATGGAGATGGAATTATTGGACGCGCACGCTGCACACACGAATCGATTCGACCCATCTCTTGTGGATCTCGTGTCTTGGCCGTCTCTTCTTTCTCCCAGCCAGCCTCCTCCCCTGGGTCTGCCTGCAGGCTGCACCGCTGCAGACAAAACCCTCCCATCTCTAGTGGATCCTCTTCTCGTCTCTCGATCCCCCACCCTCCAGGCCTCCACTCGACGCCTCCAATTATTGGCCAACGCACGAAAAAAAAAAACACGAGTATTAAAGAAAGAACTAATATCAAATAATTAGAAGGGATGAAACTTTAAATTTAGATCAGCTAGTCTACACCTTGTAAAACTAGCCAGAAGACTTCTAGGTGTTAATTTCTCGCCGACGCACGCCTCCATCGCATGAGTTTCTCCCCATTCTAATATGGATAATTCTAAATTTCTATTATCATTCCATGTCTTACTGTCCGGATTTCTCATTGCCTAGCGCCTCTGCTGCATCTTGTGCTGCCGCCTGCGTCAGGTACTACGTACTAGTACTACTCACCACGGTTTTCGCATGTGGTAGCCAGTCAAAAACTAGTATAGATTAGAGGAGATGAAGGAGAGAGGAACAGAACAAAATGATGGTTTGGTGAGATGATAGTATATAAACCAGCTTATGACATTCCTGCGCGTGGAGAACGTGTGTGATTACGAACTTCTTGTCGTCAAAGACCCACTATACACAGCCTCAGACTACGCGTGACAGCCATGTTCCATTGTTAAAGGCTGGATTGCTTTTCAATCTTATTAGGTGACGACGTACAAGTCCACAAATGATGCAAATATTAAGAAATAATCTAATATCAAATAATTAAAGGAGGTGAGATTTCAAACTCAGGTTATCTAGTTCACAATATTATATAGCTAGCTAGAAAACCCTATACATTTCTCGTAATATGTTAAGGAATGGGGGTAGACATGGCATGCATGCACTGCAGCACTGATTGAGTTTATGATCAAGCTAGCTATGAGAAAATGACTCACTGATATGATCAATGGCATTACTTGTCTATTTAGTCTGAGTTCTTTTTTCTACATCTCCAAATAACAACTTCATTTCCGTTAGCATACTTTACAAACTACTAAACGACATATTTTGTGCAACAAATTTATATATATATTTTAAAACTAAATAATTCATTTTTAATTTTATATTAATTAATACTTTATTATTTATCTAATGAACTTTATCGTTTTGCGTGTGGCTGAATATTCCTGTAACATGCAGAAACAAACAGGCCATGCCACAGTGTGTTTTTCTTTTAAAAAAGACGTGGACATAAACCCGTTTATACCCTCATCGTGTACTTGTTTGTTTACTAAAATTGTAAACGAGAATCTCGGGAATCAGTTGAATAAGGCAACTGAATCTCAAAGCTTTCGTTGTATCGAGCGTACATGTAGCAACAAAGGAAAATATTCCTTTTCCCAAGTTGTTTTCTCCTCCTCTTTCTTCTTTTTTTAACTCGGCTATATAGCATGGTAAAAAGTGAAACCCTCCACGTGGATCGCTATAAGATTCTCCTCTCCTCCTCGCCTCCCCACAGCGGAAGAAGATTCCAACGAGAAGGCGAGCGAGAGAGAGAGGAGAAGAAACCAAGAAAGCGAGGGCGGAGGAAGCAGTCGAGCTCTCCCAGCCTCGGCGGCTAAACCCCCCCTCGCTTTCTTCCCCTTCTTCCTCCCGCCGACGCCGCCCAATCTCGCAGCCTCGATATCCGTGTTCTTCTCTGACCGAATCCGAATCCCGCGTTTCTTTGTTGCGCGCGCGACCGCCCGCGGGAATCTTGGGGGGGTTCTTGGGCGATCGTGATGGCATTGGATGGCGGCGGCGAGGTTGGCAGGAGGAGGAGGAGGGGATGGGGAGGCGGGTTCCCGAGCCTGATGCGGCGGAAGCAGGTGGACTCCGACCGGGTCCGCGCCGCCGAGGGGGAAGGGCAACCCCAGCTCGCCAAGGAGCTTAACATCCCGGCGCTGGTCGCGATCGGTATGTTCATCGAATTCCTGATTCTTATGTTTTTTTAATGAGAGAAATGATTTGTTGGCTTTCTTTTTTCTATTGTATGACGTGTTGTTTCTTTTCTTTTTTTTTTTGAAATTTTGATTACTTGTGTTGAAATTAGTTGATGCATATATTCATTGTGAAATGTTTATGAATGTGCAGCCTTTTGGAACCAGATAATTTTTAGATGTTTATTGTGGTTCCAATGTTTAGTTGGTTGGCCTATTTAAAATTTTGAAGATTCAGCTGGCAAATTTATATTTGTTATTTCTTTGGAAGTTTCATTCTTTCATTCATGGAGTTGGAATGACTAGCATCATACATTGGGCAATCCATTTTTTAATAGTTCTCCAGTTGTTTATTAGATATATCTGAATGCTTTGCATTAGTTTGTGACAGAAATTCATAAGTGTATAGGAGTAAGTGTGTGTAGTACAGTAGTAGTATACTAGTATAACGCTATTTCTAGCTGCTTTGCTTCTACTACTTGTTATTATCTCCAACTTCTACTACTTGTTAGTTGTCTATCTCCAAGTCGCTGTTGGTGTTATGGTGTATCTTTCTACTACTTGTTACTTGTCTATCTCCAAGTCGCTGTTAGTGTTATGTTGTATCTCTCATGATCTTTGACTTTCAAAAATGGAAAATGATCCTCCATCTTTAGACCTGTAAATTCCCTCAAAAAAAAAAAAAAGAAGCTCTGTAATAAATAAACACTTGTTTTTTGTGGGAGGCATTAACTAATTATACTGTAGTGAACTTCTTTCTACACAGTAAATTAATCTAGCTCATAAGTTCTACGCAGTAAATTAATCTAGTTCATAAGTTCTATGCAGTAAATTAATCTAGTTCATAAGTTGATGCAAGGTGAATGATTGTAATTCTACCTAGGTGTAGAGAAATACTCTCTTTTCCAAAATATAAGCATTTTTAGAGTTAGACACGGTTATTAAGAAAGTAGGTGTACTTAAATAGGGGAGAGTTGTGATTGGATAAGAAGTGAAGGTATGTAGGAAAATCGAATGATGGATGGTTGTGATTGGTTGAGAAGAGAATATTGGTGTAGAAGTTGTTATATTTTGGGACAAATTCTAGAGGCTAGAAGTTGTTATATTTTGGGACGGAGGGAGTATTTGTTTACGTGAACTGTCCATGTTACATGAATGTTTTAGTGAGCGTTTGTGTTATCTACCAGGTGTCGGTTCAACAATTGGAGCCGGGGTATATGTTCTCATCGGAACAGTTGCTAGGGAGCATGCTGGTCCAGCATTGACAATTTCATTTCTGATAGCTGGAATAGCTTCTGCGCTCTCAGCCTTCTGTTATGCCGAGCTTGCTAGTCGGTGCCCATCTGCTGGAAGCGCCTACCATTATTCATACATCTGCGTTGGTGAAGGGTAAATTACTTACACCATAATGGAATACACACTCTTCATGGAAGAAATATTGCACCTTTGATAGTCTGTGATATTGTCAAATCTATTGTCATAAACTAGGATTAGCAATCTAAGATACTGTAAACAGATGACTAGAGTTTCTCACATGACTCATTTTTATTTTTCTAGTGTTGCCTGGTTGATTGGTTGGGCTTTAGTGCTGGAATATACTATTGGTGGATCTGCTGTTGCCCGTGGCATATCCCCCAATCTTGTAAGTGTCGTTTCTCCTTCATCTTGCTTGTTCTATGGCATTTGATCAATATTTGAACTACATGTCTCATATATTCTATTTTCATAAGTTTCACTCGTCTTTCAGGCCTTGTTCTTTGGAGGACCAGACAGTCTTCCATGGATTTTATCACGTCACCAGCTTCCATGGTTTGATGTCATTGTTGATCCCTGTGCTGCTGCCCTCGTTTTTGTTGTTACTGTTTTGTTATGTGTTGGGATAAAAGAGGTTGTTACATTGGTCGATTTGTAAGTTTCCTATTCTTTCATCTGCAAACTAGGATTATAGGACTGTTACTAATTATTCTATTTGAATCTGTTGCAGAGTTCAGCTGTACAAGAACTTATAACAGTTCTGAATGCTTGTGTGATGATATTTGTTATTGTAGCTGGTAGTTATATTGGCTTCCAGATAGGATGGGTCGGCTATAAGGTTACTGACGGGTAATGCAAAAAAAAAAAAAAATCAGTTGATTGTATTTTGAGAGTAATTACTGATGCACTTACCATTTGAACATTTCAGATATTTTCCACATGGGATAAATGGAATGCTTGCTGGATCAGCAACTGTTTTCTTTGCATATATTGGCTTTGATACAGTTGCTAGTACTGCTGAGGAGGTTAAGATGATCCTAACTAACCATGTCGTCCACTTCCTGTATGGAGATGCTGATTTTTCCCTCTTTCAACCCTTATAGGTGAAGAATCCACAGAGAGATCTACCACTGGGAATAGGAGCGGCATTGTCTATCTGCTGTTGCTTGTACATGATGGTTTCTGCTGTTATTGTTGGGCTGGTACCATATTTCGCTATGGACCCAGATACACCCATTTCATCTGTCTTTGCGAAACATGGAATGCAGTGGGCCATGTAAGGACTCGCTCTCCTTTTGTTTATTCCCATATATCCAATTATCTATAATGGTCTTGCAACGTGCTTATTTAGTCTGTCACTATGCTGTTTTGTTTTAGGTATATTGTGACAAGTGGTGCTGTTCTTGCACTTTGTTCAACTTTGTTGGGGTCACTTCTTCCGCAGGTATACAAACACATTCCTCGATATATAAAAAAAATCCTAATAATTCCCAATCTTTAAACGAGACAATGAGCACATAGAGTTGATTCTAGTCGTCTACTATATGCTTGGTCCATAAGGAATTTGCGTTCTAATATCACAGTCAATTATTCCGCAGTACATTAGTGAGAGTGGTCTTCTTACTGGCCAAAGCTGAATCTATAATCCTTGTGGAAAAAAGTTATTTTTTTATTGTACTTCTCACTTGTATTCTGATTTCTGAATCTGAATCAAACTGCTTGGTCCATAAGGTCAATTATTCTGCAGTAAATTAGCGAGCAGTTGATTGCACTTTTCACTTGCATTCTGATTTTTGAATTTTAATTAAACTATTCATATAATTATTAACGCTGTTTCTCCTTGCAATTTTGCCGATAGGCTCTGTTTTGACAAAATAAACAGAGTACCTGCAAATGTATCTTGAACTAATACCATATCAACATAAATGAAATTTGTAGCACACACATCAACACTAGATTGATGATGTGGCATGTATACCAGTACTTGTTACATTTGACCTATCCCTGGTTGCCTTATACGTAAAACTGATCCGATGCCTACACAGACAAACTCAAATGAGAACACAAAAACATAAACTT
>CM020179.1:31341116-31384587 GCA_009805545.1 Oryza longistaminata | reverse complement strand
GGGGCGTGCCGGGGGGCATGGGCCCACCTCCACACCCCCATTTACTACTGCTGACAGCGACGTGTGAGTGACGGACAGCGGCTAATTGGGGGCGACTTTTTTTTTGCTCCCTCCCTTCCATAAGACTCCCTCCATATTTTTTAATGTACGACAAAATTGATTTATCGACTAACGTTTGACCATTCATTTTATTTAAAACTTTTGTGCAAATATGAAAATATTTATGTCATGTTTAAAGAATATTTGATGACGAATCAAGTTACAACAAAATAAATGATAGTTACATAAATTTTTTGAATAAGACGAATGGTCAAACGTTAGATAAAAAGTCAACGGCGTCATACGTTAAAATATGGAGGGAGTAATAAAAAAGGAGTTGCTGTGTCCGTCGATCCGTTCCACCAATACGTACGTGGAGATGACGGAGGAGGATCAACCGGCCGACGAGGTGGTGCTGCTGCTACCGGAGGAAATCCTCGCCGAGATCCTCCGCCGCCTGCCCCCGCGCAGCCTCGCGGCGTCGCGGTGCGTTTGCACGGACTGGCGTTCCACCATTGTACTCCCGCCGGCTGCTGCGTGCGGACCTCCTCCCGCTGTCGCTCGCTGGCATCTTCATCGACTTCTGGGGCCTTAGGTTTCCGGACTTCTTCTCCCGCCCAACCTCATCGACCTCACCGTCGTCGACGATCAGCGGCAAGCTCAACTTCTTGCCCGTCGAAAAAGTTCTCCGCAGCATCTACGCTATAATGGCCCACTGGAAAGGGATCCTCTGACTTAACTGCACAGCAGTTAAGTCAGAGGATCTGCTTCCCAGGCCACTGCAACGGCCTCCTCATGCTCCCCGGCGTCGTGGTGAACCCGGCCACTCGGAGATGGGCGCGCTTGCCACCATTGCCACGCCACTTCACCGTGCCTGATGAAGGGTTGTTTTTATAACGAATTCATCGTCTTCGACCCCACCATATCGCCGCACTACGAGGTGTTCAAGATCCCATACGCGTTGGGACGACGGACTACGTCGACCGGATAGATCCCGTCTTGAAGGAATCGGAATGGCCACCGTCGTCCCTCGTCCTGCGTGTCTTCTCCTCGGCCACAGGCCAATGGGACGAGAGATCTTTCACCAGAGAAGGGGGTGCCACAGGAACACATGCCGATGCACAGAGGCAGCCATGGCCGTGGATTCAACGCGGACACGCTTATTGGAGGGGAGTACTTTATGTGAACACATGTCATGTGACAAGTATTTACTTACTTACTAATAATTTCTAAAAGTCGGGTAATGTGTGCATCTCTATATCTTTGTTCTTTGCAGGATATCTCTGTCTGATGGAAAATATAAGTAATTAAACATCCCACAGTTTACTACAAGAAGTTTAAACCAAAATTTTTAATTGAAAAATCAGAGAAAGGGGTGTACCTCGCGTCACTTGAATTTGACCAACGTCTTTCGATTTGGATCCTCAATGAATCATGTGGTCGTTTTGAGTGGTTACTGAAGCACCAGAATAACCTTATGCCTTTGTTGCTACGTTTGAACCGTGGAAAACAAGCTCGCCGGCCATGGATTTTACAGAATGTTAACTATCATCTTTACTGTCAAAAGTTTCCTGGTGAATGGAATTTATATGATTGGGAGTATGATCCCTCTCATCCCGATTATCAAAACGATAATGGTGAAGCATTGGATGAAAATAATTTTAAATGGAATTCTGACGATGATAGTGTCGTAGACACTCAAGAATGTTTTGAGCACTATAAAGGTGGCAGTCTTGATTTCCTCGGCTTTCATCCATATAAAGAGATGGTTTTTTTAGGTTCCTCGAAAGGATTGGCATACCATTGGAATAGCACAAAGCTCCAATATTTGGGAAATTTACGCCCAAAACATCGTGAGTACTTCGTCCGAAATGGAAATATAAACCGGTCATTTCCATACACACCATGTTGGATGGACAATTTCTCATAAACTAGATAAGCTCTATCAAGATTAGCATGCAAAGCTGTCATTTGGTGTAGGTTTTTGGTTTGTTATCCCAAGTAATGATTCTAAGTTATACATATCATGTTGCCTTGTTACTGCTATAATATTTTGTTGTATAAGTTAGCCATGTCAGCTGACGGTTGATTGTGAACGTCAATTTTCTATAGTCATTTTACAGTACCTCCCACTAGGGGTGGCAATATTTTAGTATGAACAAGGGCGAATTAAGCTAGGATTTAAGAAAAAGGAGACAAGCCAATAAGCCACGTTCACGAAAAAAAATGTGTATGCCTTTATTATAGCTAGTACATAAGGAACCAATATATGTAAAAGCAATCATCCGGCTTCTTGTTCATCTTGGTTGGATGATTCGATTTTATTAAGTGGCTGATTTTTTTTTTCCAAAGAACATAATACGTGGCTGAAATTGTATTATCACTGGATTGACTCCATTCTCCATATTAGGAACTAGGAAAACTAGAGCTCAAATATTTAGGGCATTGAGAGAGAGCATAAACCCGTGGACGGTGGCTCGACTCCGGCACCCCCACTGCAATACCTTCGCCGCTGAGTAGGAATAGATCTCACCGTTTGATTTTGTTGGTCCTTCCAGTCATTTGCTTAAGTAGAGTGGAAGGGTAATTTAGTCGTCGTGCTCGTATCATTGATCAAGCATGCCAGCTTTGCAGGTCCAATAATTCCGTTCCATCACAAGTTGATGAAGCAGGAGGAACGGCCGCTGGCATAATCTTGTGCTCGTGGCCATAGTCTGCCATTGCACAGGCACAGTAGTGCCACCCCTCCTTCCCGCGAATTCAGTGTGCACCACGGTCACCGTGGGTTAGCCCGCATAAGAGTGTGCCCAAATAACAATAGCAAAGCCAAACAAAACCAAAACCACAAGCACTAATATTGGTAAATAATCGGATCTAACAACTATAGGCCTAAAACAAATCCACACATAGGATATCAGGATTAACATGTGTTCATTAATACATCTTCCAGGGATTTAATAGTTAAGTACAATACTAAAGAGTGAAGTACACGAGCGGTCCCTAAACTTGTGTAGGTGTATCATCTAGGTCCCTGAACTCCCAAAATACATTTTTAGGTCCCTAAACTTGTCATGTGTGTCATATAGGTCCTAACGAGTTCAAACCCGCTTCATGCGCTGACGTGGCGTTGCCACGGTGGCACCTACATGTCAGTGAAATCCACATGTCAAACATATATAAAAAATAAAATTAAAAACCATATTTTCTCCTCTTAGGTAAATAAAAAAATATAAAAAAATCTAAGGTAGAGAGGAGAAAATATGTTTTTTAATTTTATTTTTACTGTGACTGACATGTGGGTCCAACTAACACGTACTCCCTCCGTCCCAAAAAAAAGACAAACCGTGGGTTTCCATGTGCAACGTTTGACCGTCCGTTTTATTTGAAAAAAATATGAAAAAAAATTAAAAAGACAAGTCACGCATAAAGTATTAATCATGTTTTATCATCTAACAACAATGAAAATACTAATTATAAAAAAATTTCATATAAGACGGACAGTCAAACGTTGGACACGAAAACCCAGGGTTTGTCTTTTTTTGGGACGGAGGGAGTAGGTGCTATCGTGGCATGCCACATCAGCGCATGGAGTGGGTTAGAGCTCGTTTGGACCTAGATGACACCTCAAGACAAGTTTGGGGACCGGAAATGTATTTTGAGAGTTTAGGGTCCTATATAACACACCTATACAAGTTTAGGGACCGCTCATGCACTTCACTCAATACTAAATAAGAACTCAACATATAGCCGTATAGGATGTGAGAATTAACATGAGTTCAACACTTCATTTTTCAGGGACAGAACAGGTACAATACTAAATACGAACACCATTTTTTCTTCCATCTTCATGACACATAATTCTCAAAAGGCAATGTATTTTCCTCTTCATGATGATAAACCAGCCGCTTCGTTTGAAAAGCGAGAAACAAACTGCTTCCAGCTTCATGAACTTTTCTGGTCTAACTCCATATTTCCTTCACCATACATACATTAAATAAAGTTAGAGTGGACGAATTGCTGATCCAAAATTACTATATGTACAAGATCCTGAAGGCCAAATCACACACTACTGAAAGTCAAAATCATTTCTATTGAGAACCATAAATAACAAGATGCGGTAAAATCATGCATGACAACATCCTGAAGAAAATTTGGCTAGCTGATAGAAGTCATAGAACAAAATGATTCCATTAGTGATTTCAAATTCAGATTTTCAGGAGCCCGATATTTTTTCCTAACTACTCAACTGCAGGAAAGCTTACTATAAACCACTAAAAAAATTTAACGAAAGCATTATATGTTGCCTTGGGAATGCATCAGCATGATAACTATATTATCTACTATCCCCAAAGTAGCAAACGTATTGAAGGATGATACCAGGGATACAGTCTGGATAGTCTAACTTTCTGTAATACCTTGATTAGAAAATTCTCAATCCCACTCTTCATATATGTGATTGACATGGTGGCACTCACTAACACACAGGCGTCACCATAGAATATCACATCAGAGCATTGGACGGAACGGTCTAGAATCTGTCTGGACCTATATGACACACCTAAGATAAATCCAGAGACCTAAAAATACATTTTGTGAGTTCAGGAATCTAGACAGGGGCGGAGCCAGGATTTTGAGTCACCGGGGTCATGACTCACCTATTACTAATCCTGTTTTTTCGTTTACACTGAATACACACATGCACACACACTATGCACAATTGCACATCAAACATACTCCCTCCATTCCATAATATAAGACACAATCACTTTTTTTTAAGATATTCCATAATATAAGGCATGCATGCATATAGGCAATTAACTATGACCATTTCTCCATTAAATTATTATCTTATTAAATTATCCACTATCATGTTCTCTAGTTCTATTGGATGCATGCATTGTATTTATTAGGATTATCCAAACTACAAGATGATAATAATTATTTTTTGGTCTTTGGGTTAGGGATGGTTATGCCTTATATTTTGGAATAGAGGGAGTACATACCAAGGAATTCAGAGCATTATTAAATTCCTCTTAAATGCTATATATCTTCAGATAAATGATTTTTGGAGTTAGAATATTTTAGTGAGAAGGTTGAAAATTTGAGATTGCAACGGTGAGCTTACACGTAACCCGTGTGAAATTTTTTCTCTAGCAATTGTTTTCCTTCATACACAAATCCTGAGGTGATCTGATGGCCATAAATCTGAAAGTTTTGAGGGAAAAAACTAGTGAAAGTTTTCAAGCAATTCCATTTTATTATAGACTAAATTATTTTACACTATAAACTCAATTCTATATTAAATCTAAAATAATTCAATTTTATAAATTAAGAAGTTAGGACTAAGAAAATTAGGCTAACGAACATTAATTTCTTTCTTTGACGCACACCAGTAAGAGCCGTGTGTTTTTCACCCTAATGCGTAGTACTAGTTGATTAGGCCTAATTACAAATATATGTTAAGCTGTGGGCTCTGAAATTGGGCGGCTGACAATACAGAACCAAACTGTGGAAAAATATGCCGAGTACCTACGTACTCCTCCGTCCCCAAAAAAAAAAAAGCAAACCTGGGTTTGCGTGTCCACTTTGACTGTCCGTCTTTATGAATTTTTTTATAATTCGTATTTTCATTATGTTAGATGATAAACACATGATTAATATTTTATGGCGTGACTTGTCTTTTTAATTTTTTTTTTAAATTTTTCAAATAAGACGGACGGTCAACACGTTGGGACACGGAAACTAGGGTTTGTTCTTTTTTTGGGACGGAGGGAGTACTGATAAGAGTTGAATTGTATATAAGTTTTGAGAGGAAAGAGTTGTACTGTTTTAAGATTTTAGCTCTGAGCTGCTGTTGTTCAAGCTGATTGGGGTCAATTAGCTTTGGTGACGCGGGTCACTACCTACAAAATGCTGAGGATACGCTGTTATGGCTGGATGGCATCGGGGTCATCTGACCCGATGGAGTACAGTAGATTCGCCCCTGGACATAGCCTCACACATGCATGCATATATCTCACGCATACCTCATGCATGTACGTAGTATTTCTTTGCATCTTGGCCGGGTCACATTGCCAGCCAGGAACTATGCGGTGCCGCGCAGGGGTTCGCATCCTCTCTGCATTTGGGCACAACGGCAAACTATGCCGTTCCTCAAATCACAAGCGTCATCCATATTTACGGTCGGATTTTGCTGGACTTCCCATTAAGAAATTGCTTTTCTCCAACATAACGTAACGTAATGCCTTCCCAATTAACGAAACTGCTTTTCTTCTCCAAGCAATACATCGTTTGATTAAACGCTTGATGTTTCGTTTGATATCATACTCATGCTGTTGATTTGTTCCATGTCCACTGGGAAAAAGAATCCCTAATGATCTGTATGTGGATAATAAATCTTGAAGTTGCAGGTGCTAGATTGCTAGTATTTTGCTATTCGTGATGGTCATGCAACAAAATGAAACTACAGTTGGCCACAACCATGACGATGTCTTTCGTTTGAGAAGAAAGCGATTTTTGAGGTGATGTATGTTGGGGCCAGCCAAAATCCAGCCGTAAATATGAAATGGACGTTTGGGATGGAGGAACGGCCAAAGTTGCCGTTATGCCCAAAGGCAGGGGATGCGACCCGCCGCGCAGACAGCCAGCCCGGGACCCGAGCGGTGGTCCCACATTTTTACGCCGCGCCAAACACTCTGTCCCACGTTTCCAACCCCACGGTACGGGATATTTTCGTAATTCTTCTAAAAACATGTCATATAATTAAAAAAATAGAAATAATGCATATTTTTTATTTTTTTTCATTAAGGTGCATGCTGTGTGATTCGTGACGGAATTTGTGACTTGTAGTTTCTGTAATTGTGTGTATGTTAATTTATGGATGACAATAACTGCAATTTTGTTCAGTGACGAGCATATTGATTCTGTTGGATTTGTTACAATAATTAATTGTCATTTCGTGCATTTTTTAATGGAAAAATCGGCTCGATTAAGTCGAGCTGACTCTTTTTTGTTTTTTTTCTTGTGGAATCAAAATATGTAGGTGCCGTTCTCAAATCCTCCTGTCCTCATTAGCACCACTTTGGTAGTGCCTGCATCAGATCCGACAGTAATAAAGGTACGAACTGGCACTGTTTATATGTTCTAAAGTGGTGATCGATCACAGCAGACGCAACCCCCCCCCCCTATTGATCATGAGTATATTCATTCGGTCCTTGCATCGATATCTTTATCGCCTTTTCCCCTCCCTTTTTTTCTTTATTTCTTTCTTCTTTTGAAACTTTCATCTTGAAGTAGTCTCCTTTCTTTTGGTTCTCTGTTAATGCGACCAAGCGTGCATCGTTTTCTTTATAGGTATGGAGTTGATGAGGACATCACTTGTCGGATACGCTCATAACTTCACACGTTCAATGATAATTCCAAGTCCAAGTCCAGTTCGGCCTCCGGAGACAGCACTGACTTCAAACGGACCTAGCGCCTTCATGTCAACTCCGATTTGGGTGATCTTGGACTTCGTGGAAAGCTTATCTCGCTACCTTTCAAACACATCTGGTCTTGTGTCCAAATTAATCCCGAGTCAACGGGAATCGCCAAAATAAGACAGTGCTGTTGCTGAAACCGAATTTGGGCCTTGGGCCTTGTAATGACTAGGCCCATCTCGGAAGTATCTCCTCCACCTCACGAATTAGCATTTAACCCTAGCTTTATTTTCCTCTATAAATAACTTTGTACATCCTCAAAAATAATTGGGTTTTGTTTAGTTGAATTTGCCAAGTGCCATTCACCTTGTCTCTAGTCCTCGGCTCGATTAGTCGGCGACTATTGATTCAGAGCCCCCAATAGTTGGTGTGTTGATTTGCCGGGTCGATTAGATCTACCACTCAAATCGCAACTATTCCTTTGTGCTTAATTACCTATTCGCAATATTTAGATTGCATCTTATCTTGTTCTTGCAGTGTTCTCTCGTTTGCATTGCAGGGATCATCAACCGTGCGTCACGGTTGGTACGACATCGTCTGTGGTGTAGCGATTGCATGGCGTCCTGGACTTGTTCTGGTTGGTAGCCACGTCGCAAACGTCGCACTCGATCAAAGCGAGAGTTATCCCCTCACCAGAAGATCGGGCCACGAGAGAGGGTGGCATCAAACGTAGCAAGATGCCCTCAATGCCTCCTCAGCGGTTGCTCGAAAGCAGGGTCCGGGTCGAGGCTAGCCCTGCCGACTCGCCAACTCCGCCGGCTTCTACCTGATTTGCTCCTTGGAAGAATTGTTAGCTGGGGCTGGTGATCATATGCCTGATCAGTTCTACTTGAGCAACCGTGGCCCTTTTCATTAATGTAGTTTAGTAAATCGATTTTTCCATGCTATTATTTGGTTCTTGTATCCTGGGCTCCGCCCAATCTATCTTTAATCGTGCTAGCTGTGTCCTTGTAGTTTAGTGGAATCTATCCTCTTAAAGAAAGTGGTTTTCGATCACCATCCTCATTGTAATCGTGTTTTGTCAGTTGTCAAATAACTCTGGTGTTTTTTTTTTCTTTCAGTAGCAGTTATTTCAGTTCCAGCTCCTCGATTCTGTCCTTTGCTCCCTTGTTTAGTTTCGTTTGGTTTCCACATCCTTTTTCACTTTCAGGTTCATTTCTTAGTTTCTTTTGGCGGCAACTTGAATTTCTTTTCTGTTTAGTGGATGACACCGCGTACCATGTCAACATGTCCGCTCTGTTTGATGAAAAGAAAAGAACAAACACAGAAAAATATGATAAATTCTACTTCATCCTTTGAAGTATTGAGGTTGGTTTACTTAAACCCTACAGTATGAAACCGGATATTTTATTCCCTAAAATATAGAAAACGGTTTAAATAACCTCATACAGTGGTTTTATAGGTGGTTTTATGGTAAACATGATGATGCGGCAGTGGTTTTAGCCACATGGACTATATGGAGTGGCTATAGCGATAGACTCGATTAAGTTTTATATGGAGTGGCTAATGACATGGCGATAGACTCGATTAAGTTTTTTTTATAAGTGGAACATCTTGAGAATGATAACATTACTATAGAAAGTCACAAAGGATACGACACTATAGGTGTCGGAATAGGTAAAACTAACATATACAGTGCTTTTCCTACCTTCAAAGGATGAAAAAAGAAAACCGCCACCTTTAAGCAACTATAGATGTAGGGTTTAGAGAAAACCGGCGCAAATGCTATAAGTCCTTTTTTCTAAAAAAAAAAAACGAACACTTTTAATATATTATAGATGTTGGTTTATTAAAGAAAGGCACATATAATATTATTATATATGCCAATTTTAAAAAGCCGGCCCCATAAAATTCGAGTCGGGTCGAGCCGGCGGGTAGGAGAAAATATTTTTGGCTAGCGGGGCTCAGACCCACAAGGAGAAGAGGATAAGGCCACTACGGCACTACCTCTCCTCTCTCTATCCATCTCCAGCCACAACCTCCACTCTCTCTATCTATCTCTCTATCTCTATCGTCGCTGGCGGCCGCGTCATCCTCGTCGCTCGATGACCAAGTCATCCCCGCCATCCTCGTCCGGTCATTGCTGATGCCCAGAGGCAGCCATGGCCGTGGATTCAACGCGGACACGTTTATTGGAGGGGAGTACTTTATGTGAACACATGTCATGTGACAAGTATTTACTTACTTACTAATAATTTCTAAAAGTCGGGTAATGTGTGCATCTCTATATCTTTGTTCTTTGCAGGATATCTCTGTCTGATGGAAAATATCAAGTAATTAAACATCCCACAGTTTACTACAAGAAGCTTAAACCAAAATTTTTAATTTGAAAAGAGAAAGGGGTGTACCTCGCGTCACTTGAATTTGACCAACGTCTTTCGATTTGGATCCTCAATGAATCATGTGGTCGTTTTGAGTGGTTACTGAAGCACCAGAACAACCTTATGCCTCTGTTGCTACGTTTGAACGGTGGAAAACAAGCTCGTGGGCCATGGATCTTACAGGATGTTAACTATCATCTTTACTGTCAAATGTTTCCTGGTGAATGGAATTTATATGATTGGGAGTATGATCCCTCTCATCCCGATTATCAAAACGATAATGGTGAAGCATTGGATGAAAATAATTTTAAATGGAATTCTGATGATGATAACGTTGTAGATACTCAAGGATATTAAATCGCAGAGTCTCCTAGATGCGAGAGCCAGCTAATTCTATCTTCTCCCCAAGTCTCTCCTCCTTCTCACCATTACCACTCCTCTCTCCCTCTCCATCCCTACTCCCTCTCCATCCCTACCCCCTCTACCCTCCTACCTCCTCCGTGGTGCTCTCAGCAACGATGACCACGACGTCGACAGCGACGACATCTCTGATGACGACGGCTGCAACACACCAATACGGGGGTGGTGGATCCGCCTCTGGTGGGCTTGGGAGTGGCAAATCCGTCTGAGGAGCTTGTCTAGGCACCTGGGCGGTGGATCCGGTGGTTGGAGGCATGTGGGCGGCGGATCTAGCAGGGGTGAGCTAGGCTCACAGGCAGTGGATCTGGCGGTGGTGAGGCTCGTGGGCGCGAATGTTGGTGGGCGACAGAGCTCGGGCAACAAGCAGCGGCCATGGTGGGGCGTCGAGTTCATTTTGTTACCATGGGTAAGCATATGTAACCTGGGACTGATATTGGCATCGCGGTTATGCATGAGACAATTCGTTGTTCCCCAATGGCGTACCCTCCTTGGCGTTATCTGTACGGCGGTGCCAAGGTGGGGTGTGACATGGATGAAGATGAACTTTATATGAAAATTGTTGCTCTAGATGAGACCTACATCTTTGCTATTGAAAGTTTTTTCATTTGAGATTATTTAGGGTTCAAATATTCAATTGTTGCATGTGGTTCTACGTATGAAAACCGCCTTTAAAAATGAGAGCAGTACTAGTACTAAAATATAAAAGAAAATCATAACTTTTAAATGAAGTCGGATGATGACATACTTTGTATGAAAACTGTAGCCCTTGATTTGATCTACAACTTTATAGATGAAAGTTTGTTTATTTCAGATCGTTTAGGGGGTTCGAATGTTTGTTTTTCTATCTCATATTTATTTTTATAGTTAAAATGTTCTATTCGTTTTTTATTCTCAGATCTATTGTTGAATTGCTTTCTTTTAATTTTTTTAAACGACCTTGTATAGAGACATATTCTATATTAAAATTGTAGAGCTCAATGACATCTACGACTCTACGTATGATCTCATTTTTTCATTGGAGATCGTTTAGGGGAGAAAATATTCCTTAGAAACTCTATGATATCTCTACTTATTATAAAAATTGAAGATATTTTTGCTAGAATTTTGGTACGTCATCCGTGTTTGATTAGGTTTTGAGTTTGTCCTATTTCTCTTTCGTATGTTTTTTGTCAGACACTAGCGCTAGGTCGCAGCCTCACACGGGATCGGCTCCGTTTCCACGCGAATCCGCCCCGCACAGGAATATACACAATCACTCCATCATCCTGGACAAGATTGTGGTGGTTTCGGCATGGGACCAAATCGGACTGATCAAAGTAGTAAAAGCTAATCCAGCCCGTTTAAGTTCTGGCCGAGTCATCTTCGAGACAAATCATCATCACGCACGAGCGAGGAGTACGCATATCGATCACAGGTTGAACGTATGGTTGCTCTTTGATTAGTTGAGGAAATTATCTGAATAGCATATATTATTCTTAGTGATAAACATGTCGGTGAAGTATGCCTTGCAAAAGTGTACGTACAACATCTTGAATCTTGATGATTGTATAACTAATTAAAATTGATCTCTATATCTATATCTCTATCTCTGCTCTACTTCTCTATCCCATCTCTTCTCTATCTCTACTATTATAAAAATCGAAGATATTTTTACCGGTTTTTTGGTACGTCATCCGTATTTGAGTCGGCTTTTAATTAAGTTTGTTCGCTTTTAGAAATATAGATCTGTGTATGAGTCGGATTCTAAGTTCGTTTGCTTTCGGAAATACAAAAGAAGTCGTATAAGAAATTTCTTTAAAAAAACATGCATAATAATTTGAGATGAAAATCGGACTCCTAATTGCAGCTCATGATTTTCTTAAAAAAATATCCAAGCAAATTCACATAGTGTATTTCATCCCAGCTAAACCGTATAACAATAATAAGATTAAAATAGTATTCTCCCGTTGCAACGCACAGGCATTTTGTCTAGTATATTTAATAAAGCAACATTTTTTTTCAAATGAGCTTGATTGGAGATATGCTTTATATCAAAGTTGTAGAGCTCGGCGCGGTTTACAACTTTTAGTTGATGACTTTTTTATTTGATATTATTTAGAGTGTAAAATATGTCTTGCAAGTTTTATGAGAAGTGGAGTAAATAAAGAATAGCATCCAACTCATATTCACGAAGTGCTTCATATGTGAGATGGCAAGGGGACTACGGGTATGTTTGGTTGCTACCCTGATGGAGATTTGCCTGGCCTGTAGCAAGCCTGAGCAACATACAGCTGTGTTTGGTTGTCTCCCTGAAGACTTGCCTGACTCAGGCCACCGAAAATGCGTGCCTGAGTCAGGCATTCATTTTCTGAGGCCTGAGTCAGAAAATGAATGCCTGACTCAGGCACGCATTTTCGGTGGCCTGAGTCAGGCAAGTCTTCAGGGAGACAACCAAACACAGCTGTATGTTGCTCAGGCTTGCTACAGGCCAGGCAAATCTCCATCAGGGTAGCAACCAAACATACCCGTAGTCCCCTTGCCATCTCACATATGAAGCACTTCGTGAATATGAGTTGGATGCTATTCTTTATTTACTCCACTTCTCATAAAACTTGCAAGACATATTTTACACTCTAAATAATATCAAATAAAAAAGTCATCAACTAAAAGTTGTAAACCGCGCCGAGCTCTACAACTTTGATATAAAGCATATCTCCAATCAAGCTCATTTGAAAAAAAATGTTGCTTTATTAAATATACTAGACAAAATGCCTGTGCGTTGCAACGGGAGAATACTATTTTAATCTTATTATTGTTATACGGTTTAGCTGGGATGAAATACACTATGTGAATTTGCTTGGATATTTTTTTAAGAAAATCATGAGCTGCAATTAGGAGTCCGATTTTCATCTCAAATTATTATGCATGTTTTTTAAAGAAATTTCTTATACGACTTCTTTTGTATTTCCGAAAGCAAATATATCTCATAAAACTAAAAATTCATTTTCAAGGGTGGGTAGAGTAGCCTGTGGAAATTAATTCCTAAGGATGGTCGGTATTCCGCCCGCACAAATCATGCGATATCTACAGGCCATTATCTACATGCGCGTCTGAAAACACCTATGTAAATGGTTTATTGGCCGCCTGCACAAACGCTGCTTAAAAGTAGTGGATGATCTTGGGTCGTGACCTCAGGTCATTGCTCCACTGGTGAGTGGTAGTCTTGCAGATTTAGTTTGTATTACAGGTGCCATGCTGTGTGATTCGTGATGGAATTTCAGACCTGCAGTTTCTGTAATTGTGTGATGTGTTAATTTATGGATGAGAATAAGTGCAATTTTGTTCCGTGATAAGAATGTTGATTCTGTTGGATTTGTTACAATAATTAATTGTTATTCATTTCATGCAATTTCATTTTTTAATGGAAAAATCGGATCGATTAAGTCGAACTGACTTTTTTTGTTTTTTTTTTCTGGAAATAATAATATGTAGGTGCCGGTTCTCAAATCTTCCTCCCCTCATTAGCACCACTTTGGTAGTGTCTGCATTAGAGCAAGGTCAATAGTATAGCCAACTACTGGCTATAAAACATCTATAGCCAATTTAATAGCACATTCATACAATAGTTAACTATAAAAATATACTACACCATTAATACCCGGTCCCATCTCTCATACACACATAACATCTTGAAGTTCGTGTTGCAGCCGGCTACAAATCTGTAGCCCGTTTTCTTCTCTCTCTTCTCTTTTCTTCTCGATATATGGTTATAGCCGGCTTATAGCCTGCTATTGTACCTGCTCTTAGATCCGGCAGTAATAGAGGTATGAACTGGCACCGTTTACATGTTCTGAACTGGGGATCGATCATTGCCGACGCGGTCATTTTCGGTGTAAACCACCTGAAAATGCACCCGTTCCGCATGTCAAGTTGCTGTTACTCTTCACACTTAATGCTCTTTAAGTTGTTGCCACCTACCTATGCATTCATGCCTGATGGCTTCAACAACCAAGCTTGCATGCATGCCTCAACGACCAATGAAATTCACGCAGTCACACTTACCGCACGAACGCAAGGTAGTAGTTGGTAGCTCTAACCTCATTATGTATATCTATATATCTCTATATGTTCGGTTCTCGCTTTGCTCGTATAACTTCTTATGTGTGTTAATTATCCCATATTAATATAATGGGGCACTTCTACTCACTCCTCATGTGCATATGGATTATTATGCTTGATGTCGCACGCTCCGGCGACGTGGTGCTGGCGCAGACTGTTATAAGCGATAGTAGTGATATGTCTTACCAAATGGAGAGTGTTTGCTTCCCAAATACAACGCCTATCATGGATTGCTGCATTTTTGTTATACATGTCATTGACATGGCAATTTTAAATAATCTGGAGTGCCTCTGCGGCTTGAAGGACGAACGTGCATTCTTTGATAACGGTTTATCCCTACAGGATATGGTTGATTTCTATTCCAGTAGTACTTGCCAGGGTCAGAATCTTAGAAATGCCCAGATCGTCGTCGATGCATGCGAAGGTTAGTAAAATTATTTCCACATGTTACCCCTTTTTATCATGAGTTTCATCCTGGCCTTGCATCAATCCTTATCACCTTTTTCCCTCCCTTTCTTTCTTTCTTTCTTTCTTTTTCTTTTTTTGAAACTTTCATCTCCAAGGTAGTCTCCTTTCTTCTGCTTCTCTATTAATTTGATCAAGCGTGCATCGTTTCCTGTGTAGGTAGGGAGCAACATAGCAAGATGCCCTCGATGTCTCAGCAGCTGCACGAAAGCAGGGTCCGGGTTGAGGCTAGCCCCGCCGATTCGCCAACTCCGCTGGTTTCCCCCTGATTTGCTCTTTGGAATAATTGTTAGTTGGGGCTGGTGATCATGTACCTGATCAGTTTTACTTGAGCAGCCAAGGTTTTTCATTCATGCAGTTTAGCGATCAGTCGTTTCATGCTATTATTCGGTTATTGTATCCTGGGCTCCGCCCAATCTATCTTTAATCGTTTTGTCCTCTTAGTTTAGTGGAACCTATCCTCTTAATAAAGGTAGTGGTTTTCAATCATTAATTGTAAGAGATGTGCTTCTATGCTCTACAAATAACAAACAGCACAATTTTTTAAAAAGATGAGAGGCCCAAATTAGATGGTACATAATTAATAGTATGATTATGAACATTTAGAGAGGGCAATTTCATCATTGAGGGAGTTAATCTCCGACAGCCCCACCAAAGCTCACACTTTCCCTGCTCGAAGCCGTCACAAACTGAAAACCACTAATCAACAATCACGATCACCATTGTGTTTGCAACGCATCACAAACACAAATCGTTCATCAGTTCAAACGGCGAGCCCGTTGGCGCAGTGGACCTTGTAGAGGAGGTGGGGAGATGTTTTGCTTCCGGACACAACACAGGTGAACCGTGAAACCCTTGAAGAATGAGGATGAGGCCGACGACTGCTAATGCTACCCACCCTGCCCATCACAAACGGATGGTTAGATTCGATTTGATACCTCGAGACATGTTGGACCGAAGCAAATTTCTACTTAAGTACTCTTGGATAATTTAAATAGATAAAATGAACCTCTCAACTCATGATGCAGGATTAGGGGGAAGTTACACATCAATTCTCTGGGAATCTTCGCAGATTTGATTCGAATCTTGGAATATTTGTACGTCCTCCAAAGCGAGTTTGTCAGGAAGGTTCTAGTTTACCCCAAAAAAAAAGAGTATACATAAATCACATGAACTATTATGTTCACTGGTGGAGAAATCGTTTTTAGTCCCGGTTCGTAACCCTTATAGTCCCGGTTTTCAAACCGGGACTACGAATCCGGAACTAAAAATCTCTATCTTTAGTCCTAATTCAAATACCCGGGACTAAAGATCGATCTTTAGTCCCGGTTGGTGTTTCCAACCGGGACTAAAGATGGGAGTGGGCAATAGTTTTTTTTTCATTTACTTACTATTTAATCTCTAATTTATTTTCTCCCAAATTAGGTGGGATGCGTGCCATCCCAAATACACAAATCAATCATATACACTGCAGATAATACATCCCAAATCAAACCCCAAATCAAAGAAACATCCCAAATATACAAATCATGTACATCTCATATCCATACCATGAGATTCAAAAAAAAATTATACATCTCAATCCATACAATGAACCACAGATTCTTCATCTCAATCTACACATGGATCACAAATTCTTTGAAAAAAAAAAGAAAGAAAAAACGAAGCAAAGCCGCCGGCTGGCTGAGCCGGCTGCCGCCTCCCCTCCTCCCCGGCCGCCGCCGCGCTGCCCTCCGCTGGTCGGGCCGCCCACCCCCTCCTGCTGCGCACACGGGGTCGAGTTGGGAAGGGATAAGAAGGAAAAGAGATAAGGAGGAAGGGAAGAGATAAATGATTAGAGATGGAGGGAGAGAGGAGTTGGTGTGGATGAGAAAAGAGTGGATGAGAAAAGAGGATAAGTAATAGGGATTATATAGTGCGTTTTGATCTTTAATCCCGGTTCGTAACACCAACCGGGACTAAAGATCACGTAGTCCCGTTCTACTTATAAACCGGGACTAAAAACCATCTTTAGTCCCGGTTTTTACTGCATCCGAGACTATTGTGGTTTTTGGTCGACCGGGCAAAGATGGTTTCTCCACTACTGAGATAAACTGTCTCATAACCAATTTTCTTTGATTAAAAATCAACTATGGCATGATATTGGAACTATTGAAATACCGAAAATAGATACGTTCGTACAATGCTGAAATCGACCAAAATCAAAAAATAATGATTAAAAAAACGCCATAGTACAACAAACATGTTACATGTGTTCACATATTGAGAAAATTCCTTCTATACCCCTAAAAGTTTAGCCAATCCCTTTTACGCCCCCGAGTTTTGTCCACTCCCTTGTATGCCCCTATTTTGGTTTTGATCCCTTTCATACCCATTCCGTTAGTTGACCGTTAGTTGAATGTTTAATTCCTATGAAAATGACCATTTTGCCCTTACACATGAAGGAAATCTGGAAATTGTAGACTAGCTATATTGTTGGAAGTGTATAATTTTGTTATATAAGACTATTATATTCATGATTTTATTGTACAAGGTATTATTCATTTCAAAGTTTATTTTTACATAATGACATAAAAACTAATATTTATTTACTTATTAAAAGAGTATATGTAGCATTTTTTATGGTACTTAGATCAACATTTTTTTCCTGTCCTATATATTAGGAATGTTTTCCAAAACTATGCTTATCATTTAAAGAAAATGATATACATACTTTTTAATATTTATTAAAATGTCTATATACAACAAACTTACGAATATTATAATCACACAACAAATTTCTATACTTCGAACAATATAGTTTACAAATTTCTACATATTCCTCATGTATTGAAGGGTAAAACTGACTTTTCTATACCTATTAAGCGGTCAACTAACGGTCAATTGACGGCAAGGGTATGAAAGGGATCCAAATCAAAATTTAGAGGTATACAAGGTGCTACAGTAACTCACATGTGCTAATGATGGATTAATTAGGCTCAAAAGATTCGTCTTGCGGTTTCCAGCCGAGTTATGAAATTAGTTTTTTCATTCGTGCCCGAAAAACTCTTTCAACATCCGGTAAAACATTCGATTTGACATCCAAAAATTTTCTTTTCGCGAACTAAACAAACCCTATATTAATGTACCTAACTTTGTACGATAGATATGGGCGGATCAACTAATCAACACGTGTTGAGGTGGGTGTTTTTCTTTTTACAATAAAATAAGTTATGGGATGAAATCTCATAACTAAGTAACAATTTTGATGGTTTATACTTTTCTGCCTTAGGAAAATGGCAATTACTGAAAAAAAATTTGATAATATACCTTCCTTTTTAATGATTTGCATTTATATATCTGCATAAGAAGAATTAGCACAAATATACCCGTATCGCACTATGGGAATGCGGGAGGGCTGCAGTTGTTCACGCAGGTTGAACGAGCGGCCGGCACCACTGCGGTCCCGTGCACTGCAAGTGCGGCACCGCGTCGGTGCCGTGGTCTCGGAGAGCGGGATCGGAACGTGGTGGCGAGGCGGTGCCGCGGCTGTGTCCTGCGGGACCGTCGCGTCCCCGCAGATTGGTGATGCGGGATGGCGCACGCTCCTCCAATACATGCATGCTTACGTGCATATGCTTTGCACGAGCCAGCCAAGAATGCCGGCTCACTGCAGGATGCTACAGTACGCACGTAATCTAACTTACTGCTAATGCATGCATGCCACTAATCCCGCGCAACCAATCCGCGGAACTGCGTCGGTTCCGCGCAACTGTATCGCGGCACCGCTAGACTGACACGGTCCCGCGCGTTCCCGTTCAGCGGGAAACGTATATTTTCACAACAGCCTTAAAAACATGTATATATGTGTAAAACTACAAAAAAATAATGCATATTTCAAAATATAATTCAGCAATTACTCCGTTAGTTACTCACCATTGAAGATCATGAGCGTACAACGTAAGTAGGAGAGAAAATTGAACCATGTGTATAGGGAAGAGGCTGCCCTGCTCTTTCCAGCTTATACACCGGATTATTGAAATGAATTATTTGCTCTAGTTTCTTAAGAAAATCTTGTTCTAATGACGTTTAGGCCACTTGTTTTTTAAGTTATTTATAAATTTATTTTTTAAAATGTTTTATTTATCCACATAATCAAATTAATAATCGATGATATTAATATGCTCAGTAATTGTAACATACCCGAATTCTAAATCTTAAAAAGTTCCCATCAAAATAGTTGGAAGCTAACTTTTCCATTTCCGAGAGCCGAAAATTTTCATTTTTAACCTAGGAGTGGTCAATCTGACTTGTACTAAAGTAAAATTTGAGAACATATTAAAACCATTTCATCTCTAACGTAGGACATAAATGCGAACACAAGTGTAGACATGCATACTCACATATGATATGGTTTAACTTAAGTCTTTCTTGTGCATTTGGATCTTTGTTTGCATTTCATATTAGGACTCATGAGCATGATTAAAAGATAATTTCACTAAGCAAAACCTAAAAGCGTTCATGAGTAATAATATTAAAGACATGAAAAGGAAGTCTAATATTACCACTTCAGGTCAAGGATAGTCTAAATAAATTTCTTATAACTATTTAGATGCATCTAAAAATTGGAAATGCACATATAAAGAAAGACCTTGCTAATTATCTAAAATAATTTGTGCAAGATAAAATCATGGGAAAATTCATGTAGGCTCTACTTAACACGTAGAACTCACTGTAATTTTGGTAGAATTTAATAACTAAATTTGATACCTTAAATAAATCAGTCAAACCAGTCAAATAATAGACTAATTATAATTCCTAATCGGCTAAAACCATATTTTGTCTAAAAGTGCATTTAACTGCATGGAAGAGCATAAGGGAAATAATTTATTCAAATATTAGGTTAATTGTAAAGAATAAATATTATTTTTCTAGAATTTATTTCTTCTGTTTAGACCTCCTAAAAATTCAAACAAAGTTCTATCGAGCCCATCTTCTCCATTTTTCTAAGAGCAAACTACACATACTTTTTGAGTGTAACCAAAGAAAATGGAAACTAGGTACATACATCTACCTCCAGAAAAATCCACCTGAATTTATCTACACCACAAATTAATCCATGAATTAACAAATATGGGGAAGGAAATAATCCTGAAAAATTCCTGAAAATCTCTGAAAATCAAGTCTTTCACCACTCTCACCCACGGACCCACCTAACTTACATCGACCTAGGCCCACTTGGCAGCTACTTGGGCTTGCCCACTCCCTGTCCATCTCTTCCAACCGACCAGCAGACAGAAAGAGAGAGATCGAGGGCGCTGGCAGTGCTCGACGCGTTGGGAGCGACGTGTCGACGCCCTCAAAATGCCGAGTTCCTTCTCTACTATCCCAGACGCGTCGCCACTCTTCACTTTCCATCCCAGTGCCGATCCAACCGAGGGTGAGAGCTCCAGCTCTCCCTCTCCACCTCTCTTTCGTCGTCGGCCGCCGAGAAAGAGGGCGCCACCGATCACCAACGAGCCGTCAACATCCCTATATAATTCACGTTCTATTATCTTCTCTCCATGCCGATCAAAACTCTTTTTGACAACCTCTCGATTCGTGCAGCCAATCGACGGGAACGCTGCCATGCCCACCGGAACTCTGGAGCGCGCTCTGTGCACCGCCGCAGCGACATCATCGCCGTTCCCGCTTCTGTGGACCAAGCCAGGCCAAGCTGTCGCGCCACCATCATCGTCTCATCACTACGACCAAAATCCCACAAGAACCCCCAATATTTATGGGCCATGGACGAAGATCGGCATTGTCTTCTCCGGCTCCGGCCAATCGTCGCCGTCGCCGATTCCTTCTCCTCCGGTGAGCCATTGTCCGATACTTTGCACATGAAGCATCCCTGAGACCTCGCTAACAATGTATGACCTCATGAATGCCAATTAGATTGGTAGATCAAGCCGTCGACGTCATCCCGGAGTGAAGCGCCGTCGCCAAGCCATCTCGTGTGCTGCCGCCATCGTCCGGACCTCGTCAACTCCGGCCAACACCTCGGTAGAGACCCAAGAACCTCCAATACTCACATGCATGCACCCAATGAACCAATACATGACTGCGGATGCACATGCACCATCACCCGAAGACACCTTCCGCTCACACTCGCCATCGGCGGTACTCCGATGTCCCCTAACCAAGAAAACTAGAGGAATGGAATCGCGAGAACATGCTCTTCATTTTATATTTTGACCTCAACCCCAACCGAGCCGCCGTTTGCCGCCGGCGAGCTCGAGATCGAGCTCAGCCATGGTTTAGCTCTGCTTTATCTAGAGCACAAGGACGTCTCCCGTGAATTAGATTAAGTACAGGGGTCTGTATATAAATGTAGAATCACACTGACATATGGGCCTAGGACCGAGGAATGATTTATGAAACTCTAAGGGCCTTTTTGCATATTGGCCTGAGACCGACATGTAGACCCATAAGCTTAGGGCCCATTTGATTTGGAGGAAAAACATAGAAAATTCCTATGAAGCCCTTTGAAACAAAGGATTGAATCATATCCAATCCTTTGAAGTTCCTACGGAATGGACAATCCTATAGAGATTTTGGAGAAAAATTAGCAAGAGCTTCAACCTCTTGCTAACTTTCCTTTGAGTCTATCTCTCTCATCCAATTCCTATGTTTTTCCTGTGGTTCAATCAAATGGTCATTCCTGTGTTTTTCCTGCATTTTGCAATCCTCTGTTTTACACTTATATTCCTATCAAAATCCTACATTTTTCCTATTCCTACGTTTTCTCAATCCTGCGATTCAAAGGGCCCTTAAAATCTGAGAATATAAGAGAAAACACCAAAAGCACTCATTTTTCAACAGAAAAACATGCAAAATTGTAAAGTCCATAATAAATTGAAAACAACTCATTTTGGAGTAAATCAAATTTCTGTGAACTCACCGGATTATGAACTTTAAAGTTATGAAATAAAAACTTGCACTCACAGTACAACTTTCACCTCTAAAATTTATCTAAGAAAAATTCTACATAAAGCATGAGTTGGGAAGGGATAAGAAGGAAAAGAGATAAGGAGGAAGGGAAGAGATAAGATTAGAGATGGAGGGAGAGAGGAGTGGGTGTGGATGAGAAAAGAGTGGACGAGAAAAGAGGATAAGTAATCGGGATTATATAGTGCGTTTTGATCTTTAATCTCGGTTGGTAACACCAACCGGGACTAAAGATTATATAGTGCGTTTTGATCTTTAATCTCGGTTGGTGTTACAAACTGGGATTAAAGATCCGATCTTTACTCCCGGTTCGTAACTCCAACCGGGACTAAAGATTCTGGAGGGGCCTGACAACACCTGACAGCATGTGAACCGGGACTAAAGATTGACTAAAGATCACGTAGTCCCGTTCTACTTATAAACCGGGACTAAAAACCATCTTTAGTCCCGGTTTTTACTGCATCCGAGACTATTGTGGTTTTTGGTCGATCGGGCAAAGATGGTTTCTCCACTAGTGGTTCATAATTTAATCTTCTGAGACAATAAGCATTTTAGGATAAACAAAATAATTGGATCAAAATTATGATAATCAATGAATATGCAATGGCATGTATTACTGAAATTCATAGATGTATTTCTAGGTCATTAAGTAATGGGGTGAAATTCATTTTCCATCCTGCAAGAGGCCCTAAGCAATATATGCCAAAACAAGAAAGGTATCCATAAAATATTTTCCTTGGGATTAATGATTAGTTTATGCAAATATTATTGGCTTCGAAATGAGGAATGATTTATACTTGAAATGCCCTGTTATAACGCAGATGAGCCCACGTTATGACAAGATAGCCTATCATGCTCATGGAGTGAATTTGAGTGTCTAAACTTAGGCCCGGTCTAGTTCCAAATTTTTTTTCCAAAAACATCACATCGAATCTTTGGATACATGCATAAAACATTAAATATAGATTAAAAGAAAAACTAATTGCACAGTTAAGGAGGAAATCACGAGACGAATCTTTTGAGCATAATTAGTCCATGATTAACTATAAAGTGCTACAGTAACTCACATGTGCTAATGATGGATTAATTAGGCTCAAAAGATTCGTCTTGCGGTTTCCAGCCGAGTTATGAAATTAGTTTTTTCATTCGTGCCCGAAAAACTCTTTCAACATCCGGTAAAACATTCGATTTGACATCCAAAAATTTTCTTTTCGCGAACTAAACAAACCCTATATTAATGTACCTAACTTTGTACGATAGATATGGGCGGATCAACTAATCAACACGTGTTGAGGTGGGTGTTTTTCTTTTTACAATAAAATAAGTTATGGGATGAAATCTCTTAACTAAGTAACAATTTTGATGGTTTATACTTTTCTGCCTTAGGAAAATGGCAATTACTGAAAAAAAATTTGATAATATACCTTCCTTTTTAATGATTTGCATTTATATATCTGCATAAGAAGAATTAGCACAAATATACCCGTATCGCACTATGGGAATGCGGGAGGGCTGCAGTTGTTCACGCAGGTTGAACGAGCGGCCGGCACCACTGCGGTCCCGTGCACTGCAAGTGCGGCACCGCGTCGGTGCCGTGGTCTCGGAGAGCGGGATCGGAACGTGGTGGCGAGGCGGTGCCGCGGCTGTGTCCTGCGGGACCGTCGCGTCCCCGCAGATTGGTGATGCGGGATGGCGCACGCTCCTCCAATACATGCATGCTTACGTGCATATGCTTTGCACGAGCCAGCCAAGAATGCCGGCTCACTGCAGGATGCTACAGTACGCACGTAATCTAACTTACTGCTAATGCATGCATGCCACTAATCCCGCGCAACCAATCCGCGGAACTGCGTCGGTTCCGCGCAACTGTATCGCGGCACCGCTAGACTGACACGGTCCCGCGCGTTCCCGTTCAGCGGGAAACGTATATTTTCACAACAGCCTTAAAAACATGTATATATGTGTAAAACTACAAAAAAATAATGCATATTTCAAAATATAATTCAGCAATTACTCCGTTAGTTACTCACCATTGAAGATCATGAGCGTACAACGTAAGTAGGAGAGAAAATTGAACCATGTGTATAGGGAAGAGGCTGCCCTGCTCTTTCCAGCTTATACACCGGATTATTGAAATGAATTATTTGCTCTAGTTTCTTAAGAAAATCTTGTTCTAATGACGTTTAGGCCACTTGTTTTTTAAGTTATTTATAAATTTATTTTTTAAAATGTTTTATTTATCCACATAATCAAATTAATAATCGATGATATTAATATGCTCAGTAATTGTAACATACCCGAATTCTAAATCTTAAAAAGTTCCCATCAAAATAGTTGGAAGCTAACTTTTCCATTTCCGAGAGCCGAAAATTTTCATTTTTAACCTAGGAGTGGTCAATCTGACTTGTACTAAAGTAAAATTTGAGAACATATTAAAACCATTTCATCTCTAACGTAGGACATAAATGCGAACACAAGTGTAGACATGCATACTCACATATGATATGGTTTAACTTAAGTCTTTCTTGTGCATTTGGATCTTTGTTTGCATTTCATATTAGGACTCATGAGCATGATTAAAAGATAATTTCACTAAGCAAAACCTAAAAGCGTTCATGAGTAATAATATTAAAGACATGAAAAGGAAGTCTAATATTACCACTTCAGGTCAAGGATAGTCTAAATAAATTTCTTATAACTATTTAGATGCATCTAAAAATTGGAAATGCACATATAAAGAAAGACCTTACTAATTATCTAAAATAATTTGTGCAAGATAAAATCATGGGAAAATTCATGTAGGCTCTACTTAACACGTAGAACTCACTGTAATTTTGGTAGAATTTAATAACTAAATTTGATACCTTAAATAAATCAGTCAAACCAGTCAAATAATAGACTAATTATAATTCCTAATCGGCTAAAACCATATTTTGTCTAAAAGTGCATTTAACTGCATGGAAGAGCATAAGGGAAATAATTTATTCAAATATTAGGTTAATTGTAAAGAATAAATATTATTTTTCTAGAATTTATTTCTTCTGTTTAGACCTCCTAAAAATTCAAACAAAGTTCTATCGAGCCCATCTTCTCCATTTTTCTAAGAGCAAACTACACATACTTTTTGAGTGTAACCAAAGAAAATGGAAACTAGGTACATACATCTACCTCCAGAAAAATCCACCTGAATTTATCTACACCACAAATTAATCCATGAATTAACAAATATGGGGAAGGAAATAATCCTGAAAAATTCCTGAAAATCTCTGAAAATCAAGTCTTTCACCACTCTCACCCACGGACCCACCTAACTTACATCGACCTAGGCCCACTTGGCAGCTACTTGGGCTTGCCCACTCCCTGTCCATCTCTTCCAACCGACCAGCAGACAGAAAGAGAGAGATCGAGGGCGCTGGCAGTGCTCGACGCGTTGGGAGCGACGTGTCGACGCCCTCAAAATGCCGAGTTCCTTCTCTACTATCCCAGACGCGTCGCCACTCTTCACTTTCCATCCCAGTGCCGATCCAACCGAGGGTGAGAGCTCCAGCTCTCCCTCTCCACCTCTCTTTCGTCGTCGGCCGCCGAGAAAGAGGGCGCCACCGATCACCAACGAGCCGTCAACATCCCTATATAATTCACGTTCTATTATCTTCTCTCCATGCCGATCAAAACTCTTTTTGACAACCTCTCGATTCGTGCAGCCAATCGACGGGAACGCTGCCATGCCCACCGGAACTCTGGAGCGCGCTCTGTGCACCGCCGCAGCGACATCATCGCCGTTCCCGCTTCTGTGGACCAAGCCAGGCCAAGCTGTCGCGCCACCATCATCGTCTCATCACTACGACCAAAATCCCACAAGAACCCCCAATATTTATGGGCCATGGACGAAGATCGGCATTGTCTTCTCCGGCTCCGGCCAATCGTCGCCGTCGCCGATTCCTTCTCCTCCGGTGAGCCATTGTCCGATACTTTGCACATGAAGCATCCCTGAGACCTCGCTAACAATGTATGACCTCATGAATGCCAATTAGATTGGTAGATCAAGCCGTCGACGTCATCCCGGAGTGAAGCGCCGTCGCCAAGCCATCTCGTGTGCTGCCGCCATCGTCCGGACCTCGTCAACTCCGGCCAACACCTCGGTAGAGACCCAAGAACCTCCAATACTCACATGCATGCACCCAATGAACCAATACATGACTGCGGATGCACATGCACCATCACCCGAAGACACCTTCCGCTCACACTCGCCATCGGCGGTACTCCGATGTCCCCTAACCAAGAAAACTAGAGGAATGGAATCGCGAGAACATGCTCTTCATTTTATATTTTGACCTCAACCCCAACCGAGCCGCCGTTTGCCGCCGGCGAGCTCGAGATCGAGCTCAGCCATGGTTTAGCTCTGCTTTATCTAGAGCACAAGGACGTCTCCCGTGAATTAGATTAAGTACAGGGGTCTGTATATAAATGTAGAATCACACTGACATATGGGCCTAGGACCGAGGAATGATTTATGAAACTCTAAGGGCCTTTTTGCATATTGGCCTGAGACCGACATGTAGACCCATAAGCTTAGGGCCCATTTGATTTGGAGGAAAAACATAGAAAATTCCTATGAAGCCCTTTGAAACAAAGGATTGAATCATATCCAATCCTTTGAAGTTCCTACGGAATGGACAATCCTATAGAGATTTTGGAGAAAAATTAGCAAGAGCTTCAACCTCTTGCTAACTTTCCTTTGAGTCTATCTCTCTCATCTAATTCCTATGTTTTTCCTGTGGTTCAATCAAACGGTCATTCCTGTGTTTTTCCTGCATTTTGCAATCCTCTGTTTTAAACTTATATTCCTATCAAAATCCTATATTTTTCCTATTCCTACGTTTTCTCAATCCTGCGATTCAAAGGGCCCTTAAAATCTGAGAATATAAGAGAAAACACCAAAAGCACTCATTTTTCAACAGAAAAACATGCAAAATTGTAAAGTCCATAATAAATTGAAAACAACTCATTTTGGAGTAAATCAAATTTCTGTGAACTCACCGGATTATGAACTTTAAAGTTATGAAATAAAAACTTGCACTCACAGTACAACTTTCACCTCTAAAATTTATCTAAGAAAAATTCTACATAAAGCATGCACAAACTTATAAAATGCTTACAAAATTCATTTCAACTCATTTTGGGGTAAATTCACTTTACACAGATTCACCAACTTACACTCTCTGGTAAAGTGAAATAAAAACATATACTTACTTTTTGCCAAATGTCTCTAAAACTAATATCTTCAAAATAATTAATTTTATGTAGGCTGAACTTTTAGAAGTTTATATAAAATTCATATTAACTCCTTTTTCAGTAAACTCAATTTCTATACAATCACAAAATTATGCACTTCAATGATATAAAAATAAAAACACACACTTATAGTACAATAAAAGCCCCTAAATATTTATATAAAGAATAAACAACCTAGTATACACTTTAGCTTATAAAATTTGTAGAAAATTCATCTTTAGTCTAAATGGAGTGAACCAAATCTCTATTAACCAGCAGGAAATGAACTTCATCCCAGTAAAATAAAATATGGCACCTTCTGTACTAAATATATCTCTAAATTTTAAATTGATAAAACTATATGCTAATCACATATTACTAGTTAAGCAAATTATAAAAAATACATCCAAACTTCAAATGAACCCAATAGATCCTAGATGGACCAGAGAACCTATAACTCCAACCTCTCCCACCAAAACTTAAGGCACTTAGCTCATATAATAATTTCTATGTTGACATAATAAATTGCTAGCATAGACTAGAGCTCCCCTAGCTTATAAAAATATGAACCATGATAATAAAGACCATAAGCTTATGAACTACAAATGGATTAATTAACCAAATTATTCCTTGAGTAAATTGCATCGCCAGTACACGAACTCGGTAGGTAGGTGCAATATAGTGCACAAACTTGTAAAATGCTTATTTTGGTGCATGAACTTGTCCAATGCGTGCGGAGGAAGGCGAAAAGGACACTACATGACTAATCTTATTGATTTAGGGGCTAATTAGGATACTATGTAAACATATATCTGAGAAGGATACCATTAGACATACAACTCTTCAATAAAGAAAATAGAATAGGATAGATGGATAGTAGAAAAAGATTACAAAACCAAGCAATTATATAAAGGTTAGAAATATATAAAATTCATCATTTCCATGATGAAGGATAAAGTAGAGACCAAATTTATAAATATTGCATGTCTTTTGCATACTCACTACATGTATGCATGTCACATCCTAATCAACATCAACATCATAAAATTAACATTGCCAAGTTATTTTGGTCCTCGTTCGCACGAACTAGACAAGTTCATGTACTGAAACGAGCATTTTATAAGTTTATATACTAAATTACACTCACCTAACAAGTTTGTATACCACCAATGCAATTTACTCTTATTCCTTTTACTCAACTCAATCAAGAAGTAACATGTACTGGACATAAAACTATTAAGACATATACATGTAAAACACTATATGCCTACAACACGCTATAACTTGTAAAATTTATAAGAAAATCATTATAACTCCAAAAATTGTGAAACCAAGTATGTTAGTCTTAAAAAAAAGACACCACTACACCCTGTGAAGTCTAATCTAATAAAAATCACTTGGCAAAAATATTTCATAATGCTACCTAAGCCAATAGTACACTATACCGACGTAACTTCTAAAATTCATAACTCTCTAATGCAAAGTGATAAAATATAAACCCTTTCACTTAAATTCATATTTGACTAGTACCTATTCACTATGCACAAATCATTCATTTTAGAGCATTTTGGATTTTTCGCATATTTCGGTGTTTAATTGCATAACGTGTACTTTGTATAGATGATTGCTTAAACGGTGAAGAAGTGATTTAGATGCTGACTTTTTCCAGTTACAAGTCAAGTCCCACCTCCCTATCTCTTTGATCATATTGGTCCTATGTTTTGGAGGTTATTGAAAATGTTTGCAAATCTTGCATGTCATTTGTACACTAATACATTAAAATTTTGTTAAACTTGTTAAAATAACACCTATTGATTGCATTATCACTTGAACTCCACATATAACCATAACCTTCGTTCCTAGCCCTAGAAACAATATGGCTACGTCGGAATAGGTAGGGAAGGCCCAAAGGGGAACTCGCCTGTCATCTAGTGGCGGTGGCTAGTATCGGTGATGTCAGTTGGGGAGGAGGTGATGGTGACGACGAGGCGAGGGAGTAAGGTGGCAGCGGCGGTGAGTGCCATGGAATTGGTGTCCATCGGTGATGTGGATGCGCGGCTGAGAATAGAAGATAGGAGGAATGCGGCGGCGGCGTCGATGTTCCAGACTTCCAGCGGCGTCGATGTTCCAGACTTCCAGCGGCGTCGATGTTCCAGACTTCCAGCGGCGTCGATGTTCCAGACTTCCAGCGGCGTCGATGTTCCAGACTTCCAGCGGCGTCGATGTTCCAGACTTCCAGCGGCGTCGATGTTCCAGACTTCCAGCGGCGTCGATGTTCCAGACTTCCAGCGGCGTCGATGTTCCAGACTTCCAGCGGCGTCGATGTTCCAGACTTCCAGCGGCGTCGATGTTCCAGACTTCCAGCGGCGTCGATGTTCCAGACTTCCAGCGGCGTCGATGTTCCAGACTTCCAGCGGCGTCGATGTTCCAGACTTCCAGCGGCGTCGATGTTCCAGACTTCCAGCGGCGTCGATGTTCCAGACTTCCAGCGGCGTCGATGTTCCAGACTTCCAGCGGCGTCGATGTTCCAGACTTCCAGCTCCAGGCACTCGTTTTACCTTTTTTTTCCCGATCGTAACCTTTGCGATTGAACGATCGGATTTATTTTGGTACCTAATGATACCAGTACCCCAGGGTACCAAGTGCTGGACTATAACAAAGCTCTTCCTATATGAAACTTGTGGTTTCCACGTGTGCCATAACATGAAGACCTTGCTGAATAAGGTGACAAAGGGGAGGGGAGGGGGGAACCTCTATCACCACAAAGACTTCCCATGCCATCAACAAATTGGTGAAACTTGTGGTTTCCACGTGTGCCATAACATAAAGACCTTGCTGAATAAGGTGACATTGCTAGATATTGAGGTTCGTATTTACTTGCATGTACTTAGTTGTAAAAAAAATGTTAGTTGCTCAACTGTATGCTAACTTGGCGCCTCCACTTGCAGGCAAGCATTAACAACAATCTATCATGGTTATGGATACCACATATCCAATAGTAATCGACTAAAGCTCAGCGGGGCCTACCACATACCAAGTCTTATATGGAATCATACCTCGTATAGAGAAGGAGTTCCGAATAAGGAAGGATAAGTAGAGTTCTATATGGAAACTACAATGACTACTCGGATCGTATCTATAATTGTCTCTCTAGTTTTACTTGGACAAGGAGACATCTATGGGTATAAATACAAGACCCCCTAGGAGGTGGGGAGACAGGACAAGACAGAATAGACACCAACACATGCCGCCAAACATCGACATCAGAGATAAGCCTAGACAGACCCCATATGGTGCCTGCGGAGGCCGACAAGAGGGATTTAGTGCCATCTCAGATATCGACGAGTTCGTATTCGAGGAGGAAGACTACCCCGTCGTCGACTACGTGTTGGTGATCCATACCGGCAAGTCGACGACAGCTAGATAGGTTATCCCAATTATTGTACTTGTGTGATTCAGATGAGTAAAGAGCAACACCGGCTTCGGCCAACAGGAGTAGGGCTATTACCCGTCAGATAAGGGACCCGAACATGTATAAAATCCTGATCTCTGTCTCTTTTACCTCAATCTCGCATATACCCTGGTACCGATGATCTCCATACCATCCAAATACCGTAGTCGTGACCTAAAACGTCTACACAATCCGCCGCACAAATTTGAACACATTAGAGAAGAGTTAGATGCCTTCATAATTGCAGAAATAACATCTTCAAAAGGAAGCTTCGTTTTAAAGTAGCCTGTCCAAAAATTGTGGAACATTTAAGAATGCTTGTGTGAGATTAATTAGCCCGTCCAAAGACATATGATCGTGTGACATTTATGTATATATTATGTAGTACAATATCATATGCTTCTGTATATATTTGCATTGCTAATTACATGAGACTTGGGTTGATTTAAACAATGTTATGTATCGAGAAACTCAAGGCCATATCTCCTTCCAAATGGTAACTCGGTTGTTGCATATTGTAATGCTTAACTCTTGGAGATGCATATCGACGGTTTGGTGAAATGTGAAATACATGTACATGTTAATGTGAATGCATGGATGTATAACATGTCAATGGATTTGCGAAATGAATGTGTTTTGTGTTATGAAATGATTTTCCTAGCAAAGGCATGAGGTTAATCATAAAAAATATTTTTAGCCATAAAAATATCTTTTTGATAAATTAATCATCGGTGTCAGGTTTTTACAAACCAACATGACAGATGCACATCGGTGACGTCGGTTCTAAAGAAGAAACCGTCACCGATGAGTCATCCGTGACGATCTCCAAAGGACACCGACAAAAGGTGACCTAGTCATCTTTGTCGGGTTTTAGTACGGGACCATCACGGATGACTCATCGGTGACAGTCGGTGATAGACTGTAGGTCGACTCATTTCTGGGTCAAATTCATCGGTGACAGGTGTTCAGTTAGGCCCGACAAACATGACTGTCATCGGTGACGGTGGTCGGATCGAGAAAGATGATTTTTCACATCACTAACCAATAATCTATGATGGCCTCTTGCCGACACAGATGAGGATTCCGTCTGATACATATGATCTGTTCCGCATCAGTGACAACAAACCATGACAATATAAGTTCAGGGATTATTCTTTCCAAAAATTACTATTTTGTAGTACAATATAGGGACGTCAACAATAATATTTATAAAATCTATAAACTTATTTTTATTATAGATTCCTAGCACAACGGATGGATAAGAGAACATTTATGAATGTCTGCATCCAACATGGCTGTTGCAACGCACTTGGTCTGTTTTTCAACGATGCAGCGCACTGGTGACAGAAGACAAATACAAGCTACTTTGAGAACGGGAAAAAGAACATATACAATGAAAACTTTATTCTTATATGCGATCCAAGATAGATCATTTGTAATCAACTTTAGACGAGCAATTTTACAGTAGGAGGTACCATAAGGTATCACCTTATCTATTGTAAATTTGGTACCTCACAGTACCTAGGTACTAATAAGTACTATGAGGTACCAAATTTTACACAAAAATTTTGGTACCTCATGGTACCTTCTCAGGGACTATAAAAATGCTCACTTCATAAACATATATTTATACTAGTCGATAGCCTGCGTTTTGCTGCGGGATATGTCTAAATAATGCAAAAAATGATGTGGAGATAATGATTTGACATTGCTTCCTTATTAAGTTAGTTCTAAAAATACAACAAAATTGCAAATGATATGTTATGTTTGTATGATATTTAAAATACTCTAAATAATAATTGCTATAGTAGGTAATGATGTGATATATTTTAGCTTTAAAAGTCGGTGGGCATCAACTATATAGATATTACAGATATGTCTCCGTTTGTGCATATTCAACATATTTGTCAACCCAAATATTAGTATATTAAGAGGTACAGAAAATACCGCTAGCTGTAGCCTATAGTACTACTACAGGATAGCGCCACTCAAAACTGAAAATTTTCAATTTGAAAAACAAATAGGCAAGGAAATCTATAAATATGGTGCTTCTTCCCAAGCGAGCCTAATTTGCCACAATTGCATGGAAAAACCTTCTTTCCAGTTGAGCCGCTTAACTCCGTCATGTTAGGGCGGCCACCTGGGATAATCATTTTCCTCACGTGGCTGGGTGGCCAGCCTTCAATAATTACCAAACATTTCTCATAGACATCTGCGAGCCGCCTAACCGCTTTGAAAAACTGATTTTAGCTGTCCGCTATCTGCAGAAATCTTTTCCATAAATCTTTTCTATGGTAGTGGCTTAAACAAATCTCTACTATTATAAAAATTGAAGATGTTTTTGCCGGTATTTTGGTACGTCGTCCTTGTTTGAGTCGGTTTTTAATTTCGTTCACTTTTGAAAATATAGATTCATGTTTAAGTCAGTTTTTATGTTTGTTCGCTTTTGTAAATATAAAATGAGTCGTATAAGAAATATTTTTAAAAAAACTCACATGCTAACTTGAGATGAAAGTCGGGCTCCTAATTGCAGCTCATGATTTTCTTTAAAAAAATCAAGTGAATTTCTAGAGTAAATTTTATCTTAGCTAAACCGTATAACAATAATAAGATTAAAATATCTTTCACCGGTTGTAACGCACGGGCATTTTTTCTAGTAAGGATGATGTGGCACAATGTGAGAGCTGGTAATGGGTTAGAGATGAACCCTGAGCTCCTTTCGATAAGCTCATGGCTTTGATTGGCATGATATTTTGGCGAGTTGATGATAACTATAATTTGGAAGAAACGTTGACGACATGACTACAACCGTATGAGGCATTATTGTGTTGCGCTTTAGTGATCAATACACCTCTCCGCGAGTTTTTAATCTTGCCGGTGCAGATCAACCTTATTTCTACAAGCAAATCAAATAAACAAGCAAAACAGGATAAAAGCAATCTGGATTGCAAATAGAAATTTAATACAAATGATAAGTTGGGTTTCCGTAACGAGCAAACCGGCGATCTAACCGAACACAAGATTACATGGCAAATAGCGAAGCTAAACTTTAATATAAACAATACCCAAGAAACCCTGAAGGGTACCTTGTTATTTAAGGAGGTGGGAGGACCGCCAAGGGGTCTCTAGGGTCGTACTCCACCAGGTTGGGATGCACCCACATGGGCTCCACTTATGCCAGGGTTCCAAATTGAAGTTACAAGTCTATAGGCTCATCATAGGTGATGTAGCATATTGTTTTTGTGATTTTAGCTGACTAAGATGGAATTTGGAGATGATGCTAGATTCATTGGAAAGAGAACTCTGAGAGTTTTGCATCATGTACTCACAGGTTAAAAACGAAGCACCTATGTATATTTGGTGGCTGTTCGAAATCGATATTGTTGTAGGTGACTGAACTAGATTCCGTACCTTTTACAGCTTGATCTGGATATCTTTCAGTAACCGTGGTCACATTAGTTGGATGCACTTGTATCCAAAGAAAGGATTGCATGTTTCTAACTCCTAGCACATGAATGTAATTCTAGTTTTTGCAGCCACCCTGCCACTCAATGGCTAGACCCACAAGATGACCCGGTCGCAATCACGCTAGACGCACCCGAGAAAATGACCCGGTCGCGATCACGCCACACGAACCCCTCACCTGCCGCGATCATGCCACACGACCACCTGCAGTCGTCCTCGCTGCTCCGGTTTTAAATGTTCGCTCTGGAGCCTCTTGTCCGCTGCCGCGGCCTCCCTCGTTCTCCCGTTGGTGAGCCGGTGAGTGTCCCGGGTTTTTACTCCCATCGCATTGCACCCAAAAAAATTTTTTTTGTGCTGCTCTCTGCTCTCAGATTCATCACAATTTACTGTTCGCTCACAGTTTCAGGTAGCTCCAGGGGGCCTCTCTGCCGCGGCCCTCGTCGATCTGGCCATCAGTGAGCCGGTGAGTGTCCCCGGTTTCCATTTGTTTGCCTTTTCTTGCTGCCATTTTCTTTTTTGGTCCTGCATCTCACATTGTACTGTTCGCTCCCAGTTTCGTCAGGCAAGAAAAGCCTTGTCAGCTGCCGCCGGCCGGCCTGTCGGCGGATGAGACGGTGAGAGAGCCTCTCCTCCATCCCCAGACCCCTGTGCCGTCCAATTGCCTATATCTAATACCTGTCGACTTTGTTTTCATTCCAGGTGTATGCATTCCGGCGTTGCAACGGAAACCCGTATGGAAGCTCGCGGTGGACTGAAACGTAACAGGTACTTCCTCCGTCACAGTGTTTTGTACCAAAATAAAGCTATTTCTCCACCTTCCTCATCCTTTCATCCAATCACAGCCATTTTTCTCCACCTACCTTTTCTTTTCAACCAATCACACACTTCTTCAAATCATTCTCATCTAATTTCTTAACCCGTACCAACCTTAAAAATAGTTACATTTTAGGACGGAGGAGCTTCGTTAAAAAAAAATGTATAGGTAATTAATGTTTACATTGCTGTTATTACCGCAGAAGGATCACAACGACACTTTTCATATTTGAATCGATCTTTCGTCACAAATTAACTTTTGGTCTTCTAAAACATTGCCTCAACATCCATAAAAAATTCCCAGTTATAAAAAGAAAGAATATGAGCTATAAATTTAATTAAATTCATCTTAAGCCCATGTTTTCGGTGATTATATAAAATGCTTCAGTTAGAGTTTTAGGGGAGCAGCTCATTTTGATTTAATCAGTTTTTGCTAAACGAATGAAATGGACCGATTAATCGCGACTATATATCCACTGTGCCGCACGCCGAACTGCCCGTATCTAATACGTACTTCTCTACTTTGTTTTCATACCAGGGGTATGCATCCCCGCGTTGCGGCGAAAGCATGTATGGAAGCTCGCCGCGGACTCAAACATAACAGGTAATTAACGTTAACATTAATTAATTGCTGTTTATCACCTCGGTAGGCTGACTTGTTTTGAACTGATCTTTCGCCACAAACTTATATAAAAATATATGAAGCGGCATTTAAAATTCTAAGCAAACAGAAGGAGCAACACAGTGATAAAATTCAAAATAACTGTATGTATGTATCGCCAGAGGGCAGAATATACTCCGTTTTCTAAATATTTGATACAATTGACTCTTTTTAATATGTTTGACTGTTCATCTTATTCAAAAAATTTAAGTAATTATTAATTTTTTTCCTATTATTTGATTCATTGTTGAATATACTTATATGTATACATATAGTTTTACATATTTTATAAAAAATTTTAATAAGACGAACGGTCAAATATGTGCTAAAAAGTCAATGGTGTAAAATATTTAGAAACGAAGGGAGTACATTATATTAGGAAACCCTGTTTTGGAGTACTCACTAGTGGTTTATGGGGTGATTTATAATTATTTTCATAAGAGCATGCATGTTTAATTCCCTAGCTAGCTACACAGTCGTCCACAACTTTTATAGCTGGCCTGCGCTGCAGCCTGCCCATATTATTTGTCCTGCAAAGCGAAGAGCAGTCATCACGCATCAGTAGGGTAGATACATAGAGTAGTACGCATGTATACGGTACGTGAGTTAGCATACTCTTATGTACTCTACTCGACCACCTGCAGCTAGCTTGCCCTACTGTTATGTACTCTACTCGACCACCTGCAGCTTGTCGACCCCGGCGCGCAGCAACAGGCCACGGGCAAAACGCCAGTGAACACAGACTGCTGTGAGATTACTCTGCGGCATTTTTTTTTTCCAACAGCTTTGTCTCATTTTACTCTGTGCCATATACTCACACCTTCTCATTTTAAATGCATCAATGGTTTTCTGCACCTAACTTTAACCGTCCATCTTATTTTAAAATATTTTTTAAAAAATTAAAAACATAAGTCACGAGAAAAATGCTATTCATGTTTTATCATCTCATAACAAAAGTACTAACTATAAAAAAAATTCAAACAACACGGACGATCAAAATTGGGCGCATAAACTTATGGTTACACTTAAAATGCGACGGAGCGAGTATATAATAGCCCGTTATAACTAGTTTTATTAGTCGACAAACTAGCTATTTTTCCTTAAAAAACAAATTAACTATATTTTTTGTTGCGTAGTGTGTTTATCCATGCAATATATATAGCCTACACCTTTTTAGTTAATAATCAACTATGAGACCTTGCTTTTGTGGGAAAAAAAAATACTACATTGTTAGCGCAAGGGAACGGCAAAGCCATGTAATGGTACAGTTCAGGAGTAAATTGTCGGACTAACAGTAGATCAGATCGAAAGCCATTTAAGTTTGTTAATTTGTTCACTTTTTTATTTGTTATAATATATATTTGCTCCCGCATAACATTTTTAATTCCTTGAATATATCGCTAACCATTTTACCAAGAATTTGTAATGTTTTCTGAAGGAGTAACACAAAAGTGAAAGAAATACGAAACAACATTTGACAATTTAATTTGGCTTAGCGGTAAAATTTGTAAAGTTTTCTGAAGTAACACAAAAGTGAAAGAAATACGAAAAAAACATTTGGCAATTTAATTTGGCTTAGCGGTAGATTGTAACTGATCTTAAGCATCCCTAATGTTGTAATTATTTTGTACATTTACAGAAACTTACCAGTATTATATGTTGAGATTTGCGTAGGGTAATGTTTGGTCAGGTCTTAAGATATTGAAAAAAATACGTATATAGTTAATCCATAAAAGAAGGATGTTTTTTTTTTTAACTTGGACATGTTTTTATTATTTTTGCTCCATATAATATTCTACTTTAGAGTGTTCTTTTAATTGCATTTCATGAATAGTTTTCTAAAGTGTGAAAGAAATCCATCTTTATATTCTCCCTACTATCTGCAGATGCAGTACCTCCACGAGCTTGAAAGAAATTATTAGCACTAATTTGTTGATCCTGGTGGTACTATCATATCTAGTTCATGCTGTCAGTGCGCAATCACTAGATGAACCATTCAGGTATATACTGTATATTAAATGCTTTTATATTGTCAACGTGCATAAACATAAGTTAGTTTTTAATTGATCTTCCTTTAATTAAAGTAGTTTAGAGTATAAAATGAACTTTTCCTTTGTTAAATAAAAAATTGGATTCTAAAATTAATTATAGTAAGAAGAAAACTTTATGCATTTCTCTCATATATAATTAAGAGAATAAATTTTAAAACGTTTTTACCTTATGTTTAGACATTTCAAAATAATTTATACCTCTAACATTATATTTTATCCTATTATATAATATTAAAATGGATTTAAAGAATAATTTTATTTTCTTTTAGTACAGATGTGATTTATTTATACACTTTATTACTTTCAGTTAAGCAAGTTTCAAAGATTTTTTTTTAAGTTGTAGGTAAAATTTTCTGCAATTTAATTGACGGGAAGAAATGATTGTTTGAAACAAATAATTATGTCCAATTGTACTTTCCTATTGTGTTCTTCATGCATTTCTAGAGCTAGTACTCCCTCCGTCTCATAATATAAGGGATTTTGAGTTTTTTACTTGCATTGTTTGACTACTCGTTTTATTCAAAAAATTTGTGCAAATATAAAAAACAAAAAGTTGCGCTTAAAGTACTTTGGATAATAAAGTAAGTCAAAAAAATAAATAATAATTCCAAAATTTTTTGAATAAGACGAGTGGTCAAATAGTGTAAACAAAAATTCAAAATCCCTTATATTATAAGACGGAGGGAGTATATGTTTAATTCAATTGTCTAATGGCTTTATATAGGGGGACTGGAGCAGAAATTTATGAAATGACATACGACCTCAAACAGGATCAGCAGGCTTCATTTATTGTTAGCTTCATTGACTGTGCAACCAAAGAATCTGAATTTCACTTAGGGACCCTGAAGGTTCTTAGAAATCAAACAGATACCGATCGAGAAGTGCCATTTGGTTGGATCCTACCCAGACTAATTGCCCGTAAGGGGTCCGTTACCTTGGCTTTTAGGACCGATAACTTATACTTGATAGGGTTCACAGATAAATATGGAGGTTGGTATAGTTTCAATGGGTACAAAGTTTTGATCCCGGGTTCCACTGAATTGGAAATTGATGGAGGATACGGAGAGGGTGGGATGGGTGGGTTTAGAAAACTGGGAGATCTACCCCTAAGCAGGAGACATGCCTTAGATGCTGTAGATATTCTTTGGGATTACGACCCATCTACTACACCCAAGGAAGTCCTCCAAAATGCAACAGCAACACTACTGTTAGTAATCCCTGAATCTGCAAGATTTAAAGAAGTGTTTGAGCCGGTCATTGCTGATTGGGACAGTAAGGAGGGCATCCGCTTAAAGGAAAAGATTGAAAGCATGGGACTACTGCATAATTGGGGTATGCTTTCAAGTGTGGGAATGATCGGATTACCATGGGATAGCAGCGAAGTGCAGGGCTATGTTAAAAAAATGAGCAGAGATAAAGTTTATATAAATAGCAAAGAGGATGCAGTCCGACCTCTTAAGGTTTTACTTATGTCGAAAGCAATGAGACCAAAAGAACTCGTCATCAAAAGGATTAATGACCCCCAGTCCTAGAGTGTGATGTCAACAAACGGTATGATCTTCAACTTTTAATATGATTGGAGTCTAAAATTAATTTTACTCTGCTTTGCATTCGTAACAATAGATCCTTGGAAGTAATGGGTGCTCATATTTTCTTTATGATCAAAATATTAGTAAATCCCTAGAAGTACATGCACCTGTAGTAGGTTGCTAGGATGCACTCAGAAATTGTGTATAACTTCTGTAAATCTTGAACACTCCCAATTACTAAACTTCCATAATACATGTACTAGATCGATCCCAGTCATTATAAAAATATTTAAAATAGGTATAACATATATTCTTAGTTTAATGTGTACCTTTTCTTGTACAATGCAGTGATGCTTTGAGGAAGTGATATTTGCTAGAAGGACCACAACAAATTTTAGTTGCAGTACATTGGATGGAACTGGGTCGATATGTCCAGTTTTATTGCATTGAAATAAATTTGGTGCACTCTAGCAATGTTAGATTTATTGTTGAAAATAACAATCGTAGGCGTGTATTATTTACACTGTGGATCAATTAGCAGTTAGGTAATGCCAGGTTGAGATGAATTGCTGTTGTGGTATGAGGAAAGGACGAAACACTGAGAAAATTCATTCAGCACAAGTCCTGTTTGGATTAATGCGTCAGTTGCCACGTCTTGGCATGCTAGTACTGCTAGTTAATTAGTGTAGTGCTAGTTTGCTTAATGCAAATTAGCCTGCGCCAAAAAGTTAGCCATCAACGAACTGCTTTGCCAAAAGGTTTCTTTGTCAAATGTGTGCGCTCAAACAATATTCGCTAGATTAACTAGCTAGCTGTGCCCCCCGCGCGTTGCGCGGGCATATGATGAGGCAAACTGTAATATCTCAAGATAAGAAAAGAGCACATCACAAGATAACATGCAACACTGTTCCACAGTAATAGCTCTGCATATCATAAGATAAGTGCAACACCGTTCCAGGGTAATAGCTCAAGATCAAAAAGGACATATAACATTGTTCTCAATTTTGAGTGATGTAATCAAACTGTTGAATAGTCTAACATTACTTGTGTAAGGACAAGGGACCTAGGCTGTGTTTGGAACATGGGTTCCTGACATGCATATTGCGCACGGAAAATGGAGTGGTCCATTAGCGAGTGATTAATTAAGGATCAGCTAATTTTTTTTTAAAATGGATCAATATGATTTTTTAAGCAACTTTCGTATAGAAATTTTTTTGCAAAAAAAACACACCGTTTAGCAGTTTAAAAAGCGTGCGTGCAGAAAACGAGGCGGAGGAGCTGGGAATCAGTAGTTCCGAACACACATCCCTGAGAGCAAGTTTAATAGTATAGCCAACTAGTGACTCCAAATCATTTATAGTCAATCTAATAGTCAGTTCATACATAATTACCAAGCATATACTACACAATTAATATTTGGTCCCACCTGTCATACACACATGCATCTTGGAGTATGTACTGCAGCTGGCTATAAATCTGTAGCCCACTGCTCTTCTTTATCGTCTTTTATTTTCTCGAAATATGTTTATAGCTGGTTTATAGTATGTTATTGTACATACTCTAATATATAAGTGAGGGAGCCCTTCACCTCAATGGCTAGCTTTTGAGGTGGCAAAGGCATCTTACGATTCTACAGTTGGTATTAGAGCCTGGCTAGTTCAACATCTATGGTCCGAGAGACATATTGTGTGAAGGCCTGATGGACTGTGGGTGCCTGCGCGGGGCCAGGGGGGAGGGGCTAATGCGCGACTAGTCGCGCGGCCCCCTAGGCGCGTGACCGCTGACCAGTACTACTCTACTACTACTAGTAGTCTACTACTAGTACTACTACTACACTACTATACACTACTAGTACCAGTACTACTGCTGCTGCTATACTACTACTAGTATTACTACTATAAAAAATATATTTTTATAGGTATATATTTTTTATGTATAAAAAAAATATACACATATGCAAACTTTGTATACGACGTGTACAAACTTTGTATATGATGTATACAAACTTTGTATATAACATGTACAAACTCTGTATACACACATATTAAAAAATTGAAAAAACAAAAAAAAAACATAATGTATATTCGAATACAAATGTACAAACTTTATATACGACGTATATAAAGTTTGTATATACGTCGTATACAAAGTTTGTATTCACGTATACAGGTATATGTATACGTATATATAAAAAAACCAAAAATAAAAAACTGGAAAGAAAAAAAACGAATGGAAAACCGCAAAAAACGGAAAGAAAAAAACCGAAAACAGAAAAAAAAACCAATGGAAAAAACCGCGGCCCCACCCCGACACGCGCTGCCGCGCGGCCCACTCTGCGCGCGCCACGTGCCTTGCAGCGTGCGGCGGGGGAGGGGGGGGGCTGATCGCGTTTTAGCTGGCGAGACCCGTATACCTGAGGGACCGTGGTGAAACAGTGAAATATTGAATCCTTGAGCTACTCGTAGACCCATCCTTTTATTGCTGCGGAAGTCTTGTAAGCAGGGGCGGATCCAGCATGGGGGGCGGGGTCTCGAGCCCCCACTACTGGCGTGATGACTATGAGAGACTCCACGAAGACCCCACTAAAATTTTTTACCAAATTTAGAGGAGAGGGGGGACTGTAACTCTATCTAGTTTGCTCAGACCCCATTGCTATTTCTTTCTGGATCCGCCACTGTTTGTAAGGGTGAAATCCAAGGAATTCAAGATGGTCACCATCATTAAGACCGTTGCCTTGATTGTCTACAATGTTATTATCATCATCAGAATACCATTTGAAATTATTTCCAGCCGGTGATTCATCATCTGAAGAATGAAAAAGAGCGGGATCATATTCCCAATTGTATAAATCCCACTCCCCTATAAACTTTTGGCTATAAAGATAATAGTTAATATCCCCTAAAATCCACGGTCCATAAACTTGTTTGCTATGGTTCAGACAAAGCAGCAGGGGCTTAAGGTTGTTTTGGTGCTTCAATACGCACTTAAACTCGCCACACGATTCATTAAGGACCCAAATTGAAAGGCAATAGTCAGTTTTAAGTGATGCAAGGTACATCCCATTCTCTGATTTTCCAATGTAAATATATGGTCTGCTCTTATAAATCCCAGTAGGATGCTTGATTACTTGGTAGATCCCATTAGATATACTAGGTGATTCCCCGCGTTTTGCTACAGGAATTACTAATTAATTTTTAATATTATTTTTCGTTACAATTGAGCTAGTAGCAAAAAAGAAAAAAAAATCTTAAGGCTTATCAGTATTTATCATGAAAAAAAAATGAAATTTACTCTTTAATGTATAACATATTGTAAGTATATAGTAAATATTATAAAAATGATAGAGAGCTTTGTAAAACTATTGTGGAAATGATGTGAGAGGTGAAGATTGGATATGCTTGCATATTAATTTATAGAATTAAATAGATTGTAGATGATGTTGCATGCTTGCATGAATTATTGCTAGTGGATGATGTGGCATGGTTGTATGTCAAGCTTTAGAGTTAGTGGGTTATAACTTTATAGAAAGTATAGATATGGATATCCTACGAAGGAAAAACACAAAGATCTATTATATACTAAAAGTTTATAAAACTTCCTACAAACGCTCCTAAGCCACCACATAGCACCCTAAAAACACTCTTAAGCCGCCACATGGCATTTCAACAAATTCTAAAGAAGACAAAATATCTAACCGTCGATTTTCATTTAATCTGGTGGACCCATTATTTCCAACCATTAGATCTATTTTAAATTAAAAAAATATCAATTAAATTTATCTTCATCAATCCTACGTACACATGCATATAAGCACAACACGTACGAGAATGATACCTAGCGATGGATCGCTAGGGGTCGCTAGGGGGCAATCAGATTCTGATTCCCTCTCTCCACCCGGTTTCCTTTTTAGGTACCGTATTACTTTCCTATTTTAGTAAATTTGTGCACCTAAAGTTTGTACACCTCAAGTTTACACATCTTCACAAAAATTTAAAAAAAAAACAAAAAGTTAGAAAATTTTATGTATAGAAATACTATGTATAAAAAATTTGAATTCAAATTCAAATTTAAATCGGGTATGTAAACTTTTGACTTATAAACTTTGGGTGTATAAACTTTAGATGTATAGAAATACTATATATAGAAAATATTTGAATTCAAATTCAAATTTGAATTTGAGTATAATTCAAATTCAAATTTGAATCGGGTATATAAACTTTAGGTCTATAAACTTTAGGTGTATAAACTTTAGATGTATAGAAATACTATATATAGAAAATATTTGAATTCAAATTCAAATTTGAATTTGAATATAATTCAACTTCAAATTTGAATCGGGTATATAAACTTTAGGTCTATAAACTTTATGTCTATAAACTTTAGGTGTATAAACTTTAGATGTATAGAAATACTATATATAGAAAATATTTGAATTCAAAT
>CM020179.1:31265620-31335774 GCA_009805545.1 Oryza longistaminata | reverse complement strand
ACTTTTGACTTATAAACTTTGGGTCTATAAACTTTAGATGTATAGAAATACTATATATAGAAAATATTTGAATTCAAATTCAAATTCAAATTTGAATCGGATATAATTCAAATTCAAATTTGAAACGGGTCTATAAACTTTAGGTTTATAAACTTTAGGTGTATAAACTTTAGGTGTATCAACTTTAGATGTATAGAAATACTATATATAAAAAATATTTGAATTCAAATTCAAATTTGAATCGGATATATAAACTTTTGACTTCTAAACTTTTGGTCTCTAAATTTTAGATGTGTAAACTTGATGTGTATAAACTTTAAGTGCATAAATTTACTAAAATAGGAAAGTAATGCGGTGCCAAAAAAGGAAACAGGTGGAGGGAGGGGGGGAGGGGGATCGATCGCTACCCCTGTCGCCGGGCGATCGATCGCCCATTAGGCGTACCCCAACAGGGACATATGTACGTAACTAGCTGGCCTCATGTCCCTCTTTTTCTTTCCTTTTTCTTCTGAAATAAAAAAATAAATACACCGTTAAAAAACCATTAGATCTATCATGAAAAAACAATTAAATTTAAATCTACAAACCCTAAATACACGTACACATAAGAACCGTATGTAAGTACGTAAGCACAAGCACTTTGGCCTCACAACCCTCTATTTCTTTCTTTTTATTTCTGAAATCCAAACAAACATAAATACACCATTAAAAAATTGGATTCAGCTCAAAGCTATATTTAGGATCTAAAATTAAAATTCTAGGCTCCTTTGGATTATAGGATGTAAAAACAGTATGCAATTTGGATTCCTATTGATTCATCGCTATATTATCCTTTGGTTTCCACAAATATGTTGTAGGAATTCCACGAATATGTCATAACAATTCTGAAGGAAAACAAATCCATTTCCCACCGATACCATGCAAGAAACACACAAAAAATTAAGCCCATTAAACATCATCAAAACGCTCCTAAATTGGCAAATGACATCCTACGAACACTCCTAAGCCGCTACATGGAACTTTAATAAATTATAAAAAAATCATATAAAAATTATAATAAAAAAATGCTTAGCTATCTGTTATAACTTAAATCGGTTGACCCATTATTTTCAACTGTTAGATCAATCCTTCAAAACACAAACCCCTTCCACCTCACACCTCCCTTATGTACATAATCACTTGTCCCTCCCCAACATCCATATGTACAAAGCATATATCTTACGTACAACAGTTGATGAACCCTGAGTTCCACTCGACACTCAAGGCAGTTTTTTGGTCCGATCTTTCGGTGAGTTGTGGATAACTACAATTTGAGAGAAACGTTGACGATCCGACTACAACCGTCCAAGACGTTGTGTTGCGCCTTTGCGATCGATACACCTCTCTGTGGGTTGCTGATCTTGCCGGTGCAGATCAACCTTATTCCTGCAAGCAAATCAAAGAAACAAGCAAGAACAAGATAAAGCAATCTGAATTGCAGACAGGAATGAATACACACGATAAGTTGGGGTTTCGAATACAAGCAGACGGACGGTCTAGCCGACACGTGCGCTGCAAAAGTAGCAATGGCTAAACTTTCATCAAAACAAAACCCAATTAACCCTGAAGGGGTATCTAGCTATTTATGGAGGTGGGAGGACCCTACGACGTCCTCCACCTGGTTGAGGCGTGGCCCAAGTCCCAGACGAAGTTACAAGCCCATAGGCCCATTACAGGTGATGCAGCACCTTGTTCCCTCAATTGCGCATGTTTGAGAAGGAGTTTGGTGGTGAGGCTGGATCCTTTGGAAAAAGGACTCTGAGAGCTTTCCGTCAAGTACTGATGGGTCGAAAACGGATGTCGTATGCAGATTCGGCGGCAGTTTGAAGTCAGCAGTGTAGCAGGTGGCCGAATAGGATTCCAACACTTGGAGGACTTGATCTTGATACCATCTTGTTTATCCATGATGTGAGCAACGGTTGTATCCGTAGTAACCATGGTCACATCAACAGTGTTTTAAATAATTCAATTAGGTTAAAAGTAAAAAAAAAAAGACACATAAGTTGTTTCGTAGTATGTCTAAGGAGGAATAAGTTTACATTAATCACTACCTTTCTTATAAATAATGGAGGTATAGTTCCAACCGTTTCATATAAAAGGTTGTGTTTCTCAAATGTGCTTTCTTGCGCACTCATTTTAAAATATACAAATAATCAGTTTGAAATATATATTTTATATTTTTATAAACTTAGAACATGTGACAAGTTTTTAATACACGCATATTGTTATGATGCCAGACTCAGTCGTCATATAGAATATAATTACGATTTTAGTCTTTTACTGTCTAAATATGTCACTGATTGTTAGGATAACTAATGCTCAACATTTAATTTTTAAAATATCAAACACTCATATTCAAAAGAAAAAGATATGGTTGTATAATTTTATACGATATTAACAATGTGCCTGTAGAGTGAGCTATAAATATTAATCTTGGTGGTTTATAAATATATACAATCTAGCTACTAAAAAAATTTTAGGACAAAGATCATATATTTAAACATTATCAAATAACATGTTAAGTAAAAGTCACTATATATCCCTACGGCAATAAAAACAATAAAATAAAAAATAAGATGTCCATGCATGTTTTATTTCTTCACATAGCATCGAGCCAATCAAGCTGCTAATGCAAAGTTTTTTTTGGTTATTATTTATGCATTGATAGATGATAATTTGATCTAGGTGCGTTAGTAAATTTTCAATTCCCGTGTTTTCTATGCTCCATTGAAACATTCGTTCTTTTCAATACTCTACTTTACACATGTATTATTTTCACACTTTTCAATTCTTTTTTTTTTCAATGCTGTGTTACAAAGGAACCTTTAATTTCTTTCACCGAGAGACAAAGTTATAACATTTCATAATTGTAATAACACAAATTATGATAGTTTAAATAAGATGCCCGCGCAAATGCGTGGGCTACCTTCCTAGTTTGTATTAATTAATATATAAAAAACAGAATACAACTTTAAGGAGTTAACTAAGATAAAATAGAAATATTAAGGCTAGAGTTGAAACCTCATAACAAAATGTGATTTCACATAGAGTGCTCCTCGCCAGTAGACATGTTGCTCGAATAAATATAGCCTCTGAGCGTCAGCCATGGTCCCTGCACCATCCCCTTATCTAATGAATGATCTCTCCTCCCATCATTCCGTTGCCGATGAGAAGACATGAAGGATAAGCGGCGACGGTGGACATTCCGATTCCTTCAAGACGTGATCCATCTTTCAACGCTGTACCGTCCGGTGTTAACAAATAAGATCTTAAACACCTCGTAGTGCGGTGATATGGTGGGGTCGAAGACGATGCATTCTTTGTCGAAGAACCCAAATTCTAGCTCGGGGAAGTGGCGGGGCAATAGTGGCAAGCTCACCCACCTCCGAGTGGCTGGGTTCACCACGAGGAGAGAGAAAAGCAAAAGGAGGCCGTTACAGTGGTCCATGATGGTGGGATTTTTTTCACGGAAGTGCTAAACATCAGTCGACTGAAAACCTACCTCCAAATCTTGCAAATTTTGGTTCACTAGATGTGCTTCGTGATTCGTGCTCCAGCTGCTTCTTCTCCAACTCTGTCACACCCAGAAATTCCCGAATAGATTTCCAAGCAGAATGTGCATTAAAACCCCCGTCCAGGACCGGCCGGGGTACACAAACGACAAAGTTGACACACAGATCCACGTCTTACAAACATCATAAAAGTCTTACATAAATGCAGCGGAAAATTGAAAGACAATTGGAGCTAAGCCTTGACTTGGACTGCAGCAGGAACACCACTCCACAGGCATCCTCGATGGCACGGACGAAGCCTACTCCTCGGAAAAGCCACCATCTGACACGTACTCAAACTCTGGGGTTTTGGGGAAAATAGAGCAAGACTGAGTACAACCACCGTACTCAGCAAGTCATACCGGAATAGGGGGTATGATGCAGGATATTATCAAAGGATAGCTAGAGTGGTTCATTTGCATAAAGCGAGCATTTATAAACAGTAGTTGAAAGCAGTAAAAACAGTTGTAATAGTTACTCAATATTAACCATCCACTGTCCAACGCTACACCACGTTGCAACAGGCCCAACCATCCACCTGAACTAATCAATTCCATCAGACTAGACTAAGGTGAGACTAATCACGGTGAATCTGGTTGACCGCCCATAACAGCAGGCACGGCTATTCGAATAGTTTTACTCTGATCAGAGGTGTACAACTGTACCCACAAGACACAGCCCCACGACACGTTTCCGTGCGCCGACATGCCACCACGACATACCGGAAAGAGGCCCGTACAAACACACCGCAACGCGGCCAGGCTGCGGGGTGGCAGGCGCCGGAGGATTTCGGCGAGCACGTCCTCCGGTAGCACCACCTCGACGCCTCTCGCTGCGAGCGGCGCCTCTTCCATGATCTCCATGTTTAATTTGGTGGAACGGGAAGCAACTGCCTTTCCCGGCGTTTTTTTTTTTCCTCAATGTCGTCCCTCCCTCTTGATCACACGGATTGCATGATCGACTAGATGGCCTTTATTGTGTACTGGACTCCGATACGGATTGTATTCGAATAATCATGTACGAGTACGTGTACAACTCGGAAATAGCTAGACGTACTCTGCTCCGTTGTTCGTAACGAGTAGTATGGATCCGAGTACGTACATCATCGACTTGTGCTGCGCCACGTTGGTCACACGGATTGCTACTGCTCGGCAAAGCAAGTTGCATGCGCCTGCTGTTCCACGTTGGGCCCATGGACAGAATCGTTTGCCTGTACGAGTACTTGCACAACTCCGAAATAACTTTCTGCTCCGTTGCTCGTAACGAGTAGTATACGTACTTGTGCTGTGCCACGTTGGTCACACGCGCGGACGCCTAGATTTTACAACTTTCAAAATATTTAGACGTGACTATAAATGAGACGCCCATTTAACCGCACTTTGCCCTCTAATGTGCACGCACATCATAGGCAGCATTATGTCAGTACTCCCATAGCATCTGCAGGCATGCAGCCTGCATGCAAAGTTTGGAGTAAAGTTTCAATCAATTTTTCTTTAATCTATGATTTAATTATACTGTTGTATTTTTTAAAATAAATTATTATAACAAGTCTATACACGATTATATTTTGATAAAAAAATCAAACTGTGTTTAACCTCTTATAGAAAATTGTTTGAATTCACTTAATAAAATATTTCAAAGAGATACAATTTTCAAAATATACTGACTGTTATCAAACCAACATCAAGTCTTAACAAAGTAAAACATGAAGAAAAACTCATACAAAATATTATCCCGTTTTAGGTTATAAGACGTTTTAGATATGGTCAAAGTCAAACTGCTTCAAGTTTGACTAAGTTTGTAGAAAAAAATAATACTCCCTCCATCCCAAAATGTTTGACGCCGTTGACTTTTTAAAAAATGTTTGACCATTCGTCTTAATCAAAAAATTTAAGTAATTATTAATTATTTTCCTATCATTTAATTTATTGTTAAATATATTTTTATGTATACATATAGTTTTACACATTTACAAAAGTTTTTGAATAAGACGAACGGTCAAACATGTTTAAAAAAATCAACGGCGTCAAACATCTAGAGAAAGAGGGAGTACGTGGTGACTCAAAATACTTTGACCCTCACGTATGTCTGGTTGATTAGTTAGTTAGCTAGCTCACCTGCAACATCACTGCAAGCTGGCATTTTGCTCGTGCATGCATATTTTATAATATATACCTACATCGTTTCTGCACTTGTTTATATTTCTTTGAAAAAAAATTAAACCGATATCGGTCTCTACGTCCAAAATAGATGTACACAACCACTGCACGTACTTGTTTATATACGCTTATCTAACTTAATGATATATACTACTTTCTTATGTGTGAAATTACTTATAGTTTCACCTTTTTTTCTAAGTCAAACATATATAGAAATTGATGATTAAAAATACAAATAATTTAAAATTTATGTTAATTTATGTTATCTGGATGAGCTTTTATTAAATCTAAGGCCATGTTTAGTTCACACCAAACTTTCTCCAAACTCTCAACTTTCTACCAACCCATCGCATCATCCAAACAAGCATGAATATAATTGCTTAATCATGCAATCCATCATGCGATCGGGATCCGTGGCGTGGCGGTAAACAGAGCTAGCCCACTGATTGCATGATCGATCTCTCGAGTTCTTTTTCTACTTCGAATTGTGGAATACTCGTCCGATCGAATCTAAGGCTGTTCGTCGTCGTTGTCGCGCCCATCCATGATATGGTGGTAGACGTACTTGTCGCCTCACAGGCAGGTGGGCCCATCATAATCAAACGCCTATCTGTCCATCTGTTGGTCATTAGCATGACAATGATATGTCTTATAAGGACTTATAATTGCCCATCAAGCGTCAACCATATCGGCCGACGTCGATCCATATTATCCGAGCTTAGATGCCACATGAAAAAGTAGTTTTGGGTCGTCATTCGTCCGAAACCTGATGGCCTTTGCCGATCGATAGGAAGAAGGAAATAAAAAACTAGTTTCAATGATGTGAATTAGTTTCACACCAAAATTTCTCACGACTGGCACACAGGAATTTCCCAAGCTCCAGTTAGGAATTGAGCGGTTTCCTCTGAAAGTAGTTATTGCAAGATTCCTACGCGAGGTTGTGTTCTGCTGTAGCTTATCTCTTCTACTTATAAATCGTAGTTGTTATCATTCCGCCATCTTTCCTTCCATATCTCCCATGTTATATTCTTAACCTTCGTTGAAGGTCGTGTGCTCTTTTGTATGCGCGTAACTATCATAAGATTCAGTATCTTCTCAATTGACCAATCCAGCCAATTTTCAATATATGGGTATAATCCATCTTTTAGCCTTAATCCATCCATCCAACCATTTTTTAATTATATGGGTTCAATTTGTTATAAAGCTCGTATATTAATTATAAGTTTAGGTACAGGAAATATCCACTATTCTTAGTCTGAGCCCTCCGTCTAAACACTATTGCTACGTACTAGTAGTACGTACTGTATTTTCGGTGCCTAGTTAAATGCGTGTACGTCCATGGAGTTTATGGGGTTGGATACTCGAATGCGTCTCACTCATCCGGCCTGCTGCTTTGATGCTGCTTGCTGGAAAGGTGTAGTCAGTTTCGCCGTTAGGCATTCGGTTGCAAGATAGTACTGGTAGTGGAGTACACCTCCAGATAGATAGACTCGCTGGCTGTTTGCACGGGACACTTGCAACCTGCAAGGGAATCTCTCAGGTGTTTTTTTTTTTTTTGGCGGAATTTCAATCAAACTTCTAATTTTGGTGTGAACTAAACACAACCCTAAACTCTGGAGACCAAGTCAGGTTGTACACTCCGTATTAGCTAGGACTTGTTTGGCAAAAATGAAACAAATCCCACATTTTGCTGATGTTTTTGCTCCCACATCATTATTTTTTGCCTTCATCATCATTCGCGTCACAGAAGACCCCACATATACATGACCTCTCCATTGCTCACTATCATCAAAATGAAGACTCCATCCTTCGCTTCACACCTGCCAATATCAATGTACTGCAGACCCCTTCTAGTATTGCTTCTTTCCTGTGAAAGAGTTTTTTTTTTAGAGAGAGAGAGTGTTGTGGCAGAGAATAATGCTGGGGGATTTGCTTTGAAAACAGATAAGCAGGCAGAAGTAAGTAAATGCAACCCCCAACTGCGCAACCCTAACAATCAATAGAAACCGTTGCCTGACGTGATAATACCTGTACTCTCTTCTTGACCAGTCTAACACAGTCTTCATTTTGGGAGATTAGCTACCTGTCTACCTCTCCCTCCTTCAGTCCTACTTTTTCCTCAAGCATCAAAGCTCTAGTCCCCGCAGGTTTTGTGCTGTGCTTTTCCCTCCTTTCATGCCTCGAAGCATCAGTGGAAACTGAAAGGCACTCCGGGAATGTCACACGGTTGCATACGAAACATTGTACTTTTAAGACTTTTAAGTCGTATTACTTTTAAAAGTCCTTTTTTTAAGACTTGCGACTTTTAAGGCGTCTCGGAACAGAAAGACAATCTACTGATGAGGTTGTTTAGTTTACTTATTATCATAGTTTGCCACGCTATATGTTATACAAGCCACGCTTTATTAGGTAGTTGTTTGGTTGGTTGTTAGCCACACTTTATTAATCCACTAGCTCACATGTCATAAGTTTATTTTTTAGCCGCATCTTACCACACTTGTGATGAACGATCACACTTTTTGTGTCTTACATACTTTTATCAAGTTGGGTTGCGACAAAGTTTTAGTATCCAACCAAACAGCTCCAATTTTAACAAGTCCCATAGCCGATTGGATGCATGTCCATTCGAAAAATGATGAATAATTTGTCAGTCGCAACAGTTTCATTCGGTCCACCACCACAAGTTCCACAAAAGTATAAAAACAACAGTTAACAGTGTACAATAATTACATACATGCACCGCTGAGGCGAATACAACCATACAGGCGCGCGAATACAACTATAAGTAGGGGTGCCAGCCAACCGCTGCGGGCTGTGCAAAAGTCCTCTTGCTCGTGTTGTACTTGTGTTGCGTTCGCGTAGAAGTGGGTCGATCTCTTCAACATCAGCAAAGATGGCCGCCACCACGCCGGCAGCGGCAGCGGCCGCGGCGCACGTCGTCCACATCGAGGCCGTGCAGACGGCGGTGCCGACGCGCGTCGTGGAACCGGGCCCCACTATTTTAAAAAAAATAAAATGCTGACTGGATCGCCACGTAGGACAAAACCGCTTTGGATTGGATCGAGGGAGGGGGGTAATTCGTCCAGTATTAAAAGTTTAGGGTGAGCGATGTCTGGCTTTCGAGTTCCTGGAGGGGAGGGGGTTAATTCAGTCGACCACGATAGTTTAGGGGGTAATTCTTACTTTTTTCCTAAAAAAAATAGCTGCATATATTTGTTTGGTGATTCAAAATATATTTAAATTATTAGCACTATTTGATGGTGACCTGACCCCGTGCGAGCGCTGCTTATCAACGAGTGCGCATTCGGCATACGGTGATACGAATATCGGTGCACCGCACGTACTTGTCTACGTGCATAGCATCGAATCGCACGCACGATCGCATAGCCATCATCCGTTGGGCGGGTGAATGCGTAGATCGTGGGCTTCGTGGCCCGACGCGTGAGGAAGGACTGGTGGATTTTTGGCCCATGGGCGTGTGAACGAGATGGTCTGATTCCAAGCCCGTTTCTGCAACCATGTGGTAGGCAGTTCGCGTTTGCTTAACTCTGCCATAATGGCTGGAGTACATGGACTTGCAGCTTCAGGTCTGGTGGTGCTACTCCTCGCCGCCGTTGCGCCGGCTTCCGCCGTGGACTACACCGTCGGCGACACATCCGGCTGGAGCAGTGGCGTGGACTACGATACCTGGGCGAAGAGCAAAACCTTCAGCGTTGGTGACTCGCTCGGTAAAGTTACATTACTACTCTAGATAAGCTTAATAGTACTACTAACCAACAATACTTTCAGTATCAACTAGTACGAAACAGTTGTTGTTAATGATCGACGTGCCGTCTACCAACAATGCTAGACGATCGATGTTACATGTTGCTGGACCACAAATTTGGTTTGTCCAGAACTACAGTAGCGGTAGTACTGTGTAGTAGTGTATCACTATCGGCTTGCGAGGCAAAAACTGCCAGCCTGGCAATATTCGATGTTTATTACAAAATTTAATTAAACTTTTAAAACTTTACAATAATAGAGTACTTCTGATATGTTTAAGTTTTTTTTAAAGAAAAGAATGGTAGATAAATTTACTTTGAAAAATAGTACTACTACCTCATCCGTTACAAAATATAAGCATTTTCAAGGTTAGCACATGTGTTATAGGATAGTAGGTGAAAATGATTGGAGATTTGGAAGAAGTGTGTGATTGGTCGATGAGAGAAAATATGTGAAAAAAAAATAATTGTGATTGGTTGAGATAAGAAGGTAGGTGAAGAAATAGCTACATTTTAAGATATAATACTGTGGTAAAATTGGCTATATTATAAGAATAAGGCAGTACTATCGTAACATCGTAAACTTAATGCACAAAATTTTAGAAGTGTTAAATGTGTACTATGATAGAAGAGGGGTACTGTACGTGGGAACATAACTCCACCCATTTCTGGTTACCTATAAATTGACGCTTGATAGATGACCAGTGCAAGCTGTGCCCAAACTAAACGTGACACTGACACGCACGTTTTGCCGTGGTGTGTGTGGCTACATGCAGTGTTCCAGTACAGCATGATGCACACGGTGGCGGAGGTGAGCTCGGCGGACTACAGCGCGTGCTCCGCCAGCAACTCGATCCAGTCCTACAGCGACCAGAACACCAAGATCGCGCTCACCAATAGTACGAAACAGTTGTTGTTAATGATCGACGTGCCGTCTACCAACAATGCTAGACGATCGATGTTACATGCATGTTGCTGGACCACAAATTTGGTTTGTCCAGAACTACAGTAGCGGCAGTACTGTGTAGTAGTGTATCACTATCGGCTTGCGAGGCAAACCTGCCAGCCTGGCAATATTCGATGTTTATTACAAAATTTAATTAAACTTTTGAAACTTTACGATAATAGAGTACTTCTGATATGTTTAAGTTTTTTTAAGAGAAAAATGGTAGATAAATTTACTTTGAAAAGCAGTACTACTGCATCCTCCATTACAAAATATAAACATTTTTAAGTTTAGCACATGTGTTAGGATAGCAGGTGAAATTGATTGGAGAAAGTGTATGATTGGTCGATGAGAGAAAATATGTGAAAAAATAATTACGATTGGTTGAAATGTGGAGGTAGGTGAAGAAATAGCTACATTTTAAGATACTGTATATTCTAAGAATAAGACAGTACTATCATAACATCGTAAACTTAATGCACAAAATTTTAAAAGCGTTAAATGTGTACTATGACAGAAGAGGGTACTGTACGTGGAAACATAACTCCACCCATTTCTGGTTACCTATAAATTGACGCTTGATAGATGACCAGTGCAAGCTGGTCCTCTCTGTGCCCAAACTAAACGTGACACTGACACGCACGTTTTGCCGTGGTGTGTGGCTATGTGCAGTGTTCCAGTACAGCATGATGCACACGGTGGCGGAGGTGAGCTCGGCGGACTACAGCGCGTGCTCGGCCAGCAACTCGATCCAGTCCTACAGCGACCAGAACACCAAGATCGCGCTCACCAAGCCCGGCACCCGCTACTTCATCTGCGGCACCAGCGGCCACTGCTCCGGCGGCATGAAGCTCGCCGTCACGGTCTCCGCGGCGGCCGCCACCACCCCCACCCCGGCGGCGGCGTCGTCCCCGCCGTCCACCGCGACGCCCGCCACGCCGTCGTCGGACCCCGGCATGGACACGCCCTCGTCGACGCCGGACGCGACCACGACGCCGACGACGACGACGACGACGACGAAGTCGACGGGCAGCACCGGCGGGGCCAGCGGCAGCGAGGCCCGTTCGGTGATGGGCCTGCTGGTCGGGGCCGTCGGCCTCGCCATGATGGGCTAGGCTAGGCAAGAGGCAGTGCTGCCCATCTTCATATCCAGTTCGGCTATTATTTCTCCGCGACGTTTAATTTTTCCTTACTAGTTTACGCGCTCCGTGAACTCGTCTTTGTATTGTACTACTACGACCGCGATTTCGTATTGGAACTTTGATTTCTCCCTTTGCAAAATATACTCCGTAATATTAGCACTATTTGATGGTGACCTGACCCCGTGCGAGCGCTGCTTATCAACGAGTGCGCATTCGGCATACGGTGATACGAATATCGGTGCACCGCACGTACTTGTCTACGTGCATAGCTCGTCGTCGTGATGCCCGACGACGGCGCTGGGTCGTTGCTTGTCATGGCCACTCTCCCCAAGTAGAACAAGAAGCAGATGTGTATGTTGATGACAATCGTAAAATAACATACTATTTTCTTCGTGTCATAAAAACCAATTTAATATTGGATGAAACTATTAGATTGGTTTTTACGGGATGGAGCGAGTACACATTATCGTTATGTATGACTACGACTATCGCAATGAGAGAAATTTCAGAGCTTGTGCTCGTCAAGATCGAAAACCAATGTAATGTAAACCTTCCTTTTTTTTTTTCTTGGCGGGATAATGTAAACCTATTTAAATCCTGAGCATGAATGTCTGTTGTGTACTCTTGAAGGGTGAATAAGGCGGGAAAAAAAATCTATGTATTTGACTATAGCACAGTTTGAAATGTTCAGAAGAAAAAAAAACTGCACGTTCCCTGAAAGTGCACTCATGGAATGAACAACAAACAGTCAACATCATGAATACTTCCGAATGACCGAGTTTAAAATGGAGACAAATCACTTTACGACCTAAGTGCACGTACACTCATCTTTTTCAAGTCATTCAAATAATCGTAATGTTTTTTTTTCAGAAAAGAAAAGGTAATAGCACATATTACAAATTTACAACGCCGTACATCACTTCACAAACATTAGTGAATTCAATTTACATATCTGTATTAAAAAAAACACAAAATCAGTAAAAAATGATATCTATTCTATTTATTACTACATCCGTCCTATATAAGAACTTTTGAGATTGGATACAAGCATTAAGAAACTAAATGAAAATAAATAGAGAAATATTGTGATTCATTGAGAAAAACAAGCGGATGAAGAAATGTAGGTGAAGAAAATGTTATAATTTTGAAAAAAAAATAATGTTAAAAGTTGTAATATTTTAGGATGGAGTGAATACCTGTTTTTTCTATTTACTTTCTTATTGTGTACATATATTTTTTTTAAAACAATCCGCACAATTGTGCACATATAATTTGGGATTCTATTGAAAACTTACAAGGTGCTAGATATTTTAGAATTTCTGTAACCATTTAATTGGTATTTAAGGGAAGAGAAACAAACTGATCGAGCGTGTATGCACTCGAGTTGTAAAAATCAAACTCAGTTTATAATGAACCAAGGTTGTAAAATTGTTTGTCGTCAGAGTTGAATTCGACTGTTCATGAAAATCTGCTAGTTAGTACAGACTAATTTACTTATTTTTTTTCGATTACACTGTAGACGTATACACACGCAACACAACACTCACACCCTATGAATACGTCCTTTTTAACACACTCTCTAAGAGACGGAAACTAACATCATATATCAAAATCCTGAATATGTCTACTTGCATATACGTAATATCCGTAGATACTAGGATTTGAACTTTTGTAGGTATAGTGCACCACTAGTGCTTCCCCTAATTACTCCAAAATTTATCAATGAAATTGTCGGCAATTCGAACTGTAAATGAATGTTGTTTTCGCTGGGCCAACAAAAGTTCGCCGGCCGGCCAATTTATTAAGCGAGACCGGGAGAGAAGAAGCAGGGTGTATTGTTGGGAATATATCGGTTATCAACTTGATACTAACACAAACAGATCCCATTATAACCGTAAATCAAATACACAACGTATCCGGTCAAAGGTCAAACAGAGGGAAAGCACGGAGAGCGGATCATCCAAGGACTAGGCGAGACGTTAGCAGTGAAACGAAACATTTTTAAGACTCATTTGAAACATGGGAATTTTGTACGTAGAATTTTCACATGAATTAATTCTTCTCCTTTAAAATGTTAAAAAGTTTCCTCCATTCTATAATCTGAAGGATGCCTAGACGTATCATGCATATGATCAATCAATTGTTCGATTAATCAAATTATCTGCTGATAATCGTTAAGTTTGATGATTTCTGATGACCCATGGTCACCTAGCAGTATCATGCATGATCACCCTCCACAAAGAAATGGTACAGTACGAAATAACTCCGGAACTACATATAGGGCAATTATTGCCCTATGTATGTGTAGTCAATCAATTAACTGCTGACAATGGAAAAGCTAATCAATCAATCAATGGTTTGATTAATCAAATTAAGCCAGGTCAGTCCGTCAGTGTACACTCACTAATTAAATTAACAGGTTTGTTCAACGGTTCAACCAACTTCTGCCATCAACATCTTTTCGTTGCACCTTTCTTGACTCTTTATGCTATTTTGCTATAAAAAAAACTTCTCTTTACATCGCTTTTTTTAGATAAGTATTTTTTTTTACTTGGCATCTACATCCAATAAGATATATGCAATATTTTTAAATTAAGAACTTCGCCTATCAAATAAGGAATTTAGCTATCAAATAACCCAATCTGATATGCGCTCCTATGAAGATTTGAACTCAGAACCTTAGGGTGCTTCTCTATACATCGCTTACAACAATATATTTCTGCTTTAATTTGTAATCTTTTTTTTTCCTGCGTTGCAACGGAAATCACGAGTGATATATGGTGAAGAACTGATGACCCATGATTCCGTGGTGTACCATCTGTTCTGTTAACTAAAAGTAGTAGTTCCTTGACGGAAGAAAGGAGCAAAATAGAAGATATTCTCAGTTGATCTGCAGTTGTTGTTAGGTCACTATATTCAGAAATCGCAGTTGCTGTTGTTTAAATTGTGTGTGACAGCAGACAGCTAATTATCAGTACACGTATATGAGCAATACTAGTGAATCTGTACTAATTTAACGAGAGTATTTTCTATATACAAACACAACAACTAAACTGTGCCACTGGCGCCGAATACGTACGGACAGAGCTCAGGCAATCAGGGGAGCAGCAAAAGAGGAGAGAGTTGGTGCCAAGCACAACTAAACCCAACTGCACCCAAAAACTAATCAGCATTTCATTTCGCTTTAGTTAGTACTACCACCTGCATCTCTTTACCAACACTATATAACCCGCAGTGGACCTGCAGTCATCTCACTAATTCAGTGAAGCCTCCAGTACTAGTACGGCTCTAATCAGTTCGCGTTTGCTTAACTCTGCCATCATGGCTGGAGTACATGGACTTGCAGCTTCAGGTCTGGTGGTGCTACTCCTCGCCGCCGTTGCGCCGGCTTTCGCCGTGGACTACACCGTCGGCGACACATCCGGCTGGAGCAGTGGCGTGGACTACGATACCTGGGCGAAGAGCAAAACCTTCAGCGTTGGTGACTCGCTCGGTAAAGTTACATTACTACTCTAGATAAGCTTAATACTACTAACCAACAATACTTTCAGTATCAAGTAGTACGAAACAGTTGTTGTTAATGATCGACGTGCCGTCTACCAACAATGCTAGACGATCGATGTTACATGCATGTTGCTGGACCACAAATTTGGTTTGTCCAGAACTACAGTAGCGGTAGTACTTTGTAGTAGTGTATCACTATCGGCTTGCGAGGCAAAAACTGCCAGCCTGGCAATATTCGATGTTTATTACAAAATTTAATTAAACTTTTGAAACTTTACGATAATAGAGTACTTCTGATATGTTTAAGTTTTTTTAAGAGAAAAATGGTAGATAAATTTACTTTGAAAAGCAGTACTACTGCATCCTCCATTACAAAATATAAACATTTTTAAGTTTAGCACATGTGTTAGGATAGCAGGTGAAATTGATTGGAGAAAGTGTATGATTGGTCGATGAGAGAAAATATGTGAAAAAATAATTACGATTGGTTGAAATGTGGAGGTAGGTGAAGAAATAGCTACATTTTAAGATACTGTATATTCTAAGAATAAGACAGTACTATCATAACATCGTAAACTTAATGCACAAAATTTTAAAAGCGTTAAATGTGTACTATGACAGAAGAGGGTACTGTACGTGGAAACATAACTCCACCCATTTCTGGTTACCTATAAATTGACGCTTGATAGATGACCAGTGCAAGCTGGTCCTCTCTGTGCCCAAACTAAACGTGACACTGACACGCACGTTTTGCCGTGGTGTGTGGCTATGTGCAGTGTTCCAGTACAGCATGATGCACACGGTGGCGGAGGTGAGCTCGGCGGACTACAGCGCGTGCTCGGCCAGCAACTCGATCCAGTCCTACAGCGACCAGAACACCAAGATCGCGCTCACCAAGCCCGGCACCCGCTACTTCATCTGCGGCACCAGCGGCCACTGCTCCGGCGGCATGAAGCTCGCCGTCACGGTCTCCGCGGCGGCCGCCACCACCCCCACCCCGGCGGCGGCGTCGTCCCCGCCGTCCACCGCGACGCCCGCCACGCCGTCGTCGGACCCTGGCATGGACACGCCTCGTCGACGCCGACGCGACCCACGACGCCGACGACGACGACGCGACGACGAAGTCGACGGGCAGCACCGGCGGGCCCAGCGGCAGCGAGGCCCGTTCGGTGATGGCCTGCTGGTCGGGGCCCGTCGCCTCGCCATGATGGGCTAGCTAGGCAAGAGGCAGTGCTGCTCATCTTCATATCCAGTTGCGTATTATTTTCTCCGACGTTTAATTTTTCCTTATTAGTTTACGCGCCGTAGCTCGTCTTTGTATTGTACTACTACGACCGCGATTTCGTATTGGAACTTTGATTTCTCCCTTTGCAAAAATACTCCGTAATATTAGCACTTTTGATGGTGACCCTGACCCGTGCGAGTGCTGCTTATCAACGAGTGCGCATTCGGCATACGGTGATACGAATATCGGTGCACCGCACGTACTTGTCTACGTGCATAGCATCGATCGAATCGCACGCACGATCGCATAGCCATCATCCGTTGGGCGGGTGAATGCGTAGATCGTGGGCTTCGTGGCCCGACGCGTGAGGAAGGACTGGTGATTTTGGCCCATGGGCGTGTGAACGAGATGGTCTGATTCCAAGCCCGTTTCTGCAACCATGTGGTGGCTGGTCGAATAAGTCCATATTAGGTTCCTTAACTTTGACAGCAAGTTCGATTTTCGTCCCTTAACAGCAATACCACCCTCAACAAACCGATTCAGATGAGATACCTTAGTGGTTTAGATGGCGGTTTTGGCTAATGTGGCGCCTCCGTGGATCCTTTTACTAGGTCTTCGTCCCACGTGACGCTTAAGTGACAATTTTATCTGGAAATAAATAAAACCCGTGGGCCCACATGTTAGTCACACACAAAATAATAAAAAAGGTGGGGCCATTTGGCCCCACATGTCATCCTTATTCTCTCTATCCTCTCTCTCTCACCTAGACGTGCAGCGCGCTGAGAAGGTGACGAGCGAGGTGGGCGAAGCGCCCGCCCCCGCGAACACGACGGACGACTGCCGGAGCAAGCTGGCACAATGCGTGGGCAAGGCGGCGGAGGACAACTATAACAACGGACGCCCAAACGCGACGCAGAGTCGAGGTTTGTTGACCCGAATAGAGTGGAGGAGGTGACCCTGCCGTTGACGCTGCTGCCGTCGAGGCCGTGCTGGGTGAGGCCATCATCCGTTGTACTCCTCCCGCGCCGTTGTCGCTGCCGGGAGCGGTCCTTGGCCATGTGGCCCTCCATCTGCACTGTAGCACGCACGGTTCACCTCCTCCGCCGCCTCCGTAGCCGCGGTCCTCGCAGCCGCTAGGAAGGGATCCGTCGGTGAGCGCGATGCCGCCTGGCACGGTGACGTCCAGCGCCTTGAGGCGGCTAAGGTCGTCGTCACCGACGGCGGCGCCCTTGCTTGCTCTTGTAAGCGGTGCTACAGGTGGAATAAGAGTTGCTCGAGAAGAAGCCGTAGCTTGCCGGTGTTGTACGACTGGATGAACTACGCATCGACGTTGTGTTTTGCCTGCTGCCGATCGCAACTTTGCACGCCGCCACCGCTACCAAGCAACCATCGCTTTCTCCATCTCAAGTCGTTGTCGTCGTGTCCTCATCGGCGACTTCCACCGCAAACCACCACTTGCAGATATAGACAGCCGCGGCCCCCTCCTCGCCGGCCATCCCGCTCGAACGCGACGGTGGCCGCGCCGCCGAGGTCATTGAGGTAGGAGGCTGAAGAGATGTGGCGTCACTCTTTGGCCCTGCCAACTGTCGCAACATTGGCGCAAAGGAGGTTATGGAGCGCTGCCCTGGCCCCGCTGTCTGCCCGCACAGACATGAGGGAGAGAGGAGGCGCTGACTCACTGTGGAGATAGAGAGGAGTGTGGGACCCACTGACATGTGGGTCCCACTGTTTTTTTCTGACTGGTATATGGGCCCCACATTTTTAAAAAATCTTTTAAATTTTTAATTTTGCTTTCAGTGCCACATCACGCCACGTAGGACGAGACCAAGTCAAACCAGCCACATAAGCCCCAAGTCAGCCAAAACCTCATCTAAACCACCGAGGGATCTCATCTGAATTGGTTTTGATAGTTGAGGGACCTATCATATCTGCTATTGTGTTTCAGGGACAAAAATCGAACTCGTTGTCAAGTTAAGGAACCTCAAATGAACTTATTCATAGGCTGGTAGCCCACATAGCCAACGCCAATTTTTGGCCCGTCCAATGTTGTAATGCGAGAAACATGGAGACCCGCATCAGCCGAAAAGGCTAAAAAAGCGGTCCCAGCCGCGCGCACTGAGGCGGATCGACCACGCGCTGGCGGCCGCGCTCGATCAATCGCGTATTAGGGCTGCCCACATCAGCGAATCAGCGATACAAGACACAGGACAGGGATTCGTTTACAGCAATAGTCCGATATGAGCTTTTTGACCTTAAGAGATGTGTTCGTTTGTGGGTTAGAATCATTTCCTCCTAACACATTAAATAGAATTAATTAGTGCTATTAAGGAATCTTCGAAAAAGGAAATATATAATTTTAAAGCAACCATATATTTATTTTTTAAAGAAAAAAAACATTCTTATAATTGAAAAACGTGTGCGTGAAAAATAAGATACTCCCCCATCCCATAATATAGCAACCTAGGACCAGAGAGACACTTTATAGTACAACGAATCTTCCTATGAAGTGTCTCGTCCGGTTTTAGATTGCTATATTATGGGACGGATGGAGTAGTATAAGTTCAGAAATTCAGTAATCTATCTATTATATTATTAAAACAGCCTTGAAAGGAGGCACCACGTTCGCTGTAGGGGCTAGAAATTCCCACATATAACGAAGAAAAAGAAAAAAGAAAAAAGAAGAGTCCAAGTAGAAGTCCAATTTAAAATGTTGAAATTCGGAATTAAAAATAAGCATATATGAAGAAAGTTTTCATATAAGAACCCAATACAGATTAACCAAAATTCGAAATAAAAATAAAATAAAATCCAAAATTAGAAAGAAAAAGGAGAGTCCAAGTAGAAGTCCAATTTAAAAATAGCTAAAATTCGGAATTAAAAATAAGGAATATCAAAAGAAGAGTCCATATAAGAACCCAATACGAGATTAATTAAAATTTAAAATAAAATAAAAATAAATCCGAAATTATAAAGGAAAGGAGAGCCCAAGTAGAAATACAATTTAAAAATAGCTGAAATTCGGAATTAAAATAAGCAATATTGAAAGAAGTTTCCATATAAGAACCAATACGAGATTAACCAAATTCGAATAAAAATAAAATAAAATCCAAATTAGAAAAGGAAAGAGTTCTAGTAGGAATACAATTTAAAAACTGAAATTCGGAATTAAAAATAAGGAATATTAAAAGAAGAGTCCATATAAGAACCCAATACGAGATTAATTAAAATTCAGATAAAAATAAAAATAAATCAAAAATTAGCAAAAGAAAATAAAGAAGAGTTCAAGTAGGAATATAATTTAAAATTAGCTGAAATTCGGAATTAAAAATAAGCAATATTGAAAGAAAGAATAAGTATAAGAACCAATACGAGATTAATTAAAATTTCAAATAAAAATAAAATAATATCCAAATTAGAAAAAAATAAAAGAGAGTTTAAGTAGGAATACAATTTTGAAACAACTGAAATTAAAAAAAATAAAAACATTAAAAGAACACAATACGGTATTAACTATTTTTTTAAAAAAATAAATTCTGAAATTAGAAAGGAAAAATAATATTTAAATTGAAATACAATTTATAAATAACTAAAATTTGTGATAAAATAAAGACTATTGAAAAGAAAAACCATCTAAAACACATGACGAGATAAATTAAGTAACAGGCCTATATAAAGAGTAGAGTGATGGCGGTTGATACGCCATATAAAAAATATTAATAAAAACAACAAATAGAATCCTAATGACGATTATAAGGAGGGACGTCAGGTATGCCGTGAAGCAAAACAAGTAAGGCAGTAGCGAGACTTCTAGAAAGTAAAAAAATAAACCATTGATAATCATATTCGATTTTTAAAAATCTCAATGACAATAAAAAGAGAAGAGAAGCGGGCGGCGTATAAGAGTATGGTTGCGAGCCGCCGACGGTTGACGGGACTTCTAGAAAATAAAAATAAATTCCAACAATAGTTATGTTTCGATTTTTAGAATCACAATGACAATAAAGAGTAGGCGACGGACGGGCTGTAGAGGGGCATAGTGGCATCGTTTCAAATTTTAAAGGTTCGGAACTTCCAAAAAGTAAAAAACCTAATGATAATCATGTTCGATTTAAAATCTCAATGACAATAAAGAAGGGAGGCAGCGGGGCGAGCGTAGAAGAGTAAAATGGCAAAGCCGCTGACAGTTTGACGGGACTTAAAGTAAAAATGAACCCAAACGATAATTATGTTCGATTTTAAAATCTCAATGACAATAAAGAGAAGAGACAGTGGACGGCCGTAGAGGAGTATAATGGCAACGTTTGACGGACATCTAGAAATATAAAAACGAAACCCAACGTGACAATAAACTCTAAAAAACTATAAAATCCAATTTTTAAAGGTTCCAAAAAATGAATAGAAATATTGGTAGATCGAGCAAGCAAATAAGAGGAGATGACATAAAGGGGTAGTAACTGTGTGACTTTTAAAAACTATATAATTAAAAACACGAGGATGATAATGTTTGGTCTTTCAAAGTCTTAAGACAATGATATAGCATTTAATAAATTTTAAGTAAAATCATATTATATGATTTTGTTTGGGTACTGCCGGGCGCAATTGCGTGGGCCATCCAGCTAGTTGTATAGAACACAACCTTAACTAGAGTCCAGACTCCCCAAGAACGTTGTATGAGTTCGTTAGCATTTAGCTGCGCCATGAGCACTGTATAGGTACTGTTTTGATCAGTTTTCCTTGGGTCGCATGCACCGTACATGAATACCAGTAGTCCCGTCGATCTCATAAAGTCATAACGTACAGACAGCAAAGTATTCATGGTAGTGTGTACGTATACGCTGTATGCTACGAACCCAGACTTCTCATGATGGGTATAAACTCACTCACGTGTTGGCGGTGTTCTAGCTAGGAGTTATTTACCTGGCACTTACCTGTGAATTTAATTTGGCCACCTGCAGTTTCTGTCCGGTCGATCCATCATAGTACTATCGCTCTCTTGGCATTCAGGCCTGATTTAGTTTGAGGTCTAAATTAGACTTACACAATATTTGAACAATTTTAATAGTGTTTAGTGTCTATTTGGTTGAAGCTAATTTTGGCATGTCTAACAAAATAGACCATTTCAATAGTGAACTTAGGCTATTTTGGCTTCAATCCAAACACAATTTTGCCTTACTAAATTTAGTATAATCAAAACTTGCCAAAATTTAACACTGATAAAATTTGATAAGGTCCTATTTAGACCACAAACCAAACCAATCCTCATTGTTCAACCAAGGTGGCAACCGGATTTTCTACAATTATATGCCGGCCCCGTTGCTGCAGCCAACAGATTAGTCTGTGTAGTCTCGTTTGGAGATCGAGCACACGGGCAAAACTTACCGTCTCTGCTCCGGTGAGGCAAACGAGCCAACGACTCGACTAGGCGTTACTGCAGCAGCATTCATTCATCAAACCAAGCTAAATTAATTAATACTAGCAGTAGAGGAACATCGATTTGCAGTTGCAGCCCAGTTGTGGGTATTCTCGTTTTTCCCCGGCGCGCGCCCTGCTCTGCGCCTCTGCGTGCTTTAATTTTGGCCCACACGCACGCAGCCAGCATTACTTGCTGTCTACCGGATGTTCATCCGGAGGATGGCCCTCGTAACCACATCTTGTTCCCTATTTATGTGCAAAGTCATGGCCGTGAAACGAGGCGCGCTAGTGTGGAGCCTTTTTCATGCGGTGAAATTTTTTTTGACAGATTTGACGCGGATATGCGCCTGCGTGTATCGGTCAATCCCATGCCGATCTGTCGCTTCAGCACCTGGCCGGTGATAAAATTACTACTCACCAAGGTCACCAGTGATTGTAAAACCAAATTATGATGAGCTGTGATCAATCGATCCAAATTACTTTACTAGCTTGCCTTGCGTGAAAGTTACTCTTGACAGCTCCGACAAGCCGCCCATGGCGTGTCGCTCCGATCGTCTCCACTCGCGGCCTCCTGGGCCGCCGGAGGACGGCGCTGTACTTGATCGACGTACCCAACAGCGCTGTGCCTGTGCCTCGCCTTTAATCATCGTTTTTGAGTGGTGCGTGGCGGCCTACTAGCTCACACTCCCCCGTCCCAATATAAATTCACCTATGATTAGATGTGACATTTTATATACTCCCATTTCAGGTTACAAGACGTTTTGATTTTGGTCAGAATCAAACTACTTTAAATTTAACTATTTTTATAGAAAAAAAGTAATATTTACAACATCAGTATAATTTCATTAAATCTAATAGAATAAATTTTCATAATATTAGTCTTGGGTTAAAAATATTACTATTTTGTTTACAAAATCAGTTAAATTTAGAGTAGTTTGACTTTGAGCAAAGTCAAAACATCATTAATCTTAAACGGAGGAAGTATAGTATTACAACGAATTTAGATATCATATCTAGTCCTAGGTACAATTTATATTGGGACAAGGAGAATACCACCTAGCGAGCTTCACCAGACGATCGGCCGGGGTCCATCGATCACCCATCGTCTCTCCTCCCCCTTCTCATTTCCATTTCGCAAATCATTCGCGATGATGGGGGATGAGATGACCCCTCCAAGCTCTCGCCATCGCCAAGTCGCCACCTACCGTGCGTGTTGCTCCGATCTGCATCCGGGGTCGCGACTCGCGAGAGCCTCGAGCCCTTTTTTTTCCGAAGGCATTTGGTACTACGCATCATTAGCAGCAAAAGCAGTACTACATCAGTAGTACATGCGTGCCGGTGGATCATGGATGGGTCTCGCTGCTTAATTTACTCCGTGATTGGTACGAGCAGGGGCTCCTCCTGAGCTTGATTGGTGTTCGGTGAGAGGGGTTTCTACTTTCTAACAGTAACAAGGTCATCACACCGCACATGATTTTCTCTGTAAATTATAGCTACGGACTACAGTGTGTGGACTGTGGAGCTATGTAATGCACGATGGAACTATGCTATTATAATTTTGTAAAGTTTGAGATATGTCATCGATATCTCAATGACATGTCGGACCCATATGAGTCAATGACATGTGGGTCAGGATATCATATCTTAAATTCTACAAAATTATAATGGCATGGTTCCAATTTTCCCTAGAATTTCTAATGCTGTGTGCTTCAATTCGAAAAGATTGTTTTGGATAGATCAGAGCAGATCCCTGATCGATCTAGTGATCTCTCAGCGCGGTACAACCATATATAGAAGCACATCGTGGTACAAATGGTACAAAACTGAACAACCCTGCTTTGGAATTGAGCTTGTACTAATTTAACTACTCGGTGGTGTACAATTCAATGGGTGATCAATGACTCTACCGCCTCTTGATTATGGCGTGCCACCGTATCTGCGTAGTCTGTCACTTGGCAAGTTTTGGAGTACTGCAGTGCTGTAGTACTAAAGCAAAAATCAATGCAGCATTTTAAAATTTTGGAAAATCTGAATAAAATTAGAAGTAACATTTTCTTTGTTTAAACTTTTCTGAAAATAAATGTGCCTCTTTGTTCGATTAGAAGCTTACAAACAAAACAATGTTACTTGATGCATTCCTAGTTTCACACCAAAGGCAGGCCTCTTGCAACTTGCAAGACTATTTTTACAGAACCAGTTCACTTCGGAACGTAGGAGTTTTGTGTGATTTTACTATGTGAAAATTGAAAAAAAAAATTAAAAAAAACTAATTCGGTTGGTAGCCACAAATTCAGCAGCCTAGATCTACTGGACAGCCGATGGGCCTCTCAAGTGTCAATTTGATCAAAAGAGAAGGGCCCAACTAAACACTGTCTCCTCTTTTTTTTAAAAAAAAATCAGAGAAATGTTCCAAATCATTCCATCAAAGAAAGAAAAGAAATTGCTTTCCGCCAGCTTTTTGTGTACTAGTGCAACACATGGCCCTTTCTTTTCCCTCTTTTTTCTGCTTAGGTGCAGCCGTGCAGGGGAAAATCTCACGCGCGATCTAAAGCGTCCGTGCTTTTCTTTTACAGTTGCACATGGATAGTTGATGGTCTGGTCGCGTCAGTCGTCTCAAATGCGCCCTGACATCTTGATCCCTCTCCACACAGCCACACAGGACAGTTTGACATGTACCCCATAATTACACAGTTAAAATGCTGAGTAAAAAAAGAGAGCATGGAACAGTATGACAGTAATTAGTAATTGAGCATGGAGCGCAGTAGATGAGCTACATGGAGATTTTTTATTCAACTGCCACCGAAAATGATACACCAAAAATATACACAAATCTTCTCTCTATAGAACCAAAAAAACAAAAGTAGTAATTAACGTACATAGCGAGCTGACACCAAGAGATCATTCACTAACCATCATCACCAACCACCCGCTGATCACCAGAAGAAATGCGGACTGACAACCAATGCATCGTACATCAAGAATCGATCGATCGATCATACCACCGGTAAAAATTTAAATAACAAACACGAAAGAAAAAATTTAAAAAACAAAGAAGAAGAAGAAGGAAAAAAAATTAAAGAAAGAAGCGAGCTGAAGCGTGGCCGTGCCGCCGCGCACAGCTTAGCTTCGGTACAGGAGGAAGGAAAGCAACAGCGACACTACTCGAAGGCTCAAAGCAAGATGTCCGTAGCCGCGGTCCTCGCAGCCGCTAGGAAGGGATCCGTCGGTGAGCGCGATGCCGCCTGGCACAGTGACGTCCACGGCCTTGATGTGGCTAAGGTCGTCGTCACCGACGGCGGCGCCCTTGCTTGCTCTTGTAAGAGGTGCTACAGGTGGAATAAGAGCTGCTCGAGAAGAAGCTGTAGCTTGCCGGTGTTGTACGACTGGATGAACTACGCATCGACGTTGTGTTTTGCCTGCCGCCGATCGCAACTATGCACGCCGCCACCGCTGCCAAGCAACCATCGCTTTCTTCCATCTCAAGTCGTTGTCGTCGTGTCCTCATCAGCGACTTCCACCGCAACTACCACTCGCAGATACAGACAGTCGCGGCCCCCTCCTCGCCGGCCATCCCGCTCGAACGCGATGGTGGCCGCCGCTGCCGAGGTCATTGAGGTAGGAGGCTGAAGAGGATGGTGTCACTCTTGGCCCTGCCAACCGTCGCAACATCGCGCAAAGGAGGTTATGGAGCGCTGCCCCTGGTCCCGTTGTCTGCCCGCACTGACATGAGGGAGAGAGGAGGCGCTGACTCACTGTGGAGATAGAGAGGAGTGTGGGACCCACTGACAGGTGGGTCCCACTGTTTTTTCCGACTGGTATATGGGCCCCACATTTTTAAAAAATCTTTTAAATTTTGCTTTCAGCGCCACATCACGCCACGTAAGACGAGGACCAAGTCAAACCAGCCACATAAGCCCCAAGTCAGCCAAAACCTCCATCTAAACCACCAAGGGATCTCATCTGAACTGGTTTTGATAGTTGAGGGACCTATCATATCTGCTATTGTGTTTCAGGGACAAAAATCGAACTCGTTGTCAAGTTAAGGAACCTCAAATGAACTTATTCATAGGCTGGTAGCCCACATAGCCAACGCCAATTTTTGGCCCGTCCAATGTTGTAATGCGAGAAACATGGAGAACCCGCATCAGCCGAAAAGGCTAAAAAAGCGGTCCCAGCCGCGCGCACTGAGGCGGATCGACCACGCGCTGGCGGCCGCGCTCGATCAATCGCGTATTAGGGCTGCCCACATCAGCGAATCAGCGATACAAGACAGAGGACAGGGATTCGTTTACAGCAATAGTCCCGATATGAGCATTTTGACCTTAAGAGATGTGTTCGTTTGTGGGGTTAAGAATCATTTCCTCCTAACACATTAAATAGAATTAATTAAGTGCTATTAAGGAATCTTGAAAAGGAATAATATAATTTTAAAGCAACCATATATTTATTTTTTAAAGAAAAAAACATTCTTATAATTTGAAAAACGTGTGCGTGAAAAATAAGATACTCCCCCATCCCATAATATAGCAACCTAGGACCGGACGAGACACTTTATAGTGTAGATTCGTTGTACTATGAAGTGTCTCGTCCGGTTTTAGATTGCTATATTATGAGACGGAGGGAGTAGTATAAGTTCAGAAAATACAGTAATTGTATAGAACACAACCTTAACTAGAGTCCAGACTCCCCAAGAACGTTGTATGAGTTCGTTAGCATTTAGCTGCGCCATGAGCACTGTGTAGGTACTAGTTTTGATCAGTTTTCTTGGATCGCATGCACCGTACATGAATACCCAGTATGCCCGTCGATCTCATAAAGTCATAACGTACAGACAGCAAAGTATTCATGGTAGTGTAGTACGTATACGCTGTATGCTACGAACCCAGACTTCACATGATGGGTATAACTCACTCACGTGTTGGCGGTGTTCTAGCTAGGAGTTATTTACCTGGCACTTACCTGTGAATTTAATTGGCCACCTGCAGTTTCTGTCCGGTCGATCCATCATAGTACTATCGCTCTCTTGGCATTTAGGCCTTATTTAGTTTGAGGTTTAAATTAGACTTACTAATATTTGACAATTTTAATAGTGTTTAGTGTCTATTTGTTTTGAAGCCAAATTTTGGCATGTCTAAGAAAATAGACCATTTCAATAGTGAACTTAGGCTATTTTGGCTTCAATCCAAACACAATTTTGCCTTACTAAAATTAGTTATATCAAAACTTGTCAAAATTTGGCACTGACAATTTGGTAAGGTCTATTTAGACTACAGACCAAACCAATCCTCATCGTTCAACCAAGGTTGGCAACCCGGATTTCTACAATTATATGCCGGCCCCGTTGCTGCAGCCAACAGATTAGATCTGTGTAGTCTCGTTTGGAGATCGAGCACACGGGCAAAACTTTACCGTCTCTGCTCCGGTGAGCAAACGAGCCAACGACTCGACTAGGCGTTACTCAGCAGCATGCATTCATTCATCAAACCAAGCTAAATTGATTAATACTAGCAGTAGAGGAACATCGATCTTTGCAGGTTGCAGCCCAGTTGTGGGTATTCTCGTTTTTCCCCGGCGCGCGCCCTGCTCTGCGCCTCTGCGTGCTTTAATTTTGGCCCACACGCACGCAGCCGGCATTACTTGCTGTCTACCGAATGTTCATCCGGAGGATGGCCCTCGTAACCACATCTTGTTCCCTATTTATGTGCAAAGTCATGGCCGTGAAACGAGGCGCGCTAGTGTGGAGCCTTTTTCATGCGGTGAAATTTTTTTTGACAGATTTGACGCGGATATGCGCCTGCGTGTATCGGTCAATCCCATGCCGATCTGTCGCTTCAGCACCTGGCCGGTGATAAAATTACTACTCACCAAGGTCACCAGTGATTGTAAAACCAAATTATGATGAGCTGTGATCAATCGATCCAAATTACTTTACTAGCTTGCCTTGCGTGAAAGTTACTCTTGACAGCTCCGACAAGCCGCCCATGGCGTGTCGCTCCGATCGTCTCCACTCGCGGCCTCCTGGGCCGCCGGAGGACGGCGCTGTACTTGATCGACGTACCCAACAGCGCTGTGCCTGTGCCTCGCCTTTAATCATCGTTTTTGAGTGGTGCGTGGCGGCCTACTAGCTCACACTCCCCCGTCCCAATATAAATTCACCTATGATTAGATGTGACATTTTATATACTCCCATTTCAGGTTACAAGACGTTTTGATTTTGGTCAAAATCAAACTAATTTAAATTTAACTATTTCTATAGAAAAAAGTAATATTTACGACATCAGCATAGTTTCATTAAATCTAACTAGCTGGGTGGCCCGCGCAATTGCGCGGCTAGCACCATACAAAATTATATATTTTTAATATGATTTTACTTTAAATTTATTAAATAGCTATCTTGTTGTTATTAAGATTTTGAACGACCAAACCTTATCATCCCCGTGTTTCTAATTTTATAGTTTTTAAAAGTCACACAATTGTTACCTCTACTTCTATCATTACATTTTTTATTTGCTTGCCTGATCTACCACTGTCTATTCATTCTTCTTGGAACCTTTAAAAATTGGATCGTATAGGTTTTAGAGTTTATTGTTTCGTTGGATTTTATTTTTATAATTTTTAGAAGTCTCGTCAAACGCTACCATTATACTCCTCCACGGCCCGTCGCACTGCCTTTCTCTTTATTGTCATTGAGATTTTAAAAATCGAACATAATTATTGCTTGAGTTCATTTTTTTACTTTCTATAAGTTCCACCAAACCTTCAGCGACTCTGCTACTGTACTCCTCTATAGCTTGCCCGCTGCCTCCCTTCTTTATAGCCATTAAGATTCTAAAATCGAACATAATTATTATTTGGGTTTATTTTTTTTTTACTTTTAGAAGTCCCAAAACTTTAAACATTGGCGGGCAAATGCATCCGTAATTGTATTTGGTTGGTGCAATTGCGAACGACAGCACTGAACCTTTCGTTGCCGTCTTTTTGGGCGCGAGAGGGATGGTTCTTCTCCGGCGGTTCAACCAATTGATTTGTCCGATTGTCCCTGTCTGCTTGATCAATTAATGTGGATCAGTAATTAAGGGCCATATAAATAATCCAGCGTGTTTACGTGAGTGTGTGTGAAAAGTTTTCAGTTTTGACAGCACCCAAAAGGAGGACATCTCATGTAGTAGTACTGCATCAAGGCACTGAATGTCTGAACATTATATTAGCTCCCCTTGCAAAGTTAATTGTCCTTTAGAGGATTCTATCAGTAGTGAATGTGACGGTTTCAGACTTTCAATTTCCAGGTTAATTCTGACCCAATCGATCATGCCGTATTCTATCTGCTGCTATATTTTAGCTGGCGCATACATATCTACCTACTGGCACGAACTCCTGTCTGAAAGAGAGATACTATACAGAAAGACTATTTGCAATAGTCCACTCAGAGCAAAACATATTGGCATGAACTACCACAGATAGGCTGTCAAATGTAATGCAAAAAATCAATAAGACTACACCACTCCTAAGACAATAAATTAAAGAAAAGGGGCTACTAACTAAAGGTGAAGGGTAAAGCAACCAACTTTTGTATTTTATTTACAAAGGTACTAAGGATTTTGAAAACTTAGGTTTGATTTTGCATGGCATCCGCACCTATTCCTCATACGTCGTTTTCGTAATCATACAATGTCATTTCTATCAATTTCCTCAACCAATAGTGTGAGGTTAGCATCAAGCTTAGCTAGCTAGTCACACACAATAGATGCATCGCAACAGTGGCATGCATGATGATTAGTAATCAAATTGCAGTCACTCGAATAACGAGCCCCTTCTCAGCTGGCAATGGAACCAGGGTGGTGATTTGAAGCGCCAACCACTGCTTGAACAGCAACAAAAATGGATAGAGATGAGAGAGAGAGAGAGAGAGGTAAGAGAAACAAAATTAAGCATCTTTGTGGTGCTTCCGAATGCAGCTTCTGATCATTTGGATCGACGAGAAAGACTGACAGCGATTTATGCTCCATTCTGAAGCAAAGTCCAGGCGCCAGCCAGCTAGCAGCCCATTCTCAAGTCACTGATCTGAAGCATTCAGACACGTGTCTGCTCCCCCGGTCCGGCCCGTTCACCCACCATTTCCCTTCACGAGCAAATACGTACAAAGATCAGTCGAGTTTCAGGTCGAAATGTTTTGTTTCATTCTGCTCTGCATGCAGAGAGAGCAAGTGTATGTTTGGAATGGATACAAGCCACATGTGCCTATCTTTCAGTTCAGAGTTCAGACACGGGCACAGGACTACAGGAGTCGTCTCTAGGTAGTAGCTAAATTACAACATTCTAGCTAATGGCAATATATTTGCTGGAAATTTAAACACACATAGTTTTCACAAGATCTGATCCCCCTACCAACCAATCCGAGCCACCGCGGCCAGCTTCTGTTACCCGCAATTATGCCTGACAGGGACTCGCAAACCACTAGAATAGATCATGGTCCATGAGCCCCCTTACCAACAGCCTGGATCTCCTCAATGAGGCTGCCCTTGTAGCTATGCTCACACACACCTCCATTTGCTGATCGATTCAAGTCCGGTACAAATTAATAATGAGAAGGGCATCGATCCTTTGCATATGCATTAGTGGCACTGCATCTGCATGCACCACACTACCACTAGCTGATCAGTAGAAAGAAAATATACAATTCCCCTTCTGATTGATCCGACAGCAACGTGGCGGAGTGATGACAAGATTGGGAGGGTGGGGTACATTGCAAGGGAAGCCAAAGCTACCATACATCACCTTTTCGCCTCTTCTTCTTCCTCCCTTCACCAACCACCGCTATGGCCAGTGCTCGTCAGAAGTCGCTGCTGCTAGCTTAGCTACAGTCCGAGTGAGCTGTCGCTGTCTAATGATAGCTAGGGAGGTTAAAACTTAATTCACTGATCGATCACTCCAGAGCAGCATACGGGAAATGCATGACATCCCTGGTTAATTCAATTGCACTTCATTTCGTGGTCGTTCTATAAAGGTAAAGTGAAAGTTGCCGGTATTACTGACTGATCTTTGTAGTGTTTAGAGTTGGTATGAGGTAGAGAAACATTCAGTAGAAGTTACTTCGCTCCTACAGCTGGTTGAATCAGAGGTCCTGTTGTTTGACCTCCACCGCGCGTGGAGCAGATGGACAGTGAGAGTGGTGTCTGTTTCTGTATACAGACAACACGTAGGTGGACGACGCAACAACCTTGCGGCGATCGAAAACTGATGACTGCACAACAATTGTGAACTCGTTGTTTAGGCCCGTCGTTAATGAGTAATGCTGGGTGTGCATTTAATCTTCGCCGATGCCGTAGTGATTGTCGAAACGCAAAATTAGAATAGAACAAGATGAGGATAGTGGGTCGTTGCAAAATCAAGGTAGGCTGGCGGCCAGGCATTTTAAAGTGTTTAGTGTGATAAGTTTTGGAGGGGCTCATAGGGTAAGGAAATTTTCAATCAGAGTGAAAAAAAGATGAGGATAGTAGGTAGTTGGAAAAACATGTTTAGTACAAAATGTAAGAATGAAAAAAAATCCCCTTTAAATCCATGTAAAAAAATTGAATTGGTTAAGTGTCATGTTAGTCATGAATATTTAAGACTAATTATGGACTTAATTCAAGTCTACGGGTGTTTTATCTTTACACAATTTTGATTTAACTTTACTCAAACGAGGTTGGACAATCCCTACTTAATTTCTATTAATATAGAGATAATATAGGGTAAATCTAATGTGTTAGTCATGAATATTTATTATTATTTAAGACTAATCATAATACAATTCAACTCTAAATATATTTGATCTTTAACAGGGCCGGCCCTGGGGCGGCGGGCAGTGCAGGCCGCTCTGGTAGTCTGGTCGCTGTGTATAGCTAGGTCTTCATATATAGTTTGTCTTTGGTCCGTACAGTTTGCCTCGTGGTGTATTGGTTAATCTTTTTGGAAACAGGGTATAGTTTGCCTTTGTCTGTACAATTTTGCTTTTGATGTAGGAGTATTGGTTAATTCTTTTGAAAACAGGGCTATTAACTAAACTATAGGTGTTTATATATGCTATATGTATGCATATTTAAATCCCCTTAACATAAGAACTAGAAGAAGTTCGATCTACAGAATGGTCATGGTAATTATAGTGCTTAGTGTATCTATATCACAATTTTTCTGGTCGATTCATTTTCTCTTGTAGCATTACACTAATTTTCTACAGAATACATATTTTTAAATTTTTAGGACGATATCAGATATTATACGCTTAAAAATTGGTGTTGATGAATTCCTTTATAGAATTTTTGATTTTCCATTCAATTATCACCTTAACAAATAGTTTACGTTTAGTGTTGTATTAAAGTTAAAGATTCCATCCTATTAAAAACTCACCCACTTGAATTCAAATATTGCACACACAAGAATTTATTAAGGCTATGGATGTGATATTGGTCTTTGTCCCTTTGAGCGAGCGTATGATAGGTGCATACTGTGTGTATTGTGATGTGTACATGTGTTATTAAAAATTTACTCATATATATACGCATGCTAGTTATCGTAGGGCCTCAATTTTTTTCTCGCTCTAAGACCGAAAATTTCAAACCGGTTCGATCTTACATATATTTTAATGCAACCTCACTTATATAATTTTGTATACTTTTGTTTAGGTAATTCTTAGTATTATAGTGATAATACATCTATTTCAATTCACATATTAGATAAAACATATATATTTTGATTCAGAGTCAGAATTTTCGCTCATAGTTTGTATTATATAGATAAATTTCTATCTAACCTTTTAAGTTAGATACTCTCTTATTTCCCAAATTGATTATCATATAATTTATGCACCAAGACCAATAATAATTTAAATCATATCAATTAAGACATAAGCATGCATTGATTAAAAACCCATGCCAATTACACCCTAGCAGTAACATTTATCATACTGCATTAATTGTATTTCGATGAAATCCGTTCTATGCAGTTATATTATGATCAATTTGAGAAATTTTGGATTCTATCACATGATGATTAATTTGATAATCACAGTCGGTGTCATCATTTATCCCACAGTCAGTGTCATTATTTATCCCATCATCATACTAAATAATTGAAAACTAGTTTAATATTCTAATTATATAGAATACAGGTTGGCCTTTGTTTACACTAATCATGTTTACAGGTTTGCTCTAATATCCATACTACATCTCCCTTCATCCTGCTCTAATATCCCATCCTACATCTCCTTTTCATACTGAACAGCTCTGCGAGGTAAGCCACAATATTCTTTCATATGGAACTCGGCGGCGGGGTATTGGACGGCGGCGCGTTGGGAGCCGGCGGCGACTGCGTCGGTGGCTGCTGCGCGGCGGCGGAGGCGACGAGGAGCGCGAGGACCAGCGGGAGGAGCGCCATTTCGCCGGTGTCTGGGAAGGTCGATCTCTCGTCTACTCGAGCAGTGGGAGGAAGCGAGTGTGCGAGCCACAGTTATATATAGCGCGGTGTGACCACGCTCTCCCGATCGCGCGCGCTGGCGATAAGCGCGAGCAGCTAGTAGCTCGCCACCATCCAGCTCAGCTCGGCTCACCTCACTCACCCACTAGCCACATTGACACTAACTACGTCGCCGTACAATACAAACCTATACGTCGTCTCGCACGGCCACGCCACGGCTGCAACCGTGCAAACGCAAAATGCCACCACTCACCACACCTACTCGATCGATCTCCGCTTCATATGCAAATTCGCGTCGGTATCTGAATACCGAAGGGCACATATTGGACGTACGCAAAATAGAATTTGACAGCGTACAGACTACAGAAACGAGGCTGGGTAAATCAACGGTTATGCCCGCTATGCCAGCCAACATCCAAGAGACGGCTTTGCATCTCCTAGCATATTGCAGGTTCTCTCAGAGAGTATGGGCTGAAATTCAAAGGTGGACCATTCTCCAGCTAAATCCCCAAAGCTGGGGCAACTGTGTCTCGGTGGAGGAATGGTGGTACAATCTTCTTCACATACCACATAACCTGGCGAACGTACTAAAGCCACGGGTGATACACTGATACTAGTCTCTTGGGAGATATGGTGCAAGCAAAATGCTAGTCTTCTGGCACTTTGAAAAACTATTGATGGCCCTCCTAGCAAAAATAAAGGAATAATCGATAACGTGGGTAATAGCCGGGGCAAGAAGCCTCGCAGAGCTCACCGTTTCAAGAGAGGTCCCGTAAGGCGTTTTTCTTTTCAGACCCTTCTTTAAAGGCCCTGTAAAGTTATAATCATTGGTTAACTTCTTTTCTATCAATATATACGAGGCAAAACTTTTTCTCACTTTTTTTTTTTAAAAAAAGCTCTTGTATCAATGTACAAAAGGGCTTCCTTCCCCCTGAAGTACCTCGGCCTACCGCTGGCGGTCAGTCGGCTGAGCAAGGCCGACCTCCAGCCCCTCTTCGATAAGTCCACTGGGTGCTTGGCTGCCTGGAGAGGCCGAAATCGCTAGGAGAACGATACTCGTGAAAGCGGTTCTCTCCTCGCAGCCGGTGTATTTCCTAACCGCACCAAAAGTGCCCAAGGAGTCATTGGAGGTCCTACACAAGCAGCGTAAGCGTTTCCTCTGGGAGGGATGTGTAAACCTGACAAGAGGAAAATGCAAGGTCAAGTGGACAAGAACCTGCTCCCCCATCGCTAACGGCGGCATAGGAGTGCTCGACTTGGAGGAGTTCACACGTGCGTTCCATGTAAGATGGCTCTGGCAGGGATGGAAGACCCTAAGAAAACCTTGGACGGGGCACAGGATGCCGTGCATCGAGAAGGACAAGCAACTCTTTGCGGCGGCCACCACCATTTCAATGGGAGATGGGTCAGTAGCCCCGCTTCTGGGACTCGCCTTGGTTGCAAGGTAGAAGACCGAAAGACCTGGCGCCAAGTGTCATGCAACATCTAGAAGGAAAATCAGGACGTTGAGGGAAGCTTGCAAGGGCGACACATGGATAGAAGATCTCAACCTCCTAATCAGTGGTGGCATGCCCATTGAGCTCTTGGACCAACTAGTGTCTCTCTGGAACATGGTTCAAAATGTGTATTTCATCAACTGGCCAGACCAAATCATTTGGAAACTTACAGCCCACGGGGAATATACGGTGATATCGACATACAAAGCGCAGTTCCTTGGTTCTACTAGTACAAACTACACGACGATCATATGAAGCCCTGGGCACCACATGGGTGATCATCCGAAACAGAGTATGGCTTCGTACCGCCTCACAATACGGGGTTGGCAAAACAATGCTTACTACCCTCTTTGCTGGCATAACCTGGAGACGGCCCTACACCTCATGGCGGAACGTAGATATACGAGGAGGATTTGGGGTTTGATATCAACTTGGACCTCCCAAGATCAAATCGATCCAGTAATTTGGAGTAACCCTGCAACGGTCCATGAGTGGTGGTTGGACCTGGATTCCAACCCAGAAGTGCAAAAAAGGCTTGCAGCCTTCCTCCTGATTTCTTGGGAAACATGGACAGAGCGAAACCAGCAGATATTCAGATACAAATAGCTATCGGCATCATGCCTAGTGGCTAAGATCAAAGAGAAAGCAAAGTCCTGGACTTTGGCAGGAGCAAGGGGCCTTGCTAGCCTTGTTCCTTAGGGGTTATATTTTTCACTTTTCGTAAATAACCCGTTTAGACTGTACAGTTTTTTTCCTGCTCTATTCAATGAAAGTGCCGGTTCGTTAAAACAAAAAATTGGGCGTACGCAGTACGAAGTGGTCTCAACCATATACGTACACAGATCGGGAGGGCAAATGCATCCGTAATTGTATTTGGTTGGTGCAATTGCGAACGACAGCACTGAACCTTTTCGTTGCCGTCATTTTGGGCGCGAGAGGGATGGTTCTTCTCCGGCGGTTCAACCAATTGATTTGTCCGATTGTCCCTGTCTGCTTGATCAATTAATTGGATCAGTTAATTAAGGGCCATATAACATAATCCAGCGTGTTTACGTGAGTGTGTGTGAAAAGTTTTCAGTTTTGACAGCACCCAAAAGGAGGACATCTCATGTAGTAGTACTGCATCAAGGCACTGAATGTCTGAACATTATATTAGCTCCCCTTGCAAAGTTAATTGATCCCTTTAAGAGATTCTGATCAGTAGTGAATGTGACGGTTTCAGACTTTCAATTTCCAGGTTAATTCTGACCCAATCGATCGATGCCGTATTCTATCTGCTGCTATATTTTAGCTGGCGCATACATATCTACCTACTGGCACGAACTCCTGTCTGAAAGAGAGATACTATACAGAAAGACTATATTTGCAATAGTCCACTCAGAGCAAAACATATTGGCATGAACTACCACATGATAGGCTGTCAAATGTTAATGCAAAAAATCAATAAAGACTACACCACTCCTAAGACCAATAAATTAAAGAAAAGGGGCTACTAACTAAAGGTGAAGGGTAAAGCAACCAACTTTTGTATTTTATTTACAAAGGTACTAAGGATTTTGAAAACTTAGGTTTGATTTTGCATGGCATCCGCACCTATTCCTCATACGTCGTTTTCGTAATCATACAATGTCATTTCTATCAATTTCCTCAACCAATAGTGTGAGGTTAGCATCAAGCTTAGCTAGCTAGTCACACACAATAGATGCATCGCAACAGTGGCCATGCATGATGATTAGTAATCAAATGTGCAGTCACTCGAATAAACGAGCCCCTTCTCAGCTGGCAATGGCAACCAGGGTGGTGATTTGAAGCGCCAACCGACTGCTTGAACAGCAACAAAAATGGATAGAGAGAGAGAGAGAGAGGTAAGAGAAACAAAATTAAGCATCTTGTGGTGCTTCCGAATGCAGCTTCTGATCATTTGGATCGACCGAGAAAGACTGACAGCGATTTTATGCTCCATTCTGAAGCAAAGTCCAGGCGCCAGCCAGCTAGCCAGCCCATTCTCAAGTCACTGATCTGAAGCATTCAGACACGTCTCTGCTCCCCGGTGCCGGCCCGTCACCCACCATTTCCCTTCACGAGCAAATACGTACAAAGATCAGTCGAGTTTCAGGTCGAAATTGTTTTGTTTCATTCTGCTCTGCATGCAGAGAGAGCAAGTGTATGTTTGGAATGGATACAAGCCACATGTGCCTATCTTTCAGTTCAGAGTTCAGACACGGGCACAGGACTACAGGAGTCGTCTCTAGGTAGTAGCTAAATTACAACATTCTAGCTAATGGCAATATATTTGCTGGAAATTTAAACACACATAGTTTTCACAAGATCTGATCCCCCTACCAACCAATCCGAGCCACCGCGGCCAGCTTCTGTTCACCCGCAATTATGCCTGACAGGGACTCGCAAACCACTAGATTAGATCATGGTCCATGAGCCCCTCTACCAACAGCCTGGATCTCCTCAATGAGGCTGCCCTTGTAGCTATGCTCACACACACCTCCATTTGCTGATCGATTCAAGTCCGGTACAAATTAATAATGAGAAGGGCATCGATCCTTTGCATATGCATTAGTGGCACTGCATCTGCATGCACCACACTACCACTAGCTGATCAGTAGAAAGAAAATATACAATTCCCCTTCTGATTGATCCGACAGCAACGTGGCGGAGTGATGACAAGATTGGGAGGGTGGGGTACATTGCAAGGGAAGCAAAGCTACCATACATCACCTTTTCGCCTCTTCTTCTTCCTCCCTTCACCAACCACCGCTATGGCCAGTGCTCGTCAGAAGTCGCTGCTGCTAGCTTAGCTACAGTCCGAGTGAGCTGTCGCTGTGTAATGGATAGCTAGGGAGGTTAAAACTTAATTCACTGATCGATCACTCCAGAGCAGCATACGGGAAATGCATGACATCCCTGGTTAATTCAATTGCACTTCATTCGTGGTCGTTCTATAAAGGTAAAAGTGAAAGTTGCCGGTATTACTGACTGATCTTTGTAGTGTTTAGAGTTGGTATGAGGTTAGAGAAACATTCAGTAGAAGTTACTTCGCTCCTACAGCTGGTTGAATCAATGGTCCTTGTTGTTGTTGACCTCCACCGCGCGTGGAGCAGATGGACAGTGAGAGCGGTGTTCTGTTTCTGTATACAGACAACACGTAGGTGGACGACGCAACAACCTTGCGGCGATCGAAAACTGATGACTGCACAACAATTGTGAACTCGTTGTTTAGGCCCGTCGTTAATTGAGTAATGCTGGGTGTGCATTTAATCTTCGCCGATGCCGTAGTGATTGTCGAAACGCAAAATTAGAATAGAACAAGATGAGGATAGTGGGTCGTTGCAAAATCAAGGTAGGCTGTGCGGCCAGGCAATCTTCTAAAGTGTTCATAGAACTTGATAAAAAGTTTTGGAGGGGCTCATAGGGTAAGGAAATTTTTAATCAGAGTGAAAAAAAGATGAGGATAGTAGGTAGTTGGAAAAACATGTTTAGTACAAAATGTAAGCATGAAAAAAAATCCCCTTTAAATCCATGTAAAAAATTGAATTGGTTAATGCTCATGTTAGTCATGAATATTTAAGACTAATTATGGATTTAATTCAAGTCTACGGTGTTTTATCTTTACACACATTTTGATTTAACTTTACTCAAACGAGGTTGGACAATCCCTACTTAATTTCTATTAATATAGAGATAATATAGGGTAAATCTAATGTGTTAGTCATGAATATTTATTATTATTTAAGACAAATCATAAATACAATTCAACTCTAAATATATTTGATCTTAACAGGGCCGGCCCTGGGGCGGCGGGCAGTGCAGCCGCTCTGGTAGTCTGGTCGCAGTGTATAGCTAGGTCTTCATATATAGTTTGTCTTTGTCCGTACAGTTTGCCTCGTGGTGTATTGGTTAATCTTTTGGAAACAGGGTATAGTTTGCCTTTGTCTGTACAATTTGCTTTGTGATGTAGGAGTATTGGTTAATCTTTTGAAAACAGGGCTATTAACTAAACTATAGGTGTTTATATATGCTATATGTATGCATATTTAAATCCCCTTAACATAAGAACTAGGTAGAAGTTCGATCTACAGAATGGTCATGGTAATTATAGTGCTTTAGTGTATCTATATCACAATTTTTCTGGTCGATTCATTTTCTCTTGTAGCATTACACTAATTTTCTACAGATAACATATTTTTTAAATTTTTAGGACGATATCAGATATTATACGCTTAAAAATTGGTGTTGATGAATTCCTTTTATAGAATTTTTGATTTTCCATTCAATTATCACCTAACAAATAGTTTACGTTTAGTGTTGTATTAAAGTTAAAGATTCCATCCTATTTAAAAACTCACCCACTTGAATTCAAATATTGCACACACAGAATTTATTAAGGCTATGGATGTGATATTGGTCTTTGTCCCTTTGAGCGAGCGTATGATAGGTGCATACTTGTGTGTATTGTGATGTGTACATGTGTTATAAAAATTTTACTCATATATATATACATGCTAGTTATCGTAGGGCCTCAATTTTTTTCTCGCTCTAAGACCCGAAAATTTCAATACCGGTTCTATCTTTACATATATTTTAATGCAACCTCACTTATATAATTTTGTATACTTTTTTAGGTAATTCTTAGTATTATAGTGATAATACATCTATTTCAATTCACATATTAGATAAAACATATATATTTTGATTCAGAGGTCAGAATTTTCGCTCATAGTTTGTATTATATAGATAATATTTCTATCTAACCTTTTAAGTTAGATACTCTCTTATTCCCAAATTGATTATCATATAAATTTATGCACCAAGACCAATAATAATTTAAATCATATCAATTAAGACATAATGCATGCATTGATTAAAACCCCATGCCAATTACACCCTAGCATGTACACATTTTATCATACTGCATTAATTGTATTCCGATGAAATCCGTGTCTATGCAGTTATATTATGATCAATTTGATAAATTTTGGATTCTATTACATGATGATTAATTTGGAAATCACAGTCGGTGTCATCATTTATCCCACAGTCAGTGTCATTATTTATCCCATCATCATACTAAATAATTGAAAACTAGTTTAATATTCTAATTATATAGAATACAGGTTGGCCTTTGTTTACACTGATCATGTTTACAGTTTGCTCTAATATCCCATACTACATCTCCCTTCAACCTGCTCTAATATCCCATCCTACATCTCCTTTTCATACTGAACAGCTCTGCGAGGTAACCACAATATTCTTTCATATGAACTCAATTTAACTACTTTTGTTTGTTATAACTTCACGATCTGAGAAGAAGAGAGCCAAACACCAGTATATGTACTCATCTGCCTGAACCACGTCACACATAAGGAGTGCTCTCATAAAATGAACCATAAAGGTGGATGTGGGTTTAGGCTGTTCCACAACTTTACTCCAGACCCAACTCTTGAAGTTAAATTTAAGAGTTGGAACCCTACCGAACGGGCCCTAAGCTTAATATGTTGGCCCATCAAATATCATAAGGCCAATGAAAATGGTTAGACCAAAACCATGATAGAGTATATCAGTAACATAGCCAACATTGTCCTCTATGTCTACGCAAGAGCCACGTTTTTATCTTGCCTCCCACTCATCACGTGCACGAAATACTAGATTTCAGGTGAATCACCTTCAACCTAGCACCCCGCTTTGGAGGCAGTCAAGAGAGAGGCAGGATAGGCAGCTTCCCAACGATGACGGCGTCATTTCCAGGGATGGCAAGCTCCTCCTCTTCTCTAGTGACAGCGACACATCCAGCTCCAATAGAGAACATACGGATTGAGGCTTGGGGTTTAGATCAGGGTAGGAGGTGGTACTTGGTACAAGAGAAGAAGGAGGTTTTTCTGGCACTTAGAGGAATGACCATTGGTGGCGGTGTGAACGAGGCAGCGCAGCATTGTAGCTGTGGGACGGGAAGCTGGCGATGGGCAAGGTTAGGGGCAACAATAATGGTTAAAGATACAGTGGTGGTGGAAGCAGATGGCACAAGCTGCCAGAGATGAGGAAGGACCAGCGGGGATAGGAGCTTGATGTTGCCGGACTTGAAGAAGAAAAATGTTGTAGGACGGAGGAAGATAGAGGAGTACAGGCTTATGTAGGTGTTGTGTGAGTAATGGGAGGATGGAAGAATATATAATGTTGATTACTGTAGCACATAAGTCTTGAGCAATCTAAGCCATCCAAACTTCCATGATCTTTCTTATTTTTAATTTTAGGAACTAACAATTAGACAGCCCCATCGCATGCACATGATCGACCACTCCATGTCCCTGAAAAACGGCCCAAAACCCTTGCAAAATCAAGGTAGGCTGTGCGGCCAGGCAATCTTCTAAAGTGTTCATAGAACTTGATAAAAAGTTTTGGAGGGGCTCATAGGGTAAGGAAATTTTCAATCAGAGTGAAAAAAAGATGAGGATAGTAGGTAGTTGGAAAAACATGTTTAGTACAAAATGTAAGAATGAAAAAAAATCCCCTTTAAATCCATGTAAAAAATTGAATTGGTTAATGCTCATGTTAGTCATGAATATTTAAGACTAATTATGGACTTAATTCAAGTCTACGGTGTTTTATCTTTACACACATTTTGATTTAACTTTACTCAAACGAGGTTGGACAATCCCTACTTAATTTCTATTAATATAGAGATAATATAGGGTAAATCTAATGTGTTAGTCATGAATATTTATTATTATTTAAGACAAATCATAAATACAATTCAACTCTAAATATATTTGATCTTAACAGGGCCGGCCCTGGGGCGGCGGGCAGTGCAGCCGCTCTGGTAGTCTGGTCGCTGTGTATAGCTAGGTCTTCATATATAGTTTGTCTTTGTCCGTACAGTTTGCCTCGTGGTGTATTGGTTAATCTTTTGGAAACAGGGTATAGTTTGCCTTTGTCTGTACAATTTGCTTTGTGATGTAGGAGTATTGGTTAATCTTTTGAAAACAGGGCTATTAACTAAACTATAGGTGTTTATATATGCTATATGTATGCATATTTAAATCCCCTTAACACAAGAACTAGGTAGAAGTTCGATCTACAGAATGGTCATGGTAATTATAGTGCTTTAGTGTATCTATATCACAATTTTTCTGGTCGATTCATTTTCTCTTGTAGCATTACACTAATTTTCTACAGATAACATATTTTTTAAATTTTTAGGACGATATCAGATATTATACGCTTAAAAATTGGTGTTGATGAATTCCTTTTATAGAATTTTTGATTTTCCATTCAATTATCACCTAACAAATAGTTTACGTTTAGTGTTGTATTAAAGTTAAAGATTCCATCCTATTTAAAAACTCACCCACTTGAATTCAAATATTGCACACACAGAATTTATTAAGGCTATGGATGTGATATTGGTCTTTGTCCCTTTGAGCGAGCGTATGATAGGTGCATACTTGTGTGTATTGTGATGTGTACATGTGTTATAAAAATTTTACTCATATATATATACATGCTAGTTATCGTAGGGCCTCAATTTTTTTCTCGCTCTAAGACCCGGAAATTTCAATACCGGTTCTATCTTTACATATATTTTAATGCAACCTCACTTATATAATTTTGTATACTTTGTTAGGTAATTCTTAGTATTATAGTGATAATACATCTATTTCAATTCACATATTAGATAAAACATATATATTTTGATTCAGAGGTCAGAATTTTCGCTCATAGTTTGTATTATATAGATAATATTTCTATCTAACCTTTTAAGTTAGATACTCTCTTATTCCCAAATTGATTATCATATAAATTTATGCACCAAGACCAATAATAATTTAAATCATATCAATTAAGACATAATGCATGCATTGATTAAAAACCCATGCCAATTACACCCTAGCATGTACATATTTTATCATACTGCATTAATTGTATTTCGATGAAATCCGTGTCTATGCAGTTATATTATGATCAATTTGAGAAATTTTGGATTCTATCACATGATGATTAATTTGGAAATCACAGTCGGTGTCATCATTTATCCCACAGTCAGTGTCATTATTTAGAGAGAATTCACTCGGTGCCATTAAGTTTTCACCACTTCTACAATATACCACTGACTTTGTCAAGTTGAATAATATGCCATCGTGTTTTCCCGAACGTCTACTGCGTGCCATCACAGTCCAGAAGCTGTTAGTTGGGCATCTGTTAGAGCTGTAAAAAGTCCTATTTGCCCCTAACTCATTGTACATGGTATTTTTTTTGCCGAGGGACATATGTATTATATGAATACATATAGAGAAACTGATTGAATCATATAACAGCCTATGATTGCTAGCTTCACGCGTTGGTAGAGACGTAGTGAACTAGTGATCTGTTGACTTTGAAATGGGACATATCGGAAAAAAATAAATGTACATAATGAAAAAAAAATCAACCCCATACAGTTAGATATAAAACAAGTTTGAACATGGTGCATGGCACTGAGCTCATATAGATATAGAAATGAATACCAAAATATTTTACTAAAACAGGTGCTAGGGTTTATTAGTCATGGGCATTTTAGTCATTAAGAAAAAATTCAATACACCAAACGGATGCACCCTAACGGCTTGTGGACGGCGATGGCACGCAGTAGACGTTCGGGAAAACACGATGGCATATTATTCAACTTGACAAAGTCAGTGGTATATTGTAGAAGTGGTGAAAACTCAGTGGCACTGAGTGGATTCTCTCCATTATTTATCCCATCATCATACTAAATAATTGAAAACTAGTTTAATATTCTAATTATATAGAATACAGGTTGGCCTTTGTTTACACTAATCATGTTTACAGTTTGCTCTAATATCCCATACTACATCTCCCTTCATCCTGCTCTAATATCCCATCCTACATCTTCTTTTCATACTGAACAGCTCTGCGAGGTAAGCACAATATTCTTTCATATGAACTCAACTAGCTGGGTGGCCTACGCAATTGCGCGGCTAGCACCATACAAAATTATATATTTTTAATATGATTTTACTTTAAATTTATTAAATAGCTATCTTGTTGTTATTAAGATTTTGAACGACCAAACCTTATCATCCCCGTAGGACCACAGCCGCTTCGCCATCTCCGATCCGATGATCTCTGTCTATCGACGGATGCACGTAAGATGAATAGTAACTCTATGATGTAGTAACGGGCCGGTGTAACTTTATTCATATCAATATGTAACGCTGGCTAAAGAAAAAAAAAACAGACATCAGAGACCGAATCAAATAAGAAAATAAGAGCTAGATTTAAATATACCGTGATCGGTTGTAACAAACTAAGAATTCTATTTGGATTGCCCCCGAGCCCCACCAGCTACAAATAAAAAGGATTTTTTTAGTGTACCTTCGAATGAACGTAAGCGGTCCATTTGACTAGATCCAACAGACCAGGTGCAATCCTACTGCATCTGTTATTAGCTGTAGTAGTACTCGTGGAAGGGTAAATTTGTAGTTGGGATAGGGGTAAGCCCGGCTGCGTGCGTTCTAGAGCGGTTGCTAGGGCTACGATAGCCGATAGGACGGCCGCCAGTGCGTTCTCGCGTGGCCGGTGGTCGGCCGCCGAGGCGCCGATTCGTCGACTGGACGCTGAGCACTAGCCACTGTGTCGCCCCTTGGGGATGGCGCGGCGGATGGACCACGGGTTGGACAGCCGGAGCTCCGCCTCCATCGCTCACTGGTTCGCTGCCTCGTTGACCACCACGGCGGCAGCCGCGGCAGCATAGCGCGAGAAGCCAGATCGGGGCAGCATGGTGGACGTGCTCGTCTCATGCAGTCTCGGTAGGCCGGGACGACTGAGGTGTGCTCCTCTCCTCCCCTCTTGTTGCCATTATTTTTTTGTTTCGTGTCTTCTTTGCAATTCCCCAACTTATTTGTGTCCAAGATTATGTTATTCCTTCAAGAACCGAGAAGAGAGAACATGAGGCTTGTGGTTCTAATGGAAGCTTTTTTTATGCTGATGGGGTTGGAGATTCTTGATTACCTCAAGGAACTGTGTACGATATGTGAATTGATCAAATTCTTTGTCTCGGTATGCTTCTCCCTGCCGCAGCGGGAGATATGGTTGGTGAGGGCCGACCGCCCCGGCAATGTTGGTGAGGAATACTGGGCCTAACTGTCGTACATCAGGAGGTCAGTGCAGCCACTCTAAAACAACTAAGGGAGTCAAATAACACTAGTTTCAATAGTTGGAAGGTCAAGATATCCAGTATTACGGTTTAAGAATTAGATTAAAGCAATATTGAGGGAGTCAATGTGGACTTACTCCTTTTTCCACCCACCGCTATCCTAAGGCTATGTTTAGTTGGATCCAAAGTTTGGATTTTGGTTGAAATTGGAGATGATGTGACTGAAAAGTTGTGTGTGTATGACAAATTGATGTGATGGAAAAGGACTGAAGTTTGGATCCAAACTTTGGATCTAAACACAGCCTAAGGTTGAGTTGTGGGCTGCGGCGGCCGACCTGACCTGACCGGCGGCGCCTCTTCTTCCTCAACCGATGCCTTCTGTTAGTGGTAGTGATCGCCGGAGGCCAGGAACGGTAGTGGAAGCTTTCTGTTTCTGAGGTGCAAACTGCAAAGGCTTATGAGGTATTTCTGGCTTCACTTATCTGAAACTGCTAAACGTTTCTAAGGGTGTGTTTGGATCTAAGGCTAGCAGGGGCCTAGCCTGGCCTGGCAAGGCCAGTCGTTTGGAATCAGAAAAAAATCCTAGCCCATGGGGGCGAGCTAGCCCATAGGAGCGAGAAAAGGCTGGCTCACAAGGGAGAGCCGAATCGGCTCGCCTCCGACGGCAAGCTCCTCGCGCGAAAAAAATCGTTGATAAGGATGAAGCGATTTTTCCCAAAAGTTGTTGCATTCTTCAACAACCAGTCCCCCAATTTCGTCCTCCTCCTCCTCCTCCACTCTTCGCCAAAGAATCGGACTTGCAGATCTCGTCGCTCTCTTCCCCCACTCTTGGCTGAACTATAGGGCTCACAGATCCGGTCAATTTGCAATCATCCTCCTCCCCTTGCCGAACTGTCAGGTAATCTCGTGCCCATATAAAAATGCTGTAGAGCCTCCAGTCTCCATGCAGTAAATCGGAGAGCAAGGCCAACTCGATTTGAGGAGAGCTTGTTCTTGCAGAAGTTTGCTGCTGGACACAAGATTGCTCGTGGTGAGAGTTGAGAAGCTCCTAGATTTGATTTCTTCCGCCGGCGGCGCCTCGTCTGTCTAGAGAAGCTCCCAAATTTGATTTCTTCCGCCGACGGTGCCTCGTCTGTCTAGATTTGCAGGTACGAGGACCTTTTTCTTTTATTAAATCTCTCCATCTTCCTGCCATGGATGGATGTATGCGAGCTGTATATGTTGCTTCATGTACTATTTCCACATCCAGTAATCTTGCTTTGGGCCTTTGGTGCTGGATTCTGATTTTGCATTAATGGGGATTGTCGATGGTATGGGCAGTAGTAGCTAGGAACTTTCTGGCCGTCGGCACCAATCAAGAGTAGAAGTATGCATTATACATTGATGTTTGGTATTTGCTCTTTAGACCGTCATTTGTCCATTAATTTTTTCCCTTGTGTTCATATTATTTGACACTGCCGTATAGCCGTACTTCTATATAGTGTTTGATTAATTGGTACGAAAAACAGGATTCAGAACAAACATGAGTTGCAATACAGGAATAAAGGTGCTTTTATCGATCAGCACCTAATAAGTATTTATTATGTTGATACATAGTTTTATTTTGTTATGCTCGTTCCTTTCTTTCTGGCGCATTTACTTTATGCATATTACTCTGCATGTAATCCAATCAGTATTCACCAGTCCCCCAATTTCGTCCTCCTCCACTCTTCGCCAAAGAATCGGGCTTGCAGATCTCGTCGCTCTCTTCCGCCACTCTTGGCTGAACTATAGGGCTCACAGATCCGGTCAATTTGCAATCATCCTCCTCCCCTTGCCGAACTGTCAGGTAATCTCGTGCCCATATAAAAATGCTGTAGAGCCTCCAGTCTCCATGCAGTAAATCGGAGAGCAAGGCCAACTCGATTTGAGGAGAGTTTGTTCTTGCAGAAGTTTGCTGCTGGACACAAGATTGCTCGTGGTGAGAGCTGAGAAGCTCCTAGATTTGATTTCTTCCGCCGGCGGCGCCTCGTCTGTCTAGAGAAGCTCCCAAATTTGATTTCTTCCGCCGACGGCGCCTCGTCTGTCTAGATTTGCAGGTACGAGGACCTTTTTCTTTTATTAAATCTCTCCATCTTCCTGCCATGGATGGATGTATGCGAGCTGTATATGTTGCTTCATGTACTATTTCCACATCCAGTAATCTTGCTTTGGGCCTTTGGTGCTGGATTCTGATTTTGCATTAATGGGGATTGTCGATGGTATGGGCAGTAGTAGCTAGGAACTTTCTGGCCGTCGGCACCAATCAAGAGTAGAAGTATGCATTATACATTGATGTTTGGTATTTGCTCTTTAGACCGTCATTTGTCCATTAATTTTTTCCCTTGTGTTCATATTATTTGACACTGCCGTATAGCCGTACTTCTATATAGTGTTTGATTAATTGGTACGAAAAACAGGATTCAGAACAAACATGAGTTGCAATACAGGAATAAAGGTGCTTTTATCGATCAACACCTAATAAGTATTTATTATGTTGATACATAGTTTTATTTTGTTATGCTCGTTCCTTTCTTTCTGGCGCATTTACTTTATGCATATTACTCTGCATGTAATCCAATCAGTATTCATTTTTTTTATATTTTTATTTATAGATGGATGGCAGTGCACTAATTAATAGAAGAATTGCATTCTTCAGTGCATTCTTAGTGGCATACTGGACATTGATCATATCTAAGCGCAAGAATAGTGACCCTATTAGATACTCGTTGTTAGAGAAAAATAGAGAGAGGATGGTCTATTTACAAAAACTCTATTGTGGTGAGGAGAGACATTGTATCTGTGAACTACGTATGGGTAAAACCGTGTTCTTTAAACTATGTCATAAGCTGCGTAGTATGGGAGCATTGAGAGATACTTGGCACTGTACTGTAGAGGAACAGATTGCCATGTTTCTCACTACGGTAGGACATCACAAAAAAAATGGCGATATTAGCTTCCACTTCACAAGGTCTGGTGAAACTGTGAGTCGGTACTTCAATAAAGTATTATATGCAATCGGGCATCTTGGACCAGAAATGCTTAGGCATCGCACGCATGATACGCCATCAAAGATTTTGGGCAACCAAAGGTTTGATCCTTATTTTAAGGTATAACTTTATTCACATTTCAGCTAAAATTAAAAACATGTTGGAGTTTTGCATGTACTTACTTGGTTGGTAATTGAATGGTCAGGACTGCATTGGTGCCATTGATGGGACCCATGTTCCATGCAATGTTCCATCTCGAATATCGGATAGATTCCGGGGTAGAAAGCCATTTCCTACACAAAATGTTCTTGCTGCTGTTGACTTTGATTTGATGTTTACATATATTAGTGCTGGTTGGGAGGGTTCAGCACATGATTCAACAGTACTGAGACACTCTCTCGAGCATCCTAATGGCCTACGAGTCCCTGAAGGTTGCTGCACCTCTAATAATTTTATATCTCAAATATAACTTATGCATACACCTAGTAGTATTGATCATGCTAATGATATTATAACAGGGAAGTACTATCTTGCGGATGCTGGGTATGCTGCTAGGAGAGGATTCCTACCACCGTTTCGCCAAACCCGATACCATTTGCGTGAATGGAAAAGCAATAAACCCAAGACACCAAATGAACTATTCAACTTAAGACACTCTTCTCTCCGTACTACTGTTGAGAGAGCGTTTGGAACTCTAAAAAACCGATTCAAAGTTCTTACAACTAGGCCATATTATCCTTTTCGATCCCAAGTAAGGGTTGTCATAGCATGTTGCATTCTTCACAATTGGATCTTGCAAAATGGTGGTCCTGATGAGCTAGTCTATTCTGAGCGAAGATGGTTTGAAAATTACCCAAGATCACCAGGGCGAGTTCAGCGTGATTTGCGTGAAGAGCAAAGAGAGGTGCTGCGAGATAGAGACAATATGGCAAGAAGGATGTGGAGAAATAGACATAATGTTAGGCATGGATGATTTGTGCTGTGAAATTCTGTTCCTGCATATATGTTTTTATCTTACTTTTGGAACAAATTAGTCCATACAAAGAACAATTTATGCTTGAATTGTATTGCACTGTCATGCTGTGTATGCTTCCTATATTTACATGATTTAAGTGGCGGAACAACTGAACCATGTCATTCTTGACTTGTTATCATAATGTTTTATACTTTTTGCAGCAATATGGCAGGGAACAATGTGGTTTGGCAGCCCCAGGTTGTTGAGGAAATGTTGCGATACTACAAGGAGAAGATACTGGCTGATGGAAGACAACTTGTATTTAAAGAAGTCCATCATGAGGAATGTGCAAAGCAAATTAATGGCAAGTATCACACAAACTTCACAAGTCGACAAGTTTATCACAAGTTTCACAAGTTGAAGGCTCAGTGGAAGGTGATTATGGAGGCAAAGAATTTGAGCGGGGCCAACTTTGATGATGTTGAGAAAAAAAATCCTATATGATGAGACTGAAGTTGTTCGAATGACTAATGTGAGTGTTCTAACTATTCTTTCCTTGCAAATAACTATCGTGTTTACATATAATATGGATGTCTATGTTTCTGACATTTTTCTTGTCATGTGTAGGCCAAAGATAAAAGGGCTAAATTCATTAACGTCCCTATACGTTGGTATGATGAAATGGAGTTTATTTTTCAAGACAAGCATGCAACAGGGGAATTTAATGTTCTGCAAACACCATATGACCATCCAATGACTGAAGATGATGATTGTATTGGTGATAAAAATGGCAGTCCTGGTGATGTTGACCCTTCATCAAATTATGACTCAGATTGTCTTCCGGATCAAGAGAACAATACTGGAAGTAGCTCATCTTCTAGGCGTGCAAAAGGTAGAAAATCTGATAAAGGTAAAAGAGTTAGAACTGATGATAATGTGGTTTATGAGATAACAGGGGCTATGGATAATATGTCTGAAACCATGCGTTTCACACATATGACACATCCAAATGAATCCCTATTCAAGATAATTGATGAGATGACGGAATACCCTGTCATGGTTCGACTTGAGCTGCAAACTTATCTCGCGACCCATGAGAATATAGCTGCCATGTTGAAGGGTAGGCCATTGGATTCTATTAAGGAATATGTGGCCCAATGGATAATACAAAACTATCCAGCTGCTATGTAATTTCTTTGCTGAGATGTTTGAATAATTACTATGCATTCAAGCTAAATAGTTTAAGAATGAAACGTGCACTTTAGATATTATTTAAATAATTGATATGCTTTGGTTCGAACTTGTAATAAAGTAGTTCAAAAAGATATTTGATTGTTTCAAGGAATTCTTTTAGCATATAGCTTTGCCCTTTTTACTACTTCTATCCGTACTATTCTTGTGGCTAAGTTAACTGTGAAAGAATCTGTAGTGTTCTTGTGACAAAGCCATCAATTAAAAAAATTTGATCTGTGTGCAATATTATTTTGCTCAATATGAAAAGAAGCGGCACAAAGTACTCTAAAGAGCAAGATAATTCGTTGAAGGAACCAAACGGCTAGCCACTAATTCTTGCCATAGAAAACAAACCAACCAAACAAAGGGTATATGGCAAGCCTGGCAAGCTGGCAACGAGTTGGCTTGCCCTTACCCAGCAAGGCTAGCTGGGCAATAGCCAAACAGACCCTGAGTGATAAAAGCGCAGGTAAGCAGCCTGGTTGAATATGCATTTTGCTGAACATTATTATGTCATTCTGAATTTTGCTGTGAAAGGAACTGATGAGCAGGCATCACTAGATATTATTGATACTGCTCGTGGGCAATGCTTCTACTTTTCAGGTCCTTTTGTCTAGTTCATGATCTAGGTTTCAGTAATGTGCATTGTTTGTGCGTGTTGATGTTTTTTTTTTTTTGGGAAAATTCAGTCCTGTGTTTGCTTGTAGAGTTATCTGAGGAATTTTCTGTTGATGAAATGCATGCCAGCCATCAACAGAAAAATGTGTGCAATTTGGGTATACTCTATCGGTGACCTAAAATGGATGGTCTGAAACCAGTTCAACTCTTTATTATCTGCATATATAATAGAATCTAAATTCATTTTGTTCTTGAAATGATCACATCAGTAGTTTAATGTGAAATTGACATCCGATTAGTGTTTTAACTTGCACTATTTATTTGCTAGAGTAAAATTGCTTATGTTGCACTTCTAACTGCAACTTTTCTCTACTATGGTTTCAGCGTATGATCAGTTCATGTTCCCATATCTGAATAGTCAATGATATCGAGGAGAGAAAATCCTTTTGTCCTGTATTTCTGACAGGATCAGGGAACTTGACAGAAGATTTCTGTGTTGGCTAGAGACAGAGTAGAATTTCTAGCCGATGCTGGAAGTGTTAGGCTGCTATCATCTGCAGAATGGCTGAAGAATCTGCAATTCTCAGGGTGTACAATGGGCGAATTTCTACGGATTTATGAATTTTTATACCGTTGAAACAATGTACATTTTCTGAGAAAAAAATATTAGACAATTAATATTCATGTCTAGTACGGATTGGTGGCTAGAACGTGCTTTACCTCTGCAATATATTAAAAGTGTTGTTCATGCTGAACTGAAAATATGCATGATGTTATGAATTATGATGAGTGATCACGTTGTTATAATGCGTGTATCAGTTCAAATTGTTTTCTTAGATATTAAAAATAAATATATATGCCACCTGCTTCTGAAGACTGAAGCTTTATTTTCCACTTTTCAGAATAGAATAAATAATTAGATTTCATCTATCTTTTGTTAAAGGTCTATAAGCTTAATTTCATTGTGTTAATAGTAGAGACGTTAAATGCTTGGCTGCTTATGCCGGTACGCCCTTAGTTACTTGTAGTGCAGACAAAATATTGGTCGAAAGATCCAGCATGCGCCAACAGCAAAATGCAAAAATGCCTAGGATATATAGGACACCTAAACCTAACATATGGCGAAGTATAATGGTATTCACACCATTATGTTCAGAAAAAAAAACTCAAGCCGCATGAGGAGGGGCTGCGCCGCGGCGGCGTCCTACATCCGAGATTTCGGCCTAGCGATGCAGCCCGTTTTGCGTTGGATCACGGCAAATTACTGAAATGCCCTTCCACCTCAATAATGCAATGGTCTAATATACCCATTACAATCAACGGTTGGATGTGATTTCTACTACACTACTACCACCTCTAGTGGGGGGTACGGTAAAAGGGTGAAAAGGCGTTGAGAAGAGGTGACGAACCAGTAGCAAAACCAGACATCGGCTTCAATTTCTTCATCTCAGGTTAGATAATTAATTTTCGTAATTGAAAGGTGATTGTTTATAGGCTAAAGCAATATGGTCTTGAATTAGAACTTCAATATTGTGGTATCATAGCTTAACTTTAGCCTACTCAATTATTTATTCACATCATGTGATTAGAAGCAGTCAGTACCATCTTGATTCAACATGAACAATAAGATTGAATCAAATAAGTACGTTTAATTTGTTCTGTTTAGCTTCTTATCTTTACTACATAGTGAAGATTGATATCTTGTACATGTTCTATTTAATTTAATAAGATTGAGTTAGGGTTCATGATGCACTGCTATGTTTAGACTTATTTTAAGTTTCATGTTTTATGTCCAATTAAGCTTCACTTAGCAGTGGAATTAAGAAATTAATGGGAAGGAAAGAATGAGATCAATCAGTTTCAATTTTGCCGAAATACACAAATTGAAAAGAACCCTAAGCCACAAAATCCGAATCAAATCCAAATCCAAATCAAATTAAGAAAATTAAGCTCAAGTTCATATTCTTACAGAATTTGGAGCCCTAATTCTACTGGGAACAGACTAATGGCTACACGTGCTCGCCCCGCATCTGGGCTGCTCGCGCTCGCCCATGGCCTGCTCGGCTGTTCACACATACATAACTAATTTTTAATTGCTTTGAGCCATCATTTTAAGATATAAAATTTCTATAATTTTTTTATGTGCATTTTAATTTATTTCTAGCTAAATGGAACCAATGGGAAGAACAAAAAATAAGTAAGGCTTCCGGTAAAAGTGTTTGTCTGTCGTCCATTGCACACAGAATCACCTTTGATAAACAGTTTTGTAACCCGCCACGACTTCTATTAATCCTTCTTAGGACTTTAAAAAATCGGATCTTACGGCTTTTAGAAGTCATTATCTCGCCAGGTTATGCTTTTGTAGCTTTTAGAAGTCATATTAAACGTTTTCAAAAAAAAAAAGTCATATTAAACACCGTCACAATACTTCCTTATGGCTTACTCGTTGCTCTCCTCCGCTCCTTGTTATCATTAGTATTCTACAAATCGGACCTGAGCAATGTTGGGGTTCCTTTTCTTTTTACTTTTTAGAAGTCTCATGAAACATCGCAATTGTGCATTTTAACGGCTTACTTGCAGACCTTACTCTTTATTGTCATTATAATTATAAAAGTTGAATATGGTCGTTCAGGTTATGTTTTATAGTTCTTAGATGTACCATCAGCTGCCGCCACCCTGGTCCTTTACGACTCACTGTGCCCCTCTTTATCATTTACCACTCCGTTGTTCACTCTCCTATCGCAACCATCATCCCCTTTATTCGTTTGTCTAGCCTGTCACGGTTTCCTTTCATCCTTTTTAGGAATTAAGAAAAATCGGCTCTTATAGTTTTCAGAGTTATTTGTCTCATTGGGTTATGGTTATGTAGTTTTTAAGAAGTCCAGCAAAAGACCGTCACGGTACTTCTTTAAGACTCGCTCATTGCTCCTCTCCTATCTTTAGTATCATTTGGATTGTAAAAACCAAACCTAGTCAATGTTGGGGGTTTTTTTTTTTTACTTTATAGAAGTCTCGTCAACAGCCGTAATTGTTGTCTTTTATGGTCTACCCGCAAATATTACTCTTTATCGCCATTGTAATTCTAAAATATCGATCCTAATAGTCGTTAAGATTATGTTTTATAGTTTGTAGATGTCCCATCAACGGTACATCATGCTTCTTTACGGCCCACTCATTGCAACCCCTCTATGACATTTGCCACCCTTTTGCTCGCTCTGTCACGCCTCGATTTTCTTTCATGATTAAAGTTCAATTAATAAATTATTTCTAGAAATTTTATTAAAATTTCAAGCAATTTATGAAGTGAATCAATGTGGGAAATAGAATTTCCTTCAAAAATCGCAGTTAGGATTTTTTTTTTCAAAATTTTCCACGCCCTACAATACACCACAAACATCATTCCAGGAATTAACTTGATTAAACTTATTCTGTTTTCGTAAAGGGAAGTAGACTTACGATATAATAAAACGTACGAGCACCACCCAACGGTACAGGTGCGCAGATGGTGACGTCACGTTCCCCACGAAGTTAATCATGCAGATATCGACGGAACCCAACTGGACAAACCCACCTCATACGGCAGCAACACATGGCGACGCCCAGAGCCAAACTCCACGAACTCCTCGCCGTCGCCGAGCGCGCGGACCACAACGGCGCGCCGCCGCCGGTCCAGCAAGCAGACCGTGCCCCCGAGCCGGAGCACCACGGCGCCGCTCCCCTCGCCGGACCACACGAGCGCCACCTCCGACTCCGACACCGGCGGCGAGCAGGGGCTCCGGGGTACTCCCGCCAAGTCGACGACCTTGGTGCACGCCATCCGGCGCAAGGCCATCCCGCGGCGGATCAGCTTCATCGTCCAGATCTCCACCTGGGTGCTCCGGCCGACGAGCAGCGCCAACGACGATGACCTCCTGTCGCCGCACGACGGCGCCAGAAGGAGCTGCCCCGGCGTGACGGTTGCCTCGCCGGTGCACGACGGCGCACGGAGTTCGGTGGTGGGCAACAGCATGATCGTCGCCGCCGCTGTTGTTCCCCCGGTCTCGCCGTCGCGGCGGCGGATGGAGACGTCGACGGCGAGGATGAAGTAGCTGTAGGACGGCGGCGGCGAGTGCTGGTATGGTGGGTCGAAGCTCATCCGTGACATCCGGCGTTGGAGTTGGTATGTCCGGTCGTCTCTCCCGGACATCTCGCCGAGGAAGTAGGCGACTCCGGCGACGACGACGGGCGGGAGGACCAGCACGGGGCGCGGGCCGAGGCAGCCGGCATTGACGACGGCGAGCGTGGTGGCTGGGCCCCACGTGCCAGTGTCCGTGGTCAACGCCTGCATCTCCACGCGTGTCCTCGCGAAAAGGCGCACGGCGAGGAGCCTGAAAGGGTGGAGCTCGGAGTCGTCGGAGGTCACTCCGACGTCGACGCCATCGCCGCCGTCGTCGGCGGTGAGCACTAGGTAGGACGACCCCTCACCCTTGCTTGTCTTCCTCGGCATGTCGATTGCCCGCACGTAGCCCGTCATAGGGTTGCACACCTTCCCGGAAAACTCGCCGGTCCGGAGGACGACGAAGCCGCCGCGCGCCGCGACGGGTTCGATGCGCCGACAAGGATTATTCTCGTCGGAGTCCGACACGAAGGACGGTATCTGACAGTTGTCTCCGCTGGCGATGTGATCGTGGCGGCCGGCGGCGACGAAGCGGAGGGGCTCGTAGTTGTAGCCGTGGTCATGGGGGCTGGCGCAGCGAGGCTGGAAGAAGAAGCCATGGAGGAGGCCCGGGACGAAGCCGTCCGCGTTGCGGAGGCGGAGGTCGCGGCGGAAGCCCTCGCCGGAGATGACGCGGCGGAGGTGCTTGCATGCGGCGGCGCAGCGGAGGAGCGTGATGGGGTCGGAGCGCTCCGCGATCTCCACGACCATGTCGAGCGGCAGAGCCGGGGACGACGACGAGGACGGCGGCTCCTCCATATCGATCTGATCTATCTCGGCTGATGAGTCCGACGTTAATTACCAATAAGGTTTTGGTCGTACCTCGTAACTACTAAGTCCAATACCGAAACTATCGACAAAAGCGAAATAAAACGGATCGAAAAATAACCTCTGCGCTACAAGATGTATGAATGAATGTGGGACGCGACTCCGGCTCCAGCGCACACGCCCGATGGGAGGAGGTTAAAAAATGGTGTACGATTTACGTACCAAATTACTTTAAACTGATTTTTCTCTTAAATTACTTATCCAAATCATAACCCGATTGCACCATTAAATTCGTTTGCAATTAAATCATCAAAACAAGACCACATATGGATATATTCCGACGAAAAAAATTTAGCCTATTATTAAATTATTTTTAAATGTTGCATGATGTTTCACCAGGTATATCGGAATTGTTTCACTAAGTAGATCGAAAATGTTTCACTCGTTTAAATCGGATGTTGTTTTACCTTATATAAAAATAATGTTTCTGTAAATAGCAAAAGAATGTTTCAGTTTACTGCAACATTTGGTTCATACATAGTGAAACATTATAAGTACACTAGGTGAAACTTTTTTGGTGGAACAGAGAAAATGAAACGAATTCCCTTAATAGAAGGTTTCCAAAATATGTGGGTTTTTTGTTGCAATGGAATATTTCAGTTCACTGCAACATTAGATCTATACATAGTGAAACATTGTGAGTATACTAGGTGAAATATTTTTGGTGGAACAAAAAATAAACCAAATTACCTTAATAGAGAGTTTCCAAAATGTGGGTGATTTGTTGCAAAAGAATATTTTAATTCACTGTAATATTAGATCTATATATAGTGAAACATTGTAATTACACTAGGTAAAACATCTTTTGTGTAACATGGGGAGGGACAAGTGGGTGGGTCCAGTGGAGGTGCGCACGTGCACTACCAGGGAATGGAAGTCTACCGTGTGCCTAAACAACTCGGTAACAGGGCTAAAACTCACGGTAACGTCGTTCCTGTGAGCAAACTCTCGGGAAGGTGTACTCGGCAGCCTTTCACCTTTACCGTGTCACTCTTCCCGTGAGAAACTGCTTGCGAACTCAGGATGTGCTGAAAGCTTACCGTGTGAAAACACCCTGCCGGTAACTTTCCAGTTAACGGCACGTCATGCATGGAACGGAGTGAAACGGGGTGGTTGGAACTCACGGGAAGAAATCCATAAAACACGGGAACATGAAACACCTTACCGAGAGTTTTTAGTGACCCGGGAAGGTTGAAATTCTTCCCGTGAGATTTAGCACACGGTGACATTTGAGATGAATACACGGTAAGATTATGTAGCTCATTGTACAGGGTTTCACACATTCACGATTGTACTGCACTGATACAGTAGGCAGGCAACTAACATGTATGCATATACATATCATCCAAACATGACAGACAAGCATCACATATGGAACCACACAAATGTCAGGTGAACATTAGCTGTATATTATCCCAGTATGAATTTTTGAATACAATGATACAAGAACACAATATAAATGGCTGTCTGAAGTGGCTATAATGCAATAGTAACAAGGTGAGTCTGAGTTCTTACAACCTCTCCCAGGGAGGCAATAGAGAAATGTTAGAGGCTAGTGAGTAACCAACTCCAAATTTGTGTATTGACAGCACCAATCAACTGCAATCCTTTGCAATGATCCAATTGTATGCCTGAAATTTTACGAAAGTAAGATGACTGCCAAATATTATTACAGCACGCAACCAGTTTATGAAAGGTTAATTCTTGTGCATAGTTGACAAAGGAAATATTCATTTGGGGAGGCACAGGATATAAAAAATTGGCATTATAGTCTCCATCAAAAAAATGAACAATGTACCTTAGAAATACTCGTCAAATAAGATATCCCTACTAGTGGGAACCTCATCATCTTCAGCAGATGAGGAAGTGCAATAAGATTCATCATCCGCCCGCCGCGCGGCCGCCTCCGAGGTGCGTGCCCCTCCCCCCTCGATCTCTCTCTCTCTCTCCCCCTACCTCACGACGATTGGATCGGGTCGGTAGCGAGGGCTAAAGGATCGGGGCGATCGGGATGGGGTTTGCGCGCTCGCCGGTTGCTGGATCGAGGCGTGATGAATCGTGCGCTTTTGTGTTGTTGCGTGTTTGATGATGATGATGCTTGGGCGGGTGTTGGGTTAGCTAGGAATAGTGTTGGGGTAGGGCGGATGCGGATGCGGAGCGAGCACCGGTGATGGTGGGCGATGCGATTCGGTATCGGGGGATTCGGTTCGTTCTATACTGGTTGGGTTGATGCCGATTACTCGCTAGATTGGTCTCGCGAGCAAGCATGGTTGATGTCGATTACTCGTTAGATTGGTCTCGAGAGTATTTGGTTGCAGATGGTGGGAATGAATCTCTTAGCACAGGGCGTTTAGCCATCTACAACTTTCGATTGGCAACTTAATGGGTCTGGACTGAACAGCTTGATCTGAACTACCTGTTACCATGATCGTTAACTAATGGGCAGAATTAAAGAATAATGCTAATGTAATTGTTGGCATGTACAGGATCTTGTAATGCGCCTGCAGGTTCACAGGAAGCTCAACAGGCATACAGGCTGCGTGAACACGGTAGGCTTCAACGCGGATGGCGATACCCTCATATCGGGGTCCGATGACCAGATGGTGATGCTGTGGGACTGGGACACTGGTGCAATCAAATTACAGTTTCATTCAGGCCATAGCAACAATGTGTTCCAAGCCCGTTTCATGCCATACACGAACGATCAAACCATTGTCACTTGTGCTGCTGATGGAGAGGTTAATGGACGTATTGTGTTGTTTTGATCTTTTGATATAAATTACATTTTAGATATTTCAGATGTAATCATGTGTTACTGCAAACAGGTGAGACTTGCCAAGATAGGGGATGGTGGAGATGTACCTACTACATTGCTAGGCGATCATGATGGAAGGGCTCACAAGTTGGCCATTGAGCCTGGCAGTCCTTATATTTTCTATAGCTGCGGCGAAGATGGGCTTGTTCAACATGTAGGGAACCACGGACCCCCTCCCTCCTTCACAGATGCCCATTTTCAGCTATGTATAAAATGCAAATGAATTTCTTACTGTATAACTAGCCACTTCCCTTCTTGTGCAGTTTGATTTGAGGACAAATACAGCCACAAAATTATTTCAGTGCAGAAACTCTTTGAGTAAATCAGGACACTCTTCCAATATTCATCTTAATGCAATCACAATAGATCCGAGGAATCCAAATCTTCTTGCAGTTGGAGGAAGCAATTGTTATGCTCGTGTCTATGACATTCGCAAGTACAAATGGGATGGATCATCTGATTACCCATCTGACTGCTACTGTCCACCACATCTTATTGGCAATAGATTTGTTGGAATAACAGGCTTAGCATTCTCTCACCAGAGTGAGTTGCTTATATCTTACAACAATGAGAATATTTATCTCTTCCCTAAAAATGGAGGACTGGGACCAGACCCAAAGTCATCTGTCAAGATTGAAGCCAACAAAGGGTCCAAATCAACAATAGTCTCATCTGGAGAAGATGTTGATCGACCTGCACCACTGATGTATGCTGGACATCGCAATTGTGAGACTGTCAAGGGAGTGACATTCATTGGGCCAAATCATGAATATGTCGCCAGTGGGTCAGACTGTGGGCGATTATTTATTTGGAGAAAGAAAGATGGGAAGTTTTTGCGGGCAATGGAGGGTGATGAATGTGTTGTAAACTGTATTGAGCCCCATCCGCACACTATGACAATTGCAAGCAGCGGAATTGATAATGATGTAAAGATATGGACTCCCACTGCCACTGAGCGAGCACCAGTGGTAAACATTGAGGAGGTAATATTGGAGCACCAGCTGTCTCTGCTTGTCATCTCAACTTACTTCAACATATTATGCATTTCTCTATCCTTTATGTTATATTATTTTGATAATTTGCCAATAAACAGTTGTGCTTTCCATATTGTGCGCTGAATAGGCACATAATGACCAGCTGTTTGCAAACAAAATCTTACTGTTACATTGTCTATAGGAACTAGGAAGCAGTTCCACATCAGTGCCTTCACCCCTCTTGACAATTCATCTATTGATCTTTTTTAGGACTGTTGATATTGACAACACCAATGACATTGAAAGTGTTCAATATTCATATCGATAAAAAAGAGTGAAAACACCAGTGCTATTGTACTGTAGTATCAAATTGAACTTCTCTATGATCATGTCTTTTTTTTTTTTCTCAATATGCTTTAGCCTTATTATTACGTTAATGCTGATGTTTCACATATTTTCTTTCTTCCAGTTGAAGCCTCGTAAAAGAAGAACAAAACTCTGGCACTTTTCTCTACCAGAGGAATTGATCTTTCATGTTCTGGCATCACGACGCAGACAGCAAGCAGCTGGAGATGATGATTCATCTGAGGATCTTGAGGACAGCACAGGATTGCTTAATCTTGTACTCCGAGCTGCGGAGAGAGACGTGCTATCTGATGAGGATGAAGAATCCTCCGAGGACTCTGGAGATTGTAGTCTCAACTGATCTATGGCTCAACCCTGGAAACATTGCTAAATTGTACATATACAGTGATGTTTTATCCTGTTTTCATGGACGGTATTAACAGCCGCAGGCGTGTTTTTCAGTTAGCGGTGTATGAGAGTGCTAGATGTTCCTGATCTATCTCCATCATCTCCACTCCCGCCCATTGATCCAGTGAACATACTAGCACGTACAGAGAATTCAGATTCTCTTCAAGCATATGTCAAGTGTAAATAAGTTCACATAAATAAGCAGACATACAATACATAACCATGTCTATAACATCTGTTCAGTTAGTGAGCCTACTGCTGCAAAGCCAGCACAAGCTAGGCTGAAACCTTCGATGCTGAAAAGGTGCAGTTTCAGAGTTTCTGATAGCAACCAGGTTGTGAGGCCAATTATATTCTATCTCGCTAGGAGATTTAGCTAGTCGTGATCTTGAGCCAGATCAACGGAAATAATTTTGATTTGCAAAAATAGTACTTGGGGATATTTTGCTTTGCTCGTTGTTAATCTTGTTTGCTGGTTTAATTTCTGACCTATCTTGGTAAATTGTCAAATTCTCTGCATGGATTGTAGTGTGAAAAAGGATTGGATGGACTAAATATTACTAGCTTATTATTTAACTTTGGTGCCAATTTCCTAGTATGCTAACTAGCCTTGCCTTTTTTTTTTCTCCCCAATTTTCTTTTCCTCGTATGATTGATCAATGAGATCAGTCTGGCATGCATGAGTTTTGTGCAGTCATTGCCATGCTATTGCTAGTTAGCTACCTTATTATAGCGCAATTAACTAATCGGTATTCCGAGTGGTACATTATATAACACCATCTTGTTTTCCTTATATTGTTTCTGTAATCTAGTAACATGGAAAACAGGGGGAGTATCTATCAGGTTTTCAAGCAATGAACACTTGCTTATTAAATTTTATACTTTGACCATTTCTTCTTGCATTAGTTGTGTGCAGCGTCATAAATATAACCATATAACTTTTATTCATGGAAATCTAATTAATCATTCAAAGGTAACTTACGGTCATATAAGATGACAATAATAATTAACCGTGCTAATTATTTGAGAACAGAGAACAGAGGGAGTAGGAATCTGATGATTTTACTATGTTTGAGTGTACTCCCTCTATCCTAAAATAAACCAAAATCGTACTAGGAATACAACGAGATTGGTCTATTTTGAAACGGAGGGAGTAGACTATAAAGGAAGAGCTCGGCACCCTGTTGGCACAACGGGAGCTGGCTGAAGGCCAGGCCCTAGCTGAGCATTATTGGGCCAGTAAAACTATTGTACAAAGGCGTTTCAGATGGCAATCTGTCCCCCTGGGCAGTGAAGCAGCATGTGGCCACAACTCGATCGTGGAAAATCAACGGAGATGTTCGTGCTTTCAGATATCACTAGACGGGGCTTTGCCGCGTCGAAGTATTGATGGGCTAGTCCAAATAGCTTCATCGCTTAGAATCTTCGTTTTTTTTAGAACTCTTAAAGTCAGTTTTGAAATGCCTTATGGGAGCAGTAAGCTACAAAGGGGATGGCCATTGACTACCGGCGGCACTATCTGAATTCAACTAGTTGATACCCCGCGTGTTGCTGCAGGATAGCTATATCGTGAATTTAGAAGATGTAATTCTAGAACTTTTGACTATTGGTATAGTATCATCACACAGAAGGGAACATATAGTTGTAAATTTATCAAAATTGCATGATCAACATGGTTGAACGTTCGATCTTTACATTGTATTACAATTAAGATACTCCCAATTCGAAGAACCATGAAAGGTAAGCAAATGGGACACTATTTTTATTATGTACTAAATTGACTTAACATCTCATTCAGATATTTTAAACAACTAATAAAATATTTCTTTTTGCGAGAAAACAAAGAGAAAATATGGATAACGCTGCATGCATATGTTGGTATATGATCTTAAAAAACAACAACTATTGGGTGCATGAATCTAGTAATTTCAAGAAAAATGTTCACCTATAAGTAAATGGGAGGAACTGTGGAGAAACAAATTTAGTGATTGTCGGTATGAAAAGCACAAAGATATGGCATAGCCTTTTAATCAAATGTAGATAGTCAAATGTGAGAGTGGACCAATCCCTCAATACTTAAAGTTATAAAAAATTGAAGTTACCATAGTTGTGATACATTGGCATATGAAGCTTGGTGATAAACGAAAAAAAATCAGATATAAAAAGAAGCAAGATCATGATAGAGTACCAAAACTCAATCACCATAGGAGATAAACATTCTTGCAATTGGTAAAGGTCATCGAGTGTTGTAATCTGTACCAATAAATTTTCGATGTCATCTATGACAGTGACAAACCAAATTTCATTGGACAATAAACGTAGGGGCGGTTCAGATTGATGCCATTTTTAACCATAGCATTTTTTTTTGCAAAGTTACCAAAAATGTGTCTACGTTTAGTTTGTTGCCAATTTTTAGTAAATACATAAGAAATCATGCAAAAAATTTGTCAATATTATCAACTTGCAAAAATTTTGGCCAACCCCAAAATTTGGTAAGGTTTATTTTGGCTACAATTAAACAAGCCCTTATTCTTATAGGAGCATCTGCTATATATTGGGCTCTATGGTTGAGTAGGAATGGTATTGTTTTTGACAAATCACCATATATATCTTATATGCAGGATCTTTTCAGGGCAATATATTGGCTCCAGTCCTGGGCGCAACTACAAAAGTGTGATGAAGACTACAAGCTTTTGAAGTCTGCATGTCGTAATCTTGAGACGATAGTTATGCAGCTTTTTGTCAACTTTGGATAGAGATTCACAAATAGAATTTAATAAATGTGTGCTCTTTATCTTGGCATTTATGAGTTTGTGTTCGCTTTATGTTTGGAAGAGTTTTTTTAAGTTCTCTTTGAGTTGCACTCGTTTTAAGTGATTTCGTGTAATAATTGGCTGTAACTCGTTTGAGCAAAGGCCGGGATGGATTTCTATTCCATTATCTAAAAAGGTTACGTAAATCTGGTAAGCAACAATGTTCCACAACTGCAACGGCAGCTGTAACTGCAAATTATTGGTACACTATTTGCCTCCAACTGTCAGTCATACACAAAATCATAAATAGCTTACTTCTCAGATTTTTTTTGTCTTACTAAACCTGTGCTCTTACTGTATTCTGTAGTAATTGGCATTATGGATTTGTACAAGAGACAAAGGCAAATACAAAAGCACACTTTAGAGGCAGAAGAGTGACACTAACTTACCTGAGACAACGATGAGGGGAACGGTTCAGAAGTTGACGGTATTGCCTATATGCTTTCCCATCTTCAGTCTCTCCGGTTCAGAAGTCCATTTATATGAATGTTATATGACATGGTTGATATCAAGTGTTTTGCCATGAGGCAGCATAAACAACCATGACCTTGTGCATAAATATATCTCTGGCATGGCGTGCCAAAAATTGGCAAATGATTCTCAGAGTTAAATAAAATGTCAAAAAATTCACAATGAATGAATATTGTATTTCAAGCTTACTCTAGATATAAAATCTATTTTTGATCTTTTAACCTGAACAAAGATATCAAGTTGCAGAACAGAACTATTACAACATTCATGCTATCATTATGCTTCAGGAATCTGGACTGATTATTGTAACACCAAGCAAATCAAAATACTCAATTACCTGCAATCATAGTAGCATATGTTTTTGCACACCATAAACCAAGCTCTAGTCAAGTCACAACTAATAACATCTTTTTGTTGGAGTACTGTATAGACATTGTTCATATGGTCATTCTCCGGGATTTAAAACTGTACGTTATGTATAATATTATCTCATATGTACACATCATGATCTATCAAAACCTTAAAGTTGGGAATTGGATATCAGACTCAATTTTTGTTGTTCCAGGACATAACAGTACAATATAGGTATACAGTAAAATTATTTAGAAAGTGACAAGCCTTCTAAAAAGAAAAATATGACTGCGCAGCATGGCAGACGATATAAATATGTCAATGCAGCATGACAGACAATGACATGGAAAGTTTGTGTGCTTGACTACTATGAATCAGAGTGTGTCAAATGACTTGAAGCAACAAAATTCAGATGCTTTTATACTAATTGGGCAATAAAGGGCAACATTTTGATCACAGTGGCCAATATATTCCAATGTTGTCTGTAACAAGTATAATTTGTCTCCAGCTTGCTTCATAACGGGATAACCATCAGCACAATTCTCTAAGTGATAAAAATTCTGCATTCTTATTTTGGGAACAATTTTTACTGATTTTTCATCTCAACGCTGACTCAGAAATTCAGCATTGAACCTTGAATTGTCTGGTGGTTAACTAATCCACTGGTAACAATTATCAAAATCCAAGGTAACTAGAACACTTACCCCCTCAACAAGATCGGCGACCCCAGCACACCAGCACCAAATATGTGAAAGATGTGACCATAGTCAATAAATGAATTGTCAATGGTGTTATACAGAAGCCTGGCAGAGAGGACCGTTGCATTCGCCCCAATCTTCGCTAGCAGCATGGCTGTCTCTACACAATGTTCCAACTATTTATCGCCACTTGACTGGGTCTAATCACAGAAACATATAACAAACTAAACAAGATTTAGTGACTCATACAGAAACAGTTCAACTGTTATAGAACCAATAGCTAAACATTTGAGCTCGTGGTATATATGAGTATGACATGGCCAGGGTGAGCCTTCTCGGACTTAAAGAAGGCCTTCACGATGAGCTCCTCGTCGGAAGATGCGGTGTCAAGCCTAGGCACTGGCGAAGAAGACGAGTGGGAGGGGCGGGTTGGAGGAGCCATTGAAGCCCGGGTCGTCGGCAAGGACTCCTCCGAGGATGGCGGCCGGCGGCCGGCGGGGACGTGAGGCCGGGGCCATGTGTGACAGGCCGAGGGATCGAGAAGGATTTTGGGGGTGAGTTTAACTTTTTTTCTAATATAAACCCTTGTAACTTTACATATTACAACGATATCCATAGCAGCGATCTCTCACCGTAGAGGGGGAAGAAAGCTGGAATTGCATGGTGCCACGTGGCGGGGCTTTTTGCACCCGAATCCTTCCAGAATTCGGTATTAGAGATTCCACTATACATGTTTTTTTAATTTTTAACCTTTTGAATTTTTAATTTTAAAACAAACCTTTCTAAGAACTTATTTATTTCAAAGATCTAAAGTCTTTTAAATTCATAGACGGGTCTGATATGATAAAATAACACAGCACGTTGGTCTAAATGATGGACATTATTATTTAACCACATCGATCTGGCTGGGGTGGAAGGATAAAACTATGATGCCCGCTGTGGATGATGTGACAGTTTTGTATTACCACGTAGGCGGGCTGGCATAACCAAAAAATTCATATTTGAAAATAAGTTTGGGAGTATTCATTTTAAAAAATTAAAAAAGTCAAAAGGTAAAATCACCAACACATACCAGATATAAAACTTTAGCATGCCAGTCTGACCGGAAAAAAAATCTATGGCACCGGTGCCACCTAGCAACTATGGCACCCTGTTGGATTTAAGACACGTGGCTATACGAATCTCGAAACCATCCTCTCGTCTTCATCCCGATGGACTACTAGTATTGCCTGTGTTGTAGGACGAGAGCCAACGCGTACCCTCGATTCTATGCGTGGATTAGATCATTATTAATTACTCCTCCATCTCCAAATGTTTTGACGCCGTTCATTTTTTTAAACATGTTTGACCGTTCGTCTTATTCAAAAAATTTAAGTAATTATTAATTCTTTTCTATCATTTGATTCATTGTTAAATATACTTTTATGTATATATATAGTTTTACATATTTCATAAATTTTTGAATAAAACGAATGGTCAAACATGTTTAAAAAAGTCAACGGCGTCAAACATTTAGGGAAGGAGGGACTACATAGGAAGAAGAGATTGAGGAGCGGTTCCATGCCGGGGAATTAGGAGAAGCGTTTCGAAGCCTAATTCCTTGCCGGGTGATTAGAGGAAGGGAAGGTAAAAGATAAAGTTGTTCCAAGATTTGTGCGCGGCCACGTGTCTTGAATCCAACAGGGATGCCATAGTTGCTAGGTGGCACCGGGTGCATAGTGAGTTAGTGACGTTACTCTAAGGAATATTTTTTAGCAACGCTCGCACAGTACACATGACACACTCACACAACCTGGAGTGTGCGACACATGCTCAGAAGACAGAGAGCCAAGAGACTACCTAATTTAAACTCTCCAAACAACTATAAAGCCAGCTTTTTAATTGATTTGATAAGCCAAACTCATTACTTACTTTAACAGCTTCTCCATGTGCACTTATCATTCTGACTCTACGACACTGTGACCCATATGTCAGCCTCTACAACCCTACTTCCTCTCCTCTTTCCCATTGTCTCTCTTTTCTCTCTCTTTCACCCTGATGGCAGATGGTGACAGCAACGGCAGATGGCTTGGTGGCCGGCAGGGATCCTGGTGGCCAGTGACTCCTTGATCTCACCCAAAGGCGGCGCAAGGAGGACCAACGGAGGGGGACTGAGGACCTCGTCGTAGGATCTCCGAGCGATGGGGACAGACGAGGCAAGCATGGGAGGCAACGTAGACGATGATTGCAACGGATGGCGGTGCAGACCGCGATGACGATGGTAGCCGCAGCAAGTGGCTGCGTGGATGGCGGGCCAACGGACCTCAGGCGAGGACAACAGCCGCAACAGTGGCTTCGTGGATGGTGGGTTCAATGACAACCGCAGCGGGCGAGGCAACCACGGGAGGGCAACATAAACGACGGCTGCGCAGATGGCAGGCTCAAGGAGGTGGCAGCTACAGGGCAGCCATGAACGCCTCGTGCGAGCATAGAGGGGAGGGAAAGGAGGAGGGGGTGAAGGTGGGATCCACTAGATACAAACCGGTTAGGCTAGCAGATTTAGCTTGCGCGTACCCATATTTGGTTAGCTTGCATGGTAAGGCTGTTGGAGTGCATTTTTTTATCAAACTTGTCAAATTTTGGCTTGGAGAGCATTCGGTAACTCTGTTGAAGATGCATTCACTAGACTTGTTTACATATTAAGCATTATCTTGTTGTAAGTTGCTCACCTGGGTAAGGCCCATTAATCACTGATAAAAAAAAAGACCAGTCTTAAAACGGCCCGGTGGATGATCGACCCTACAAGAAAATTTCTCAATCCATTCTATATTAAGATGGCCTAGTAGGCAGTGATCTTGGACCACGATTTTTTCTTCATAGGTACAGACAATCTTGATAAGAGGCCTAATAGGCAGTGGTCTATGGGCCAAATAATACCTAGCAGCTGCAACTAGACCTCCACCTTGTCTGTTTTAATGAATCGTTCTAATACTTCACACTTCACGGTTTACATCAAACGTTATTCTCAACAACCCCACACCCCTACATATGGAGTAACTTGAGAAATGTTTATATTGTTTTATTACACCAGACTGTAAAAACTATTTGTTGAAGTCCAAATATACAACCAGTGTGAATTCAGGTTGGACTGGGCAAAGGGTATGGCTTCATTTGTGTTATACATTGGCAAATATCACTTCGAAATAACAGCTATAACAATTTTTGATTATGTGACTTAAATGAGGGCTCCTTTATAGCATTAACTCTCCACACTAGCTAAGAAGGGAAGGATTTAAACTTTTACCACTCTAATTTGTAAGGTTTAAGAATATACTATACTATAGTAACAAAGTATTTGCATGTTAAATTGCAACCGTACATCTTATCAAAGTCTGATAATTTAACCCGCAAAAAAAAAAAAAGTCTGATAATTTAACAGTTACTATAAGTGAGTAAAGTTAAAACAGTACTAAGTTATTCCAACATGAACAAGTATCTGAGAACAAATTAAAAGAGATGGTGCCTACAAGATAATAGTATCTGATGTATGATGGCAGTAAGCATTCCGACCATGGTATATGACGGCAAACTAACACGAGACGAGACCGAGAGAATTAATTTTGTAGTTCAACCAATGAATCAAGTCAAATCCATTTCCTGATGTTTTGTGATACCATCCACATCTTACCTTCAAATATTGATATATGTCTTGTTACACATCTCAGCGAAATGACACGATTGTACTTGGTCAGCACTGTTAGGCTGCCAAGCATGTGCCTTGTTCAAGGAAGTATATGTCAGGCCAGCAATCTCCAGCCATGTCCTCTAATGCGCATCTATCTGAAATTCTTGTGCAATCGTGTCAACAATTCTCATGCAACCTGGTTGGCGCCACATCGATTTTCTTCCCTGCATGTGTAGTTCTGTAAACATGAATAAGCCTAAGGCCTATTCTTTTCTGATTTTGGATTTTTTCATTTTCTTTTTCATGTTTTAAAGCTTTAAAACGGTACATTTTCATGTAAAAATTTTCTATATATTATTTAAAATATTTCCTAAATCAAGTCTCAGCTTTATAGTATTTAATTTATTCGTTTTATATTCTCAAATAACTAAAAGAAATAAGATTATCCTTCAATTTTAACTATATCAAACGAAGCATTAGTAGAAGAAAAGTTCAGTTTTATACTAGTTCGGAGAAAGCGTGCACTTTGACACCATAACCTTTTTGCATTAATAAGAACAACAAATCCAACCAAATAGGAGTAATTCACACAAGCTTGAAAATTAACAGTTTAATTTCAAATGATTACACCAAACCTCGGCAAAACTAAACATCAATGTGACTTGCAAGTTGCAAATAATCATACTCCATGTGCTTGTCCCACTATTGAGACAATTGTGAGTTGGTGACTAGCAGGGACAAGAGCATAAACATAGCTAATTAGCCACCACAAACAAGATAGATGACATCGATAGCAATACACGAGATTAACAACCATTTCCACAACTTGGAAGTAATTAAAGAACCAATGTACTCATCAGCTTCTTCCCTTGACAGGCCAAGAATTCTTCCAGAAAGCCTTTAGTTGAAGCAGTAGTAGGGAACTGGTATCTCAACTGGTCAGCTTCAAAGTCAACTGCCGGTGATGGGCCTATGAAATGGCCAAACCTTTAGAAAACCGAAAAGAGTGCTCCATTTCTTTGACAGTCTGCATGGAAGAAGAAGATTAAGAATATTCTGCACTTTCAGTTGTTCAGTCTTTCAGACACCGTGTGTAAACGTCATGACACAAATGGGAGAAGTTCAGAAACCATTGAGGTCCATGTCAACTACCCAGTGAGCAGAATAGCCGCTCTCCATAGGCACAAACATAAGTGACAATTGACAATAACATTGGTTCCAATCACTAAAACACACGGTTTCCAGGGAAAAATATCTGGCAGAAAACTGGTACTTAAAACAATAGTCAGTGGTGTCTAAATAGACCAGACATTATCTGTAAACTATAGTTCCAACCTTCAAGGGAACTGCCTGAGAACTGTGATACAAGTTGCCCATTTTCTGGTTTGGACAAACATTGTATACCACACAAAAGAGAGAAACAGCATTCCGTGGTATTAGCTTCAGGTAAGTCATGAATGATCAGTGGCATTGGTGAGGAACAACTAAACTCATCTCCCAACTAGAAACAAAACACAGGTCCCAAAGGAAACAAAATTGTCACAAGTAATGCACAACAAAAAACAAGCAGAAGAATCAAACTAATATTTGGGGTGAAAAGAATACATTATTTGATTATGTACTAGTAAGACATAGGTGACAATACCCGTGGATTCAGTATTCACAATCAACCAGGGATGGGGGCAAGTATTCCACAATAAATCACCCCTATCCTGACCCACCCTTTCTCTTGCTTGTGCTACCTTCCTCTCCTGGTCTGCCTTGAGGCGTCCTGTCTTCAGGATATTTCCAGCACATTTCAGTTCCAGTCAGCAAGATTGAGAATGTAATAATAAGAAAGATTGGCTAAGTATACCGCTGATTCCCTTCCCTTACTATTTTGTGGCGCAGTCCAGCTGGTGTTATCTTCCTTGAATAAAGCGTG
>CM020179.1:31251631-31265595 GCA_009805545.1 Oryza longistaminata | reverse complement strand
CGGGCGGCCGGCGGGGACGTGAGGCCGGGGCCATGTGTGACAGGCCGAGGGATCGAGAAGGATTTTGGGGGTGAGTTTAACTTTTTTTCTTATATAAACCCTTGTAACTTTACATATTACAACGATATCCATAGCAGCGATCTGTCACCGTAGATCCGTGATCGTACGGCTGCCGGAGGGGAAGAAAGCTGGAGCTTCATGGTGCTCCGTGGCAGGGCTTTTTGCACCCAAATCCTTCCAGAAATCGGTATTAGAGATTTCATTTTTTTTATTTTTAAACCTCTTGAATTTTTAATTTTAAAACAAACTTTTATAAGAACTTATTTCCAAGATCTAAATCTTTTAAATTCTAGACGGTCTGACATGATAAAATAACACAGCCACGTTGGTCTAAATGATGGGACATTATTATTTAATCACATCGATCTGGCTGGGGTGGAAGGATAAAACTGTGATGCCAGCTGTGGATGATGTGACAGTTTTGTATTACCACGTTAGGCGGGCTGGTATAATCAAAAGATTCATATTTGAAAATAAGTTTGGGAGTATTCATTTTTAAAAAAATTAAAAAGGTCAAAAAGTAAAATCTCCAACACAGACCAGATATAAAACTTTAGCATGCCAATTTGACCGGAAAAAAAATCTATGGCACCGGGTGCCACCTAGCAACTATGGCACCCCTGTTGGATTTAAGACACGTGGCTATACGAATCTCGAAACCATCCCTCTCGTCTTCATCCCCTACTGCGAAATCTATGAATCTACCATACAACGATGAAGTGAGTTATACCTTGTCTCTTCTTCCATGAAGAATTAGCAGAACTTTCATTTGCACCAAATTAAATCACCTAACACATGCGCGAAGTGGATTATCTGAACTTTCTTTTTACACCGTTACTTGATTAATCGGAGATTAAATGACTTGTTGGATACTCCAACCATCTACTTATGTAGTCATATTTCCAAATCTAAAAATTTTATTTTTGATAGGCATATTTCAATCCAACAACTTATCATCTTAATGGCTTTCTTGGATTTAATGCGTGACTCTCCATTCTTCCACACAAGATTGGCTACATGGGCATCGAGAAATGTAAATATTAATGAATAGCTTGTTTACGAGGAATGAGATAAGTAGAATCAATTATCCTTGATCTGTATGCTAAGATGAAATATGACTATCAAAAGTAGATGAAGGGAGTAGTATATTAAGTTCGGGTGATTAAACTAATTACCTAGCGTTTTGGTTCCATGTATTTTCATAGTTCATTGGAAGTAATGGAGGAACAATTAATCTGTTTTTGATGAACGAGGCCGGCTGATGGACTACTAGTATCGCCTGTGTTGTTGGACGAGAGCAACGCGTACCCTCGATTCTTTGCCGGTGGATTAGATCATTAATTAATTAGATAGGAAGAAGAGATGGAGGAGCGGTTCCATGCGGGTGAATTAGGAGAAGCGTTTCGAAGCCTGATTCCTTGCCGGGTGATTAGAGGAAGGGAAGGTAGAAGATGAAGTTGTTCCAAGATTTGTGCGCGGCCACATGTCTTGAATCCAACAGGGATGCCATAGTTGCTAGGTGGCACCGGATGCCATAGTGAGTTAGTGACGTTACTGTAAGGAATTATTTTTTTTAGCAACGCTCGCACAGTACACATGACACTCACACAACCTGGAGTGTGCGACACATGCTCAACAGCTCAAGAAACAGAGCCAACAATAAACTTGTGAACATCTCCAAGAGACTACCTAAATTAAACTCTCCAAACAACTACAAAGCCAGCTTTTTAATTGATTTGATAAGCCAAACTCATTACTTACTCTAACAGCTTCTCCATCTGCACTTTTCATTCGGACTCTACGACATTGAGACCCATATTTCAGCCTCTACCACCCTTCTTCCTCCTCCTCTTTCCCATTATTCTTTCTCTTTTCTCTCTCTCTTTTCACCCCGATGGCGGATGGTGACAGCAACGGCAGATGGCTAGGTGGCCAGCAGGGATCCTGGTGGCCATTGACTCCCTCGATCTCGCTCAAAGGCGGCGCAAGGAGGAGCCAACGGAGGGGGCTGAGGACCTCGTCGTAGGATCTCTGAGCAATGGGGACAGACGAGGCGAGCACGGGAGGCAACGCAGACGACGATTGCGACGGATGGCGGTGCAGACCGCGATGACGACGGCAGCCGCAGCAGTGGCTGCGTGGATGGCGGGCCAGAAGGACTTCAGCGAGGACAACAGCCACAGCAGTGGCTGCATGGATGGTGGGCTCAATGATAACCGCAGCGGGCGAGGCGACCACGGGAGGCAACACAAAACGGCCGCCGGATTCCTGCCTCCCCCACCGGCCTCCTCCACACCCATCTCCTCCACAAATGAAAGAGAAGGAGAGAAAAAGGGATGCTGACTAGGATTGTTGACCTCACTTTTTTCTCACTTACATATGGGTCCCACATATTTATTTTTTTATCTTTTGCTGACTAGAATGCCACGTTAGCGAAACCGGGTAAAAATACTGCCATGGGACCTCCTGTGAACGATTTGAGTGAGTTTAGGGGTGAAGATTTCTGGTTTTAGGGATAAGGGACCTCAACAAATCTCGCTGTTAAGTTGAGAGACCTCCGGTGAACTTATTCCTTCCTATATTAAGATGGCCTAGTAGGCAGTGATCTTGGACCAAGAAATTTTCTTCATAGGTACAGACATCTTGATAAGAGGACTAATAGACAGTGGTCTATGGGCCAAATAATGCCTAGCAACCTGCAACTAGACCTCCACCTTGTCTGTTTTAATGGATCATTCTAATACTTCAGACTTCACAGTTTACATCAAACGTTATTCTCAACAACCCCACACACCCGCCCCCCCTTACATATGGAGTAACTTGAGAAATGTTTATATTGTTTTATTACACCAGACTGTAAAAACTATTTGTTGAAGTCCAAATATACAACCAGTGTGAATTCAGGTTGGACTGGGCCAAGGGTATGGGCTTCATTTGTGTTATACATTGGCAAATATCACTTCGAAATAACAGCTATAACAATTTTGATTATGTGACTTAACATGAGGGCTCCTTTATAGCATTAACTCTCCCAACTAGCTAAGAAGGGAAGGATTTAAACTTTTACCACTCTAATTTGTAAGGTTTAAGAATATACTATACTATAGTAACAAAGTATGTTGCATGTTAAATTGCAACCGTACATCTTATCAAAGTCTGATAATTTAACAGTTACTATAAGTGAGTAAAGTTAAAACAGTATTAGTTATTCCCAACATGAACAAGTATCTGAGAACAAATTAAAAGAGATGGTGCCTACAAGATAATAGTATCTGATGTATGATGGCAGTAAGCATTCCGACCATGGTATATGACGGCAAACTAAACACGAGACGAGACCGAGAGAATTAATTTTGTAGTTCAACCAAATGATCAAGTCAAATCCATTTCCTGATGTTTTGTGATACCATCCACATCTTACCTTCAAATATTGATATATGTCTTGTTACACATCTCAGCGAAATGACACGATTGTACTTGGTCAGCACTGTTAGGCTGCCAAGCATGTGCCTTGTTCAAGGAAGTATATGTCAGGCCAGCAATCTCCAGCCATGTCCTCTAATGCGCATCTATCTGAAATTCTTGTGCAATCGTGTCAACAATTCTCATGCAACCTGGTTGGCGCCACATCGATTTTCTTCCCTGCATGTGTAGTTCTGTAAACATGAATAAGCCTAAGGCCCTATTCTTTTCTGATTTTGGATTTTTCATTTTCTTTTTCATGTTTTAAAGCTTTAAAACGGTACATTTTCATGTAAAAATTTTCTATATATTATTTAAAATATTTCCTAAATCAAGTCTCAGCTTTATAGTATTTAATTTATTCGTTTATATTCTCAAATAACTAAAAGAAATAAGATTATCCTTCAATTTTAACTATATCAAACGAAGCATTAGTAGAAGAAAAGTTCAGTTTTATACTAGTTCGGAGAAAGCGTGCACTTTGACACCATAACCTTTTTGCATTAGTAAGAACAACAAATTCAACCAAATAGGAGTAATTCACACAAGCTTGAAAAATTAACAGTTTAATTTCAAATGATTACCACCAAACCTCGCAAAACTAAACATCAATGTGACTTGCAAGTTGCAAATAATCATACTCTATGTGCTTGTCCCACTATTGAGACAATTGTGAGTTGGTGACCTAGCAGGGACAAGAGCATAAATATAGCTAATTAGCCACACAAACAAGATAGATGACATCGATAGCAATACACGAGATTAAACAACCATTTCCACAACTTGGAAGTAATTAAGAACCAATTGTACTCATCAGCTTCTTCCCTTGACAGGCCAAGAATTCTTCCAGAAAGCCTTAGTTGAAGCAGTAGTAGGGAACTGGTATCTCAACTGGTCAGCTTCAAAGTCAACTGCCGGTGAGTGGCCTATGAAATGGCCAAACCTTTAGAAAACCGAAAAGAGTGCTCCATTTCATTGAACAGTCTGCATGGAAGAAGAAGATTAAGAATATTCTGCACTTTCAGTTGTTCAGTCTTTCAGACACCGTGTGTAAAACGTCATGACACAAATGGGAGAAGCTTCAGAAACCATTGAGGTCCATGTCAACTACCCAGTGGAGCAGAATAGCCGCTCACCATAGGCACAAACATAAGCGACAATTGACATAACATTGGTTCCAATCACTAAAACACGGTTTCCAGGGAAAATATCTGGCAGAAAACTGGTACTTAAAACAAATAGTCAGTGGTGTCTAAATAGACCAGACATTATCTGTAAACTATAGTTCCAACCTTCAAGGGAACTGTCTGAGAACTGTGATACAAGTTGCCCATTTTCTGGTTTGGACAAACATTGTATACCACACAAAGAGAGAAACAAGCATTCCGTGGTATTAGCTTCAGGTAAGTCATGAATGATCAGTGGCATTGGTGAGGAACAACTAAACTCATCTCCCAACTAGAAACCAAAACACAGGTCCCAAAGGAAACAAACTTGTCACAAGTATGCACACAAAAAAACAAGCAGAAGAATCAAACCTAATATTTGGGGTGAAAAGAATACATTTATTTGATATGTACTAGTAAGACATAGGTGACACCAGGGATGCAAGTATTCCACATATCACCACCCAGGGATATTCAGCAGATGAGAATGTAAAAAAGAATTGGCACCCCCAGGTGTTATTCCTTGAATAAAAGCTCATGTAATGTAGTCCACTTATGCACTTCAAACAGACAATAATAACTTCATTGTTTGTATTATGCTTATGTACAAGAAATACATATTCTCCATGCAATCCAGCACCCTATCAAATCAGCAAGAACATAAGAAAGTATCCGCATTTAGAAGAGACGAAATGAAGAATTAATTTCCATCCCAGTCTGGTGACATCTTGAATGAGTGGAGGAGGAATATCCCCTGTACATGAAAATCACAAATCACACACATAATATAAACAGAGCATCACGTTCTTCTGCTACATGGCTTGGTTTTATCATACTTAATAATCAATTTAAAAACAGATGCAAGTGACTTTGGTCGTGGAAATTGATGCAACAGTGCCCCTCTTCAAACTATTTTTTTCTCTCAAATACACAGCAGATCTGTGTATCATTATATTAAGAAGAAGAATGAATGAATGGGTAGGAAACCCCCCGAGTACATAACCATCCACACAGTCGCTAAGCTCTTGGGTTACATGTGCGCCTATGATAAAAAGAAAAACAACTATGACCACAAACATAGCTACAACTTCAAAATAAAGTTTTCATCCCAGATGTCATACTTTGATTGATTGCTAACAATAATTGTTTCTTCTTCCTTGAATTGAAGTAATGATTTTTGTTCAGACCTTGAAACAAACATGGGAAGCTAAGATAAACATGAATCAAATTGCAGGTTTTCCATATCTTGTTTCCAAAGAAAAAGGCTACCTAAAATAAGATTGCGCTGTGCTATTGCATCCATCCCTGCTATTAAAAGCAAGAATAAATAAATGAATGATTTGTGGATAATTTTATGAATGATTTGTGTTGCTCGAAATCATGCAAGCAGGGAAAAAAAAGAAAAAAAAACATTACTCCCGATTGGTAACTCCAATCGAGACTAAAAATGGACATCTTTAGTCTTGGATTCGTAGTCCCGGTTATATAACCGGGATTACAGGGGGTTGCGAACCGGGATTAAAAAGGTTTCTTCAGCAGTGTTTCTTCATCCTCCCTCCCCTCTCTTATATCCTCTCTCCCTTTCCCCTCTATTTTCCTCTCTTCCCAATCCCCTGCAGGGCAATGGCCGATGGGAAGGATGACACAATAGTTGACGGGGAGAAAGAAGGTGTTCGACGGGAGAGGAGCTGGTGGGGAGAAGGATGGTGCCCAACGGAGAGAGGAGCGGTGCACGCTGAGGATACCTAGGGCTGTGTTTAGATACAAAGTTTGAATCCAAATTTCAGTCATTTTCCATCACATCAACCTGTCATACACACATAACTTTTCAGTCGCATCATCTTCAATTTCAACCAAAATCTAAACTTTGGACTGAACTAAACACAGCCTAGGAAGAGGAGGATGGCTCGGCCAGGCTGGAGAAGGCAAGCAGAACTGCCGACCCCCTGGGGATCCACACGCGTGGAAGCGCGGAGCCACGCTGTTGCTACTCGCGATTTTTTAAAATTTTATTAATAGACCCTTTTTAAAAATATTTTTAAAAATTAAATATTTTTACCACGCTAGCCACGTGGCGTGATAGTGTTGTCCTGGCACGCTAGCAGTGGTGGCATGACATGAGGCTAGAGTAGCAGCACATCACTGCTGCCTAGCTAGCTGCATGTGGTATGATAGAGTTATTTGCAGGTTGACGTGGCCAAAAGATTTAGATTTAAAAATACTTTTTAGAATGATCTATTAATAAAATTTAAAAATAAAAAGTCTAAAATAATTTTTTTTTCGGGGAGGGGGGCTGCAGTACGTACAAGCAAAGAATATTTAGGCCCTGTTTAGTTCGCGAAATAAAAATTTTTGAGTGTCACATCGGATGTTTGACCGGATGTCGGAAGGGGTTTTCGGACATAAATGAAAAAACTAATTTCATAACTCGCATGGAAACTGCGAGATGAATCTTTTGAGCCTAATTAATCCGTCATTAGCACATGTGGATTACTGTAGCACTTATGGCTAATCATGTACTAATCAGGCTCAAAAGATTCGTCTCGCAATTTCCCCCCTAACTATGCAATTAGTTTTTGTTTTTATCTATATTTAATGCTTCATGCATGTGTTCAAAAATTCGATGTGATATTTTTGGGAAAAACTTTCTGTAAACTAAACAGGACCCAGGGCCTTAAGAGAAGAGAGGAAGCAAGAAGGAAGAAGACAGTGGAAGTTCGTTGACCTTGGGTATTGTTATACACACACGCAAGCGGTTTGGTAGGAACCGGAATGAGAGAGCTGTGCCATGTACTGATCCCAGTTGGATGATTGGATCCAAACTGACTGCAGCCGTGCAGCAGGTAGGCAGCACACAGCACTGTAGCGGTGGGCTGCGGTTCGCCGCAGCAAGGCAGCTGACCAAGCTCAAAGGCCCAGCCAGTGGCCAGCCTAGCTAGAGGCATCTGGTAATTAATTCGGCCTCGATAGTGTTTATCGCGTGGTAATTAATTTGGCCTCAATAGTGTCTATCTCTCTATAAGAGCAGGTACAATAGTAGGCTATAAGCCAGCTGTAAACATATTTTAAGAAGATAAACGAGGAGAGAGAAGGGCAGTGGGCTACAGATTTATAGCCAGCTATAGCACGGACTCCAAGACACAGTGTGTGAATGACAGGTGGGACCATGTATTAATAGTGTAGTATGTAACTATTGTATGAATGAGCTATTAGATTGGCTATAGATGAATTGGAGCTAGCAGTTGGCTATAACTATTGAACTTGCTCTAAAGGTAAGGTCAGTCCCAACCCAAGACACTAGACATAATTTTTATAAACTCCACATAAAAAAACTAGTACTAGACACTAATCTTCGAGCAAGTTTAATAGTATAATCAACCGTTGGCTCCAAATCATCCATAGTCAACTTAATAGCCAATTCATACAATAGTTACCTATAAACATATAGTACACAATCAATATCTGGTCCCACATGTCATACACACATACGTCTTATAGTCCGTGCTGCAGCTGGCTACAAATCTGTAGCCCGCTGCTCTTATCTCTCATCTTTTATCTCCTTAAAATATGTTTCTAGTTGGCTTATAGTATGCTATTATACCTGCTCTTACAATGCAAACACCACTTTTTATACTTAAATTTAATGCTAGTTATCTCACATGATGTTTTGAATGTTGTGTAGAAACTATGTCTCATGCAAGACCTAGATTCCTCCTCATTTATTCACTTGCCATATGATCTTTCATCCTAAGAGTAAGGCTAATAATACAGCCGACTTATTGGCTATAAGGTTCTTTGCAGCCTTCTTTTAGTCTACACATAAAATAGTTAGCTATTTACAATTAATACATGGCCCGTTTGTCTCTCTCACACTATTTTTTGGTTCTTGTGTCCAAGCTGGCTGTAAGTTTATAGCCCGCTTCTCCTCTCTCCTCTCTTCTCTCCTCCACCTCAACATTTAGCCGACTTACAGCCTACTATTATATTTGCTCTAAGTAGCAGCTTATTTAATGCTATGGACACCATCGTAGTCATTGGGTTGGGAATGGCCTAATGCCCACTAAACACTTAAAGCTCAACATGCAAACATAACATTTATTAGCACTCCTAAAATTTACATGCAAGTATACAACATCAACCCATTAAGCACACAAAACTCAACATGCAAGCATATAGTAATTATATCTACAATTTATTTCATTCTAAAACTATAACATACACATGCTAAATCATCATTCTCAAATCATTTTCATAATATTTCAATCCAAATCAATTCATCGTTTCTCCAATATCTAACATATACCCGCAGCAAAGCGTGGGGCATTGTCAGGGTTACGGATAAGGTATACCCTCTACCCTTGGATATATGTTATACATCGATATGGTATATCTGCGCGTATACGGACGTTCTCTGTACACGCTAAGGAAATCCATCACGGAGTCCACAGATGGAAAGATTCCTACTCTGATAGAACTGGGTCGTCACTTGTATCGTGTAGGGTCCGATGTCTCCGAGTCCTACTTGGAAACCAACTGACCTGCGGTATAAAAGGGACCCCCCGGGAGGATCTAAGGCATCGAATCCTACCGCCAACACATCCACCACAGCCTACGAAGCTGCTCCCCTACAGGAGCCAAAGTCGCCGGGCGATCTAGTCGAACCAACTCGACTATGGTCTCGTCGGTATCATCGAGTTCCAATATTCCCTTTGTAATATGTGATTTCCGTCATATAATCTCATATCAACTGGATTAGGGCTATTACCTACCAAGGGGCCTGAACCAGTATAATTCCTGTCTTTTGTTGCTTGATGTCGTACTGCGTAGATCCTCGTACCAGCGTACCCCAATACATCTATATCCGGTCTACGGGTATCCCCGTCGACAGGCATCATCTAGTATTACAAGTGAGCGTAACAAATTCCTTACAGTAGAATCAGCCCATCAAAGTTCGAATCCAGGTGCTTGTATTTACGATTAATTATTATTAGGCAAAATTTGCTACAAGACATGTAAAAAACGCGTAATTAGCTGAGGGACATTGAGAAAACTTGTAACTGCCCCAGGACACTACAAAATTTGTGAAATTTGCCGTAGGACACCGAGCTCATTATTTTAATAATTTCCGGCTGAAAGTGGCTAGTAATTTTTCAAAATGCCTAGGATTGCCCCCGCCTCCCAGTCTATACCAACGAGTGGCGGAAGAGCGAAGGCGGCGGCAGGTACGACGGCGGCAAGAGCTGCTCCAAGGCGGAGCAGGAGAGGCGCAAGGGCATCCCATGGACGGAGGAAGAGCACAGAAGCTACGACGATATGCCTTTCTTACTTGGGGCCGGCACGAGCACGAACCCAGTCGGGCCGTGCCGTGTTGGGCCGGGCCAAATTGGCATGCTTTGGGCCGGGCCGCAAGCCTCAGGCCTTATGGCCATCTATAGAGAGGGGGGAGGGAGAGAGAAGGAAGAAAGAAAAAATAACACGCGTGTTCTATGTTGAGTGGATTGCCATATAAGAGAAAACCAAAGGTTTGCATGAGAAGTGTAAATTGCATGGTTTTAAGAGTTGACGGGTGTATAATATCCGATTTTAAAGTTAAAGAGTGTATTTTAGATAAATATAATAGTTGAGGGGTGTCAAAGGGACTTATCTTTATTTTCCCTGTTAGCTCGCGTGCCACGCGCTTCGCGCGACTGACCACCTATCAGCACTTGCCAGACTAAGCAGCCATATGGGTAACCAGCGAGCAACATGCATTGATGGCTTGATGCATAACCCTTCCGTGCCAAAGAAAACCTATTTCTAAGAACGAAACTGGACACGTATAGTAGATGGCTTGATGTATAGCAGGAGAAGTGCGACACGGCAGCAAGCAGCAGATGCATGCACCTGTAATGGCACCTTGATATATAGTTGCTCGGAGGAGTGATTTAAAAAGGATGAATAATTTGGACCTTTTACACGAAAGATAATAAGCATAGTGTGTTGTAATGGAAGTATAATCCAATAAAATGTGTTGGATCTAAAACCATTAATTTTCAGGCATGCAGCTGCTCTGACGTAAAATCATATAAATATAAATCACTGATAGGTGAGATCCACCAATGTAGATCCATCCGCCAGTGGCCCATATTACTCTGACGTAGTACATCATAGGACTATAGGAGTATTCCATTTTCAGGTCTTAGCATACTCTCTCCGTTCCATAACAAACGAATCTAGAATATAACATATTCTAGAATAATGAAATTGGACAGAGATATGTCCAGATACGTATTACTAGGACGTGACATATACTGTACTAGGTTGGTTTGACGGAGGAAGTAAGCATTGTTCGGGTCTTAGGAGTGACACATCGTCCGAGCATATGGACCAGAGCAAACTGGATAGTTTTTGGGGCTGTTCAGATTATAGCCAAAATAAACCTTATCAAATTTTGGGGATATCAAAATTTTGGCAAGTAGACAATATTATCAAGTTTTGGCATGATTAAAAAACTAAATGTATGTACATCTTTAGCAACTTTACTTAGAAATAATATGATTTAAAATGATATCGATTTGAATAACGTCTTTATTATATGGACCGGTGAACCGAGCGACTGAAATTATGATACTTACTCTTTAAGATATAAAAAATGTGCGTGCGTGCTGATTTTTTTAAAGATTTTTTTTAATTTTTTTTAATAGATCATTTAAAAAATATTCCCGAAAACTGAAAATTTTGGCCACTCTAAGGCTACCGTGGCAGCCACGTTAGGAGAGCTGTCGCGGCCAAAAGGTTTAGATTTAGAAATAATTTTTGAATAGTCTATGTCAGGGTTACGGATAAGGTATACCCTCTACCCTTGGATATATGTCGTGTATCGATATGGTATACCTGCGCGTATACAGATGTTCTCTGTACACGTTAAGGAAATTCATCACGGAGTCCACAGATGGAAGGAGTCCTACTCGGATAGAACTGGGTCGTCACTGTATCGTGTAGGGTCCGATGTCTCCGAGTTCTACTTGGAGACCAGCTGACCTGCGGTATAAAAGGGACCCCCGGGAGGACCTAAGGCATCAAATCTCACCGCCAACACAACCACCACAGCCTACGAAGTCGGAGCCTTCAGGACCCTAGTCGCCGGGGTGATCTAGTCGAACCAACTCAACTACGGTCTCATCGGTATCATCGAGTTCTGCTATTCCCTTTGTAATCTGTGGTTTTCACTATATAATCCCATATCAACTGGATTAGGGCTATTACCTATCAAGGGGCCTGAACCAGTATAATCCTTGTTTCCTGTTTGTTTGATGTGGTACTACGTAGATCCTCGTACCAGCATACCCCAATACCCTCTATATCCGGTCTACGGGTATCTCTCGTCGACAGTGGCGCGCCAGGTAGGGGAAATTGGTGCTCAAGGTTCTACTACTATGTCATCAAACTTCGTCGACAACAGCGTCAACCCCGGCATCAACCAAGGAGTTTCTACTTCAACAATGCTGTGTGGACTCAAGTCGGCGAAATCGTCTTCCCGGTTTACACCGCGGTGCCGATCTCGACTGGTCCATCAATGACCGGAAGCGAGAACGCCGTGGTTACAACCCTAGGCGACTCCATGTCGAAGGATCCTCCCGCAGAAGTGGAGAACGGAACATCGACGACATCTGAGCTTGAGAAGGATCCTAGTGCGGCCAAATCTTGTCCTTCCGATGAGAATCACGAGCCGACAAGGACAGCTTCCGAGGCGACAAGGTCCTGGTGTCCTATCCATAAAACCAGGAAACACACCTTGCAAGCTTGCTGGGTTTTTCTCGACCTACAAGCTGAGATCCGTGCCTGCAAAGAGCGTGGAATTCAACATACTTCTCCAACCCGTGATGTCTATTGTCCTATTCACAAGACAAAGAATCACGACCTCTCAAGCTGCAAGGTTCTTCTCAGCGCCATGAGGACGTCACCGCCTAAGGTCCAACAGTCACAAATCTCTCCTAGAGATGCGGACAAGGAACAAGGAGTGACAGTTATCTCAGACCGATTCGTTGGGGTAATCAACATCGATCCCCACGAGCCGTTAGTTCTACACTTGCTCGAAGACCAGGGCTCATCGTCGACGAGTACACCACGCGATGTATTTGCTATCGATGGGATCAGCATGTCTGCGCGCGCTAACGCAGAAGCGGAGGATCAAGTGGCTACACCGGCCCAGCATATCGGGGCCATCAACGCAATACTGAGGGAAACCCCTCATGATCCTGTTCTGAACGATGACCTCGCACGGTGGACAGAACGATTACGGGAATCAGTGGCTAATTTCAGTAACGCGTTCTAGGAGGCCGCCGCCGGAGCACAGCCCGAGCAACCGCCAGCTGGCGGTGCCAACGGCGAACCACCTGAGCAGCGGACATCACCTCGACGAGCCACCCCTCCACCTCGCGGCACCAGCGATCTCCGTGATCACTTTAATGGCCACCGAGAAGCACGACGCGCGCGAGACAATGAAAATCGTTCCCGACATCGCATCTCTTCGCGACGTCGAGGAAACAAAGGGTGAGGAGGACATCCGAGCAAGAACCGAGACGCGATAACTGCCACAGCCACCACGAATGCGATGATCACGAACAGCGGATGCCAGTCGATATTGGTCGAGGACGCCGCCATAACGATGACGACGACGGAGATCGGCGCCGGGACAACAACAGGGAGCGTCGACAGGATTCCCGAGAACCCGGATGACATCCTCGGGATTGTACACCGGAACCAAGTGACTCATCGTCGTCGTCATCATCCTCATCGCCAGACAGACATCCACGGAGGACATACGATCGCCGACAAGGCGGTGGGTGCAGAGATTTCAGATGTGCTCTACGTGATGTCCGATGGCCTGAGAGATTCCGACTGGGAGCAATAGAGAAGTACGATGGGAGCACCGACCTAGAAGAATTCCTTCAGGTCTATTCCACGGTACTCTACGTTGCCGGAGCGGACGACAACGCGTTGGCGAATTATTTGCCTGCAACGTTGAAAGGATCTGCATGTTCATGGCTAGTTCACCTCCCGCCATACTTGATTTCTTCATGGGCAGATCTGTGGCAGCAGTTCGTCGCTAACTTCCAAGGGACTTACATGCACCACGCGATCGAAGACGACCTACACACGTTGACCCAGAATCCGGGCGAATCATTGAGGGACTATGTTCGGCGCTTTAATGAGTGCAGAAATACGATCCCCGAAATCACCGATGCTTCTGTGATCCGCGCTTTCAAAACTGGTGTCAGAGATCGCTATACCACC
>CM020179.1:31225955-31238151 GCA_009805545.1 Oryza longistaminata | reverse complement strand
CACCCAACACCTCGAGGACCATGGGCAGATGAAACACAACGAAAAACTTATTGATTTTTGCTATACAGGACATGAGCTATTGGAAGGGAAGATGGTCATCACGGGCTCACAGACAAATCAGGAGAGAAAGGAAGAGAGAGAACCAGATGAATGGGGAATAAAATATTAGTATTTGCAAATGAGCTCGGCTGCTTGGATGATCTTGTGCAGCGGTGGACGCGAGGATATGCCGTGATGGTCGAAGCACTCGTAGCTACGCAGCAAAATACTACATGAAATCTCAGGATCATACCAATATGGAGCTAGAAGACGACCTCCGACCTCTCCAAGTCACTCGGTTCGTGGAGGCGACCGTATCCAAGATGCTTGCCTTTGCTGATCATGCCCTCGCCGCTGATAACACTTGGCGGCCAATTGACAAGCTCTCGCGGCTCATGTGCCTGTGCACCTGGATCAACGAGTGCGGCATACGAATCTTGTCAGAAATATTAGCATTTGAGTTTGATTGCATATTCAGCAAAATGAATGGTGCTTTCTCAAATACAGCGAGTAAGTTGGATGAAGCCATATACAGGATGGCCAAGGACGCTGAAGCCATCACTAGAGTCTTGAATAGGGATTCCTTGGAAAATTTTCAGCATAGTGGAGAAATCCACAAAGCTACTCGGCTAATTGTGGACTATGCAAGATTGTTTTGGGGATACGAGGGCTTGTTGCGTCACATCCTGCTTTCCAAATGGGATCCTCACTCGGACGACCGATGCTCTCAACTTCCGATCACCATGATTCAGCAAATGCTCATCAACTTAGAAGATCAGCTGGAGAAGAACTCAGAGTCATTCTCTGACCCTAGCCTGAGGTACCTGTTCCTGCTTAACAATTCCTACTTCATAAGAGAAGAATTTCTTGAGCCCAGCAATTACGTGTACATCCTTCGGCACAACGCTCAAATTTATGCAGTACCAAGAGAAGTACATGCTTGCCTCCTGGGAACCCGTTCTGTATTGCCTACTCCCTCCGTCCCAAAAAAAGATAAACCCTGGGTTTCCGTGTCCAACTTTGACTGTCCGTCTTATATGAATTTTTTTATAATTCGTATTTTCATTGCTGTTAGATGATAAAACATTATTAATATTTTATGCGTGACTTGTCTTTTTAATTTTTTCATAATTTTTTCAAATAAGACGAACGGTCAAACGTTGGCCACGGAAACCAGGGTTTGTCTTTTTTTTGGACGGAGGGAGTACAGGATAAGATGCCTCTGTGGTTTCCTAAACACTCCTCACAGCTGTCAAGATTCAAGTCAGAATTTCAGAAAACATGTAGACATCAGAAGCTATGGAAGGTCCCCAACCCAAGGCTCAGGCAGAAACTGCGAGAAGCCATCATTGATAAGGTCATTACTGGATACAAAAGGTACCTGGAGGACCATCCGGAGCTGGAGAAATGCAGCAGTGATCTACAGGACATGGAAGACATGGTCAACGAGCTATTTGAAGGATGAATAAGGATTGTTCCAGTTATAGCCTGGCATGGCCATGCGTATGGAGTGTGAACTTTAAATCAGCTACGACGAGAAGAGACAAACAAGTTCACACTTGATGCCTTTTTTATTGTATTTTGATGTTCTGTCCTCATTCTACTTTTTTCTAGGAAATCCTCATTCTACCTTACTAGGAATAAAATGTATCAATATAAAAGAAAGAATAAAATGTATCGACAGTTTAATACAAGCTTCTTCCTGTATTATTATCTCAGCTCTTTAAAATTTACAGTGGCTTTATAATATAAGTGTAGGTACTTTACACTGTAAAAATGATTTGACTATTTTTTAGTAAAAAAAAGTGGCTTCGTAAATATAGTATTCCCAAAAATCTATCGAGTGTTATATAGATAGATCCTTCCCTTTTACAAATGGACTCTTTCACGGCTAGTTCCCTTTAGCACCGTGTGATACCCTAAAAAATTGATGAAAAAGAAAAGGCAATAGAGGAGAGAAGAGCTAGTGGGCTGTGTTGAGGCCTAGATGACCATAGGCCCAGCCCACTCTTGAGAAGGAAGAGCTAGGAATAAGTCTATTTGTAATCCCTGAATTATTGTCCTTGGTTGAATCGTATCCCTCAACCATAAAATAGGGCATAGAGGCCGAAACTTCTAATGGGCGATCGATCGCCCTGGTGATCGAGTAGCGATCAGGATTCGCCCCCCCTCCCTCTCTCCACCTGGTTTCCTTTTTTGGCACCGTATTACTTTCCTATTTTAATAAATTTATGCACCTAAAGTTTATACACCTTAAGTTTACACATCTAAAGTTTAGAGACCAAAAAGTTTATAAGTCAAAAGTTTATATATCCGATTCAAATTTGAATTTAAATTCAAATATTTTTTATATGTAGTATTTCTATACATATAAGGTTTATACACCTAAAGTTTATAAGTCAAAAGTTTATATATATGTTTCAAATTTGAATTTGAATTCAAATATTTTCTATATATAGTATTTCTATACATCTAAAATTTATACACCTAAAGTTTATAGATCCAAAGTTTATAAGTCAAAAGTTTACATACCCGATTCAAATTTGAATTTGAATTCAAATTTTTTATATATAGTATTCCTATACATAAATTTTTCTAACTTTTGTTTTTTTTAAAAAAATGTGGTGTACTGTAGTAGGAAGAGAAGAAGGGGAGGAGGAAGGGGGAGAAGAGGGAGGAGCCTATTGCGTATAGGGGGAGGGGAGTGCGGGTGATCGCTCACATTAACAACACCCTTTAGAGGCTCCCTCAACTATGAAAACAGGATCAATTTGCCTCCTTGAGCTGTTTGAACGGTGGTTTTATCTTACGTGATACATTGATCGAGTCTTTATTTGACGTAGCACCTATATGGCAACGTAGTAAAAAAAAAAGGTGGGACCCACCTAAAAGTCCCCCTTCTTCCTCCATCTCTCCCCTCTTTACTCGCCTTCACCACCTCCCCCTCCCCGGCCCGGTCGGGACCAAAGATGCTGCCCTCCCTGATCTAGCTCGCCAGCGCCGTTGCCGTCCCCGCCATCCCAAGCATTCCGCAATGCGGGATGGGAGCGGCTGCCCCAGCGTGCCTACCTGGCCATGCAATGCCATCGGGAGATGTTGCACTGACACCGGCCGCCGCTGCCTGCTGCTACTACTGCTGTTGCCGGTTGAAGTTGATCATGTCGTCGCGGACGCGTAGCTCCTCCGCCTGCTTCGCCATCTCTAGGACTCAAGCTGTTGCAGCGATGGCGAATGCGAGAGGGAGAGAGCCCCTGGTCTTCACCACGCCGTCCGCACCGGCGCCGAGCTGCACCGGCGCCGCCGAACGCAGGGAATGCTTCGTGGTGCTGGTGGATAGCCGACAGCGTGTCCGACTGCGGCGGTGACGTCGATGACCGGGATTGGTGCTGCTGTGTGGGTTCATCAAGAAGAGGTGCATCGCCATAGCCAGGTCGGTGGCAAGGCCAACCATGGCAAAGTTCATCGCAATTTTACTAAACAACACAAAGCACAACAATCCGTCATCATCGATCTGCTCCTCCCATGGCCAGGTATCGCAGTAATCCGTCGGTGGTTGGTTGCCGTCATAGGCCTCTGCCACGGCATGATCCCTTTGTAGCTGCTGTTCTTGCTCCTGATCTCGTCGGTGCACCTTCTTGCTCACCTTCATTCATATTGCAGTTGGGTTAGTGGAGAAGGGATTTGGAAAGATTAATTATTGGTTGCAAAGTGCAAAATGTTGCATCAATGGAGAAGCAGTTTGCAAAGATTGATTCTTAGAGTGACTCGATTAATTTGCTTGTTTGATTGATTGATCACCTTGTGTGATCCTGCGTGGAGGCGGTGATCGGAGGACACCACCTTCTGGCGAGGTAGGCTCCAGCCGCCGCCCCTAAGGGGGCTCTTGCTGCCCGGCTTGTAGCAGTTGGCAATGGACATATCGTTGACCTGCAACGCTCCTTCTCCTCACCGGCGCCGGCGAGGTCGCGCCGCCACTGAACCATGATCACCCTTGCGCACCGCGATCCTGGGAGTGGGACATATATAGAAGAACTCATCATGGCCGCCGATCAGATCCTCGCGCCAGCCTTGGTGGGTTGGCTCACGAACATGGCGGTTTGGCCTAGCTGAGACGAATGGTGCTGCTATTTCCACTGCCAACATCGTCGGCTGATGGAAAAAGAGAGGAGAGAGGAAGATAGTGAGGGGAAAGAGGAGAGTCATTGATATATGGGACCCACATTTTATGTTAGCAAACCACTAAAGGAGTCTATTTTAACCGGTTTTTAAAAGATAGGGAGACTCTTTATCCGATTTTACAGTTCAGACATGAGATTCAAGTATTCAACCAGAGTTAAGTAGCCATTTGGGCAACCAGCGAGCAGCATGCATTGATGCATAGCAAGGAGAGTGCGACACGGCAGCAAGCAGCAGATGCATGCACATGTAGTGGCACTTGATAATTGCTCGGAGGAGTGGTTTAAAGAGGATGAATAATTTGGACCTTTTACACGAAACGATAAATAACTATAGTGTGTTGTAATGAAAGTAAACTACCGGAGAAATAATCTTTATTAGGTCGGTTCTAATATAAGCTGGGACTAAAAAATTTTATTTAGTCCCGGTTAAAATTTGTTGATCTTTACCAACTGGGACTAAAGACATCTTAGTCCCGGTTCATCCCCTGTCAGAGGCCTGTCAGGGGCGAGAATATTTAGTCATGGTTGATACTACTAACCGGGACTAAAGATTACCACTTTAATCCAGTTTAAAAATCTATCTTTAGTCCCGGTTGGTAACTCCAACCGGGAGTAAATATTTCTCTCCTATCTCTGATCGGTTAAGTCCTAGACGAGACTTTTCTCCTCACCAAGATATTTAGATAAGATTAGATCGATCTCATTCCCTCTCCGCCTAACCCCTCAGATCCCCTTCCTCCTCCTCCTCCTCATCTCCTCCTCCCCCTCTCCTCCCCCTCCTCCCCTCCCATCCGGCGGTTTGGCGCGGCGGGTAGGCAGGGCCGCGCGGCGGCGGCTGGGGACCGCGCACAGGGCGTGGCGAGCAGCGGCAGGCAAGGGCCGGCGCGGCGTGATGAGCGGCGGCAGGCGGCGGCCGTGGTGGGCGGCAGTGTCGATTCTCTTTTTTTTGATAATTTGTGATTCACTGAGATGTATAATTTCTTTTTTTTTTAGAATTTGTGATTCATTGCATAGATATGATATGTATTTGATTTGTGTGTATTTTTTTTAGGATTTGTGATGTATTTGATTTGTGTGTATAAGTAACTTAGGATTTGTGATGTTACTCTGATTTGGGGAATTGGGGTTTGATTTGAAGATATGAGTGGCACTCGATTTGGGAGAAAATACATGGATTAACTCTGTCAAATTGTAAAGAAACAATGAAAAAAAAAGAAATGGGGACCAACCGGGACTACCCTACCCTCTCTTTAGTCCCGGTTGGTAATACTAACCGGGACTAAATATTCAACTTTATTCTTAGTTATTTCACCTGGGACTAAAGATGGGTATTTTAGTCCCGGTTGAAAAACCGGGACTACAGGAGTTCCCAACCGGGAGTAAAAACGATTTTCCCAGTAGTGGTATAATCTAATAAATTGTGTGGGATCTAAAACCATTAATTTTCAGGGATGCAGCTACTTTGACGTAAAGTCATAGGAATATAGATCCCTGATAGGTGAGATCCACCAATATAGATCCATCCCCGAGTGACCCATGTTACTCTGACATAGTATGTTAGAGGAGCCTCGCATTTTAAGGTGTTAACAGTTATGCATTGTTTGGGTCTTAGGAGTAACACATCGTACGAGCATATGGACCACAGCAAACTAGATAGTTCTTGGGGTAAGTTGCCAATATTACTATGTTTTGGTATGTTTACTTATGTATCTACTAAAGTTTGATAAAAAAAACTAAATATATGTATATCTTTAGTAACTTTATTAGAAAATAATATAGTTTAAAATGATATTAATCTGAACAGCCCATTTATATGGACTGTTGAACTGAGCGATTAAAAAATGTGGTCTATACAGAAATTATGATACTTAGGGGGTGTTTCGATCTAAGGACTAAACTTTAGTCCTTGTCACATCAGATGTTTGGACACCTATTTGGAGTATTAAACATAGACTAATAATAAAACTAATTTCATAAATGAGAGCTAATTCGCGAGACGAATTTTTTAAGCCTAATTAATCCATAATTAGCAGATGTTTACTGTAGCATCACATAGGCTAATCATGGATTAATTAGGCTCAATAGATTCATCTCGCGAATTAGTGCAGGGTTATAGAATGGGTTTTGTAATTAGTCTATGCTGAATACTCTAAATTAGCGTCAAACATCCGATGTGACAGGGACAAAAAGTTTAGCCCCATCCAAATACCCCCTTAACCGACCTAGGTTCAACCTTTCAACCTGCTCATATTTCACCTGGATTAACTGATGGCTTCTCTTATCTTATTATCATTGGATGGCTAGCTTCTTCTCGTTATCCCGATATTTTTTAGGCTTTGATATCCTGGATTTTTCACCTTTTAGTTCTTTTAGAAAAACTCATTATTTTTTAAAAAACTTATTCTACAAATAGACCTCGGAAAAAAAATATTTTAAAATTTTCCTTTTTCTTCTCCGTACTGATTCGTATGGAATTAGCCTGACTCGACGCACAATGCCAATGTTATTAGCGCCGTGGTCAAATATGAAGACGGTCATTGCCGCTATCTCCTCCATTCCCAGGTGGAAGCTATGTCACTAATGTGAGAGAGACAACGTCAATGTCATTGGTGTCGATGATTTATTTGTAAAAAAATAAAAATTATCTATTTATAATTAAAAAGTATATACAGGTAGGTCATCAGCATCAATGCTGAGGATATATTTGTAAATATTATTTTATTGCAAATAGGACCATTTTTGTTACAAATAGATCAATTTTTTTTATAAAAAAGGTGCTAATTGGTTATCCTTTACATTAGTGACTTAGCTTTCACCTAGAAGTGGAGGGCGCTGTCATCTTGGACCACGGCGCCAATGATATTGGTGCAGTGAATGTTATGAAAATAGATGCATAATGGAGACACGAATTTTACGTGGAAAAACCTTACGGGAAAAAACCATGGGCGGCGACCGGCAATGATCACTATTGAGTAGTTGATTTCAAACGTAGGGGAATAACAATGGGAACACACGCCTTCCCATACAACTTACAAGAGTATATATAGGAGATAAAAGAAAGACACATAATAGGAAAAGACATAGAGTCCTATTAGGAAACTAATTCGAATACATTGTAGGCCTAAAATTTGTATCACATACTGTATTTAACAATCTGCACCTTGAGACGAATTTCCTCTTGTAACATAAAAATCATCAATCACCAGAATACCTCATGCAGGTAAAATCACCGTGCACCAAATGATCTATAGGACTATAATGCAACACCAACCAAACTTGAGCAAAGTTCAAACTTAGTAGCAGGAACTAGCTTTGTCATCATATCAGCTAGGTTATCATGAGTACTTATCTTGCATAACTTGACATCGCCGGTGTGCACTTTAAGAGATGGCAGATCAGGGTCGCTCTGTGGCTGATAGCTATGAAATGCTTCTGGGTGAGTGGTGGCAGACCTATGGGAGTTCTTACTGCTAACCAGCAGAAAGAATTCGATGAGGCCACTACTCTCTTTGTGGGATGCATTCTTAATGTTCTTGGCGATCGTCTGGTCGAGGTGTATATGCATATGACCGACGCTAGGGAGTTGTGGGATGCACTGAATATTAAATTTGGTGCTACTGATGCTAGCAATGATCTGTATATCATGGAGTAGTTTCATGACTACAAGATGGCTGACAACCGTTCTGTAGTTGAGCAGGCTCATGAGATACAGACCATGGCTAAAGAACTCGAACTCCTTAAGTGTGTCTTACCCGACAAATTTGTGGCCGGGTGCATTATTGCGAAACTACCTCCATCTTGGAGAGGTTTCGGTACTGCACTCAAACACAAGAGACAGGAATACTCCGTTGAGGGGTTGATAGCGTCTCTTGATGTTGGGGAAAAAGCTCGGGAAAAGGACGCTGCGTCTAAGGGCGATGGTGGGCAGTCCGTTTCCAATGTTGTGCACAAGGCCCAGAACAAGAGCAAGGGAAAATACAAAGCTCAACAGACCACCAACTTCAAGAAGCAGAAGAAGAACAACAACCATCCTAACCAGGATGAGATGACTTACTTTGTGTGTGGTCAACCTGGTCATCTGGCCAGGAAGTGTCCACAACGCAAGGGGATGAAGGCACCTGTAGGTCAGACTTCTAAGTCTGCTAATGTGACCATTGGCAACACTGGAGATGGAAGCGGGTATGGTAATTTACCTACTGTTTTTTCAGTTAATCAGTCTACTTATTGGTGGGTTGATACAGGGGCCAATGTACATGTTTGTGCTGACATCTCATTGTTTTCTTCTTATCAGGTCGCGCAGGGTTCCACCGTCCTAATGGGGAATGGGTCACATGCTTTTGTTCATGGTGTTGGCATGGTAGATCTGAAGTTTACTTCGGGAAAGATCGTGCAGCTGAAGAACGTGCAGCATGTCCCTTCTATCGACAGGAATCTTGTTAGTGGCTCCCATCTGACTAGAGACGGATTTAAGTTGGTTTTTGAGTCTAATAAAGTAGTCGTGTCTAAACATGGATATTTTATTGGTAAAGGTTATGAGTGCGGAGGCCTATTCTGCTTTTCCCTTTCTGATTTCTGCAATAAGTCTGTGAACCATATTTGTGGCAGTGTGGATGATGAGGCTAATGTTTGGCACTCACGTTTATGTCATATTAATATTGGCTTGATGTCTCGGCTTTCCAGCATGTGTTTAATTCCTAAGTTTTCCACTGTCAAAGGTTCTAAGTGCCATAGTTGTGTGCAATCGAAGCAACCTCACAAGCCTCACAAGGCTGCCGAGGAGAGAAACTTGGCACCACTAGAACTCCTACATTCAGATCTTTGTGAAATGAATGGGGTGTTGACGAAGGGTGGAAAACGATATTTCATGACGTTGATTGATGATGCTACTGGATTTTGCTATGTGTACTTGTTGAAAACGAAAGACGAGGCTCTAGACTATTTTAAAATTTATAAGGCAGAAGTTGAAAATCAACTTGACAGAAAGATAAAAAGGCTTAGGTCTGATCGTGGTGGAGAGTTTTTCTCAAACGAGTTTGACTTATTCTGTGAGGAACATGGCATCATACATGAGAGGACGCCTCCCTATTCCCCCGAGTCTAATGAGATTGCTGAAAGGAAGAACCGCACACTGACTGACTTGGTGAATGCCATGTTGGACACCGCGGGACTACCTAAGGCATGATGGGGGGAGGCATTGTTGACCTCGAATCATGTGTTAAACAGAGTTCCTAACAGAAATAAGGACAAAACACCATATGGGATATGGATTGGGAGAAAACCATCACTTTCTTATTTGCGCACATGGGGGTGCTTGGCGAAAGTCAATGTACCAATAACGAAGAAGCGCAAACTTGGACCTAAGACTGTGGACTATGTCTTTCTGGGATATGCTCATCACAACATTGCCTATAGATTTTTAATAGTTAAATCTGAGGTACTTGACATGCATGTTGGTACAAATATGGAGTCTCGTGATGCTACCTTCTTTGAGAGCTTTTTCCCAATGAAGGATACATATAGTAGTTCTAGCCAACCCTCTGAAATAATTCCCAGTTCAATCACACCACCAGAACAAACTGAACATACACATGAACATGTCACTGAGGAGGATGACAGTGAAGCTCCTCGAAGGAGCAAGAGACAAAGGACGGCTAAGTCTTTTGGTGATGATTTCACTGTGTACCTCGTGGATGACACTCCTAAGTCAATTTCAGAAGCATACGCATCTCCTGATGCAGACTACTAGAAGGAGGCTGTCCGTAGTGAAATGGATTCCATTATCGCTAACGGGACTTGGGAGGTGACAGAGCGACCCTATGGGTGTAAACCTGTGGGGTGCAAGTGGGTGTTCAAGTACAAGGCTCGACTTGTTGCTAAGGGCTACACTCAGAAAGAAGGCGAAGATTTCTTTGACACTTACTCACCTATTGCTAGATTGACTACAATTCGTGTGCTACTTTCCCTAGCAGCCTCATATGGTCTTCTCGTTCATCAAATGGACGTTAAGACAACTTTTCTTAATGGAGAGCTGGATGAGGAGATCTATATGGATCAACCTGATGGGTTTGTAGTTGAAGGTCAAGAAGGCAAAGTGTGCAAATTGTTGAAGTCTTTGTATGGTCTGAAACAAGCTCCTAAGCAATGGCATGAGAAATTTGATAAAACATTGACATCTGCAAGCTCTGCAGTCAATGAGGCAGATAAATGTGTGTACTATCGCCATGGTGGGGGTGAGGGAGTTATTCTGTGCTTGTATGTTGATGACATACTGATATTTGGGACAAACCTTGAGGTGATAAATGAGGTTAAATCATTCTTGTCTCAAAATTTTGATATGAAGGATTTGGGAGTAGCTGATGTTATCTTAAACATTAAGCTAATTAGAGGTGAGAATGGAATTACACTCTTGTAGTCCCATTATGTGGAGAAGATCTTGAATCGCTTTGGCTACATTGATAGTAAGCCTTCTCCAACATCTTATGATTCTAGCTTGTTTCTTCGCAAGAACAAGAGAATTGCTAGGAATCAACTGGAATACTCCCAAATCATTGGCTCGCTGATGTACTTGGCTAGTGCAACTAGGCCTGGTGTCTCCTTCGCCGTGACCAAGTTGAGCCGGTTTACCTCTAATCCGGGAGATGATCACTGGCATGCGCTTGAGCAAGTAATACGCTATCTGAAAGGTACTATGGAATTGGGGCTTTACTATACTGGGTATCCTGCGGTACTGGAGGGATATAGTGATTCGAATTGGATCTCTGATGTGGATGAGATCAAAGCCACTAGTGGATATGTCTTCACACTGGGTGGTGGTGCTGTTTCGTGAAGGTCTTGCAAATAGACCATTTTGACGAGGTCAACCATGGAAGCAGAGCTGACGGCACTGAATACTGCTACTGTTGAGGCAGAATGGCTGCGTGATCTATTAATGGATCTGCCTATTGTTGAAAAACCGGTGCCGGCTATTCTTATGAACTGTGACAATCAAACGGTAATTGTCAAAGTGAACAGTTTTAAGGATAATATGAAATCGTCTAGACATGTGAAAGACGATTGAAGTCTGTCAGAAATTTGAGAAACACCGGAGTTATAACATTAGATTGCATCCAAACAGTTAGAAACTTGGCAGATCCCTTCACGAAGGGACTATCACGAAATGTGATAGACAATGCATCGAAGGAGATGGGTTTGAGATCCATGTGAGTTTGTACTATGGTGGTAACCCAGTCTATGTGATCGGAGATCCCGTGAATTAGAACCTGGGAAGAACAAACCATTAGTAAACTAGTGAAGAGCACCAATCTATACCCTCTCTAAGTGAAGATGCATGTACTCTCGTGAGCTGCAAGGCAGGTTGGCTATGCCTTAATGAGTTCTGTTGGCTTTAATTAGCGAAGATGCTGTTCTGCAGAGCATTCTTGAAAGAACTCACCTTTGTGAGCTTGACTGTTGGTCACAGTCTATGGAGATTTTGGGTGAATCTTCTAGGAAGCTTACTAAAGACCACGGAGTATAACTTATACGCTTCACTCGAGAGATAGTCTACAGACGGTCTACTACCAGATAAGACTCTGAGTGCTACTTGCTTGCACAAGACTTGCAATTCAAGGCGTAGTCCATTGTTCAAGTTGTGAGTAAGTGTAGCTTGGAGTTCTAGATGGATGTTCAACCTTAATCGGTCTCCATCGAACCGTTGGTATATAAACAGTACATTGGAAAAGTCAAATCTCAGTGGGATTTTGAGATTTGGTGGGGGATTGTTGGAATTAATGAATGGGCCTTAGCCCACTCGAAGATTAATTCTTTGGAAAATCACAAAAGCCCACCTCATGGGATGGCATGCATGTGGAGTTTAGTACCACCTTGCTTATTCTAGGAGAGGGGACCTCCTTAAAAGGGAGGATGCCCTCCTAGCCACTTGAAGCATGTGTGGTGGAGAGAAGAGGGGAAACACACGCGCGCGCTCGCTCGCCTCGCCT
>CM020179.1:31206553-31225358 GCA_009805545.1 Oryza longistaminata | reverse complement strand
TCATCGACGCCCGCAACCGCGAGTAGTTCCTGCCGAGCAACCGGCCTTTCTGCCACCTCCGTACGTGTTCGACATGTTGCGCATATTTGATCAGTTCATGTTATACTGTGTAGTTTACATCTGTAGATCTTATGATGCGTTCATGCTAGTTTACATCTGCAATGTCATGATTTATTTATGGAATAAATTAAATCATTATGTACTTATAATTTCAACAACCTTCAGCAATCACACCTCGAATAAAGTGATATCTCACATCAATGTGCTTTGTTCTCTCATGAAACATCTGATCCTTTATAAGGCATATATCACCCATCAAAATAGTACCACCTTGCACAACTTCATAGTTGGCAAACCAATCCCTATTCGGGCACATGTGATAGGTGCAAGGAGTATCAAGAATCCATTGGTCACTACTTTGTGCACAACCAGCATAAGCAATAAGCAATTCTGCATTAGACTTCTCATTAGTAACAATCGCGGCTTTACCTTCCACTTCATTATTACCTTTTGGTATGTACTTTCCGGTTCTCTTGTCCTTGTTCTGTAGCTTCCAACACTCAGAGATATTATGTCCATATCTCTTGTAGTATTTGCATGACTTATACCTGCATTTAGACTATGATCTCCCACGATAGCTACTTGAACTTTTATCTCTTGATTAGTTCTTTGTGTTCTTTTCCTGTTGCCTGCCCCGAACAAACAAACCTTCTGCTTGTGAACTTGAACTTTCAGAGGGTAACATCTTCCTTTATTTTGAATTCAAAGCTTCATAAACTTCTTTCAAAGTTAGAGTATCACGACTATAAAAAATAGTATCTCTGAAATTTGCATATGAGCTAGGCAACGAACACAACAGAATAAGACCTAAATACTCTTCATCATATTTTACCTCCATGGAGTCAAGGTCAACAACAATTAAGTGGAGAGATAATCCATCACAGACTCATCATATTGCAACCTGTGAAAAAAAAACTTTTGTTTTAGGTGCATCTTACTGGTCAAATCGTTTGTCATGCATATCTTCTAGCTTCAACCACAGCCCAACGGTTGTCTTCTCCTTGAGCACCTCCTACAAAATATTGTTAGATAGATGAAGATGAAAATGTGACATAGCCTTATGTCCATTTTCTTTACATCGTCGGACTAATCCTGTGTCCTCTTATCAAATCCAGATAGCACATCATCAAGGTCTTGCTGTGCAAGAACGGTTCGCATCTTCACCTGCCATAGTGAGAATCTTGTTTTTCGGTCCAGGAGCGATAGATTATATTTCAAACTCGCCATGGGAACTGATCTTGAAGTTGCTGCTAAGAAATTAATGTAAACCTAGCAAAACGTGAACCTCTGGTACACTTGTCGTGTGCACGTAGTGTAGATCTGGAATCCTCATGGTAAGCAGGCTGTGTGTGCGTAGCAATTTCTAACCGTGAAAATTAATTCAGCCCTGCCTTTTCTCTTTCTCGATGCGCATGCTGCTGGATGGTTTTCCTTGCTGCTCTGCTTTTTCTCCTGCTACGCGTGATCATTCTTTATTTATTTATTTATTTTTTGAGAAACGCGTGATGAGTCAACAGATGACTCCGGTTCGGCCTGCGACGAGAACTACGCGTAACGCCGCCGCAGCCGATGAGATCGATTTCTTCGAACGGAGAAACACGCCGGTAACCGGAATAGCAGATCAGATTTTAAATGGACATCACTTATTATAAAAATAGATGTATGACGAAGACACAAATTTTACGTGGAAAATATTTATGGGAAAAACTATAAGCGCCGACCAACAATGACCACTATTGAGAAATTGATTACAAACATAGGGAAATGACAATAGAACGTCACCCCTTTCTGTTCGGGTTACAAGAGTATATGTAGGAGATAAAAGAAAGACATCTAATAGAAAAAGACATTAAATCCTATTAGAAAACTAATACAAATATATTGTAGGCCTAAAATTCGGATCACACATTTAAAAGTGAAAATGATTATTTTAATTTACTCTAAAATAAGTTTTTAGGATCTATTTGTAGAATATTTTTTTTAAAAGGATCAAATATAAAAATCCAGCTTTGACCTCCCCTCATTAGTCAGTTCTCACCGAATCTGGTAAAGAACAGCATCACTCAGATCGGATCCACTGCCTAGAGCTAGCTTAGCACCTACTGCAGATATCGCGCAAGCGAGCATGGAGACACAGCTGCCGACCGTGATGGAGCTGGATAGCTCCGAGACGGCCAATTTCACGCAGCCGTCACGGAGATACAGCTACCTGGAGAAGATCCGTAGCCTGTCCGTCGTCTCGGGCGAGGTCGCCGGGTGGTCGTCGTCGGCGTCGGCGTCGTCCTCTCGGTCGGCGAGATCCAGTTACTACAGCAGCAGCATGTCAAGCAACGCGTCGGGTGGCCCTCATAATCATCGGTACGCCCCTTACTCCAACTCGTCGCCGAGTGACATTGACCTGGAGAAATTCAGCAGTGATCTACAGGACACGGAAGACATGGTCAACGAACTATTTGAAGGATGAATAAGGATTGTTCTAGTTTTAGACTGACATGGCCATGCGTATGGAGTGTAAAGGTTAAACAAGTTCACACTTGATGCATTTCTTACTGTATTTCGATGCTCTATCCTCATTCTACTGTTTTCTAGGAAATCCTCATTCTACCTTACTAGGAATAAAATGTATCGATAGTTTAATACAAGCTTCTTCCTGTATTATTATCTCCTCTCTTTAAAATTTACAGTGGCTTTATAATATAAGTGTAGGTACTTTACACTGTAAAAATGATTGGACTATTTTTTAGTAAAAAAAAGTGGCTTCGTAAATATAGTATTCCCTTTTACAAATGGACTCTTTCACGGCTAGTTCCCTTTAGCACCGTGTGATACCCTAAAAAAATGATGAAAATGAATAGGAAATAGAGGAGAGAAGACCTAGTGGGCTGTGTTGAGGCCTAGATGACCATAGGCCCAGCCCACTCGTGAGAAGGAAGAGCTAGGAATAAGTCTTTTTTTAAGTCCCTGAATTATTGTCCTTGGTTGAATCGTAACCCTCAACAGTAAAACCAGGTAGAGAGATTCGAGTTAGCAAATTCTTGGAACATTGATCAATTACGTAAATTCTATGTATAAATCAATAGTATCCATACTTGTAAGACATCTTACAGCTTCAATAAAAGTTTATTTTCAGGTAAAGATTACAATCAAAGTGTTCCTTCCCGACGATCCCTCACCACGATTACACCTAGCGTTGAAACCTATCCTCATGTTCCTTTACGCCGTCTTGACAAGGCCTCCGAGGAACCTAAGGGAACTTCGGCTGGGGACGCCCAGAGCCGATAAGGCCTTGTCGGATCATGAAGAGACAAAAGACCATGTAAGATCTGGTCGTGTAAGAGTTCTCGCCGCGCGTATTAACCAAGCCGTGTAATCGGAAATTTGGTTTTCCAACTTCACGGCTGGGGGCTAGGACTAGTGAGGCAGGTCAAAGGTCCAACAGCCTTATCTTCTGAGAAAAATTCTCCGATGACAAGGCTGGGGGCTAGGGAGAGTGTATGACTCAAGTGACTGATCGAAGTCGCGAAGTGAGAAAACACTCATACACAGCGCATCCAGGGTAAGAAAACTTAGTTAGATAGATTTCTTTTCTATTTCACAAGTACTTCTTACAGTTCGTAAATATTCCAAAATATATTACATGTCTCCCTGAGATATTTATCACGGGATATAAAGACTACCAGGAAGGCCAACGCCAGTCCATGGACTGGAAGACTTTCTTTGCAAGCGGCGCCATTGACTTCGCCAGATTATCTATCTCTGCGGGAGTCCTCCGAGAACGAGAAAACCCTTCGTGGAGGAACTCGAGGTGCAGCTGCGGGCGGTGATCTCGGATACAGGCCATCACGTGCCCTCCAGCATATCGGCTCGATCGACGACACTCCTGCTTCAGGGCCTCATCGATACGCTTGCCGATGCCTTCAAGCTGAGCACAGGCCCCATTCAACCACGAGATGTATCCGGCCGTCGACTCCTCGGGGTCCCCGCGAGGTACTCGGAGTTCCCTGCAGACTCCGGTCATGGCCGTACAACAACTCCTGAGGTACGAGTTGAACCACACCTCGCGACCTCGGAGTGCTTCTACGGCTCGGTCCTTCTTAACTTCTACCATAGTCCTCTCGAGTTTAGCCACCTCAAACTTCGTCCTCCAATATTGGATCCGACGATCTCGGTCGGCCAATGCACTCTCGAGGTCTGCTCAACATGGAAATGACTAAGTCAAGTCGTGCCCCTCTTCCGAGAACGCGACAAATTAAGTCGATCCAAACAAAAAGAGCAAAGGAGATGAAGACCAAAGAACCAACCTAAGGAAGTCGTCGCCATGCCCGCTTCCACGGACAGGTTTTGATCAACGTCGTCCCGCGGCACATATGGCTCAAGCGCAAGTGCCGGAACGACTACCGGCGACTCAAGCTGCCCGCGCTGCTAGACATCCTCGACGTCGACATCTCTACAACGACAACAAAGTACTCGGAATCAACATGCTAAAGAAAACGAAGGTGATGACTGCATACACAGAGGTGTTAGAGTTAATCTTGTTGTTTATGTTTTCATTATATTCAGTCATGTATACGTAGTGGTCTGAGTCCAAATTAGCTAGTGTGTTGCGTGGCATGGTGAGCTGATCAGCCGTTAGTGAAAGCACAAAGTGGTGCAGGGAGTTCGGTAGATTAGCGTGTCATTAGTGTGCTAATTGGAGTCAAAGACGCAGCTGCATGTTGATTTGTTCAGGACGTGCATGTAGGAAGGATGAGTGAAGTCTGCACTACATGCGCACACTAAAATTAGTTGGTGAGTGGAGAAATTAGTGCGTGCATGCAGGATTAGTGGAGGTGATCCTGCTGCATATTCGTGGAGTCTGTTGTGTAACTGATTGACCGGGTTGTGTGGCTAAACGTGGCTAAGTGTGTGTGTGCGTGTGGGGCTATTTAAGCCATGTAATTAGCCTGTTAATCAGAGTGTGGTGAATACAAGTGCAGTAGTGTGCGTGTGTGCATTTGCTGGTGCAGTGCCGAGACAAATTCTCCATCGTGTGTGTGTGATCTTGTGTTCTAGCTAACAAGAGGCAGTTTGAACCTACGAAAGTTTTACAAGCGCAATTGATTAAGGAGTACAAGGAGACTGAAATCCTACTCTTCAAAAAGGGGGAGAACAAACTCGCCCAAGTCACCGACTTCTTCCATCACGCCCATACGCGCGTCATTAGCAGCCCCTGATTCAAGATCCTCTGGAGGTCGAGTTCAGGGTGCGCCAACCTTACGCACGCGAGGACGTGGCACGCCCCGGTGTAGATCCCGTTGGACGTCTCTTCCCCGATCCTGGCCGCATGCTTGGAGGGGATCTCCTCCATCGCCGTGGCCAGTTCCGCGAGCGAAGACGTCAGCGAGAACTCGTCGGGATTCGCTGGGATGGTGGTCGTAACGCCGCACTCGCAGGCGAGCTGGTGCAGGCCGGTGTAGGTTACCCGCAGCGAGCCACGGATCTCCGACCGGTTGTTCTCGAGCTCCGACATGCGGTGCTCGAGCCCCTGCCGCTGCCGCTCGTTGCCAGCCACCAGCTCCCTCATCTTCTGGAGGTCCTCGCGGACCTCCGCCAGGTCACGCGCCAGCTTGTCGGCACGTTCATTCGCCGATGACGCCGCCGCCGCCTTCGCCTCCTCAATCTCACGCCCTATGCTGCGAGCACCGGCCTGGAGGATGCGCTCCATCTCGATTTGGAGCTCCCCCCAAGTGAGGACATCAGCGGGCGGGCCCCGAGCAGGCACAAGGCCGCCGGCAGGGCCGCTGGGCGTCGTCTCACGGCTCTTGGGCACGACCACGACATCGGTCGAAGCCGTTGCATGAGACGCACTGGAGTTTCCTCCAAACCCATCTTGCGCCGCCTTTGCCCACGCCGCCCTGTGAAGGATTTCCGTGATTTCCATGAAGTCAGGCTACCGAAGTTTTGTGAATTAAAAGACCTCAAATTCATCCACTTACTTCTCGCCAAGCGTCACCAGCCTTTGCCGTCGCTGAGACGGGGGAGACGCGTCCGAGGCCTAAGTAAAATGAGCATGGTGTGAGGTCAAGATCTTCCGACTACGCGATAAAGGACCAGAAAAGCTTACCGATGGGGTAGGCGCCTTCCGACCATTCCCGAGCACGGAGGAGAACTTCCTCCCTCTCTTCGAAATGTTACTGCCACTCGTTGTGGCAGCAGCAGCAACGTCGGACACCTCCTTGGCGACGCCCTCTTTAATGAGGCCGCTGCCTGGGGGTCCGCGAGCGGCCCGATGACGTCAGTCAGAGGGAGAGCCTGCACGCATGAAGTCACAGAACGATGCAGAAAAAAGCAGAAGTAAAGGAGTTCTCAAATACACTCACGTTGATTGCAGCCTCGTGATCAGCCTTCCCCTTCTCGCAAAGAGGGATGGGGACGTTGCTCGCCGTCGTAGGGCCGCTAATCATCACCTGACCGACGCGGCGCTCCATGGTTTCGCTATTCAAACCTGTAAGATCGAGAAGTAGAACTCGATAAGTCAGGAGGAACATGCAAATAAAGAATGTAATCTAAAATACGAGAAAAATACCCCGAGGAGAAACCCGGGTCACGTCCTTCGGCCCAGAATAGTCAAAGGCTGGGTGGGCTCGGGCCTGGAGCGGCTGAATCCACCTACCGATGAAGTCGGCAGCGACTTCATACCCCGATAACCCTCGTACTCGGAGGTCATCGATGATATCGATGAAAGACTAAAGGGAAGGGGTTAGGGCGGGTTTGGCGGTCCATTCGGAAATCTTGTCTGGTTGCTCCTCAGGAACAACAAAGACTGGATCCGAATTTTCTATCTGAAGATAAAACCACCTCGCCCGCCATTTGCTACGAGAAGAGGGGCACTGGAAGGGGATGTACCGCGACTTCAGGCCATCCCGAAGCCGGAAACCGACACATCCCGACACCTTTTTAGATTCCATCCAGCGCAACTCATAGTAGAAGCGGGAGAGATCAAGAAAAGGCTCTACCCCGATGTAGGCCTCACAAAGATAGGAGAAAATGCTGAGGAAGACGATGGAATTGGGGTTCAGATGGAGCAAAGAAAGGCCGTAGAAATTCAATACGAGAAGGAGAAACTCGGAGGGCGGAGGAAGAAAACCGCAAAGAATATAGTCTTCAACCGCAACCATGCGGCCTAGGACAGGTTCGGGTTCAATACCTCCTGGTTCTCTCTCCATGGTCCCGCGGCCGGGGAGAGCACTGTCCTCCTGCAGCTTCTTCAGGGACGCGCCGGTGGAAGTGAACTTGTCGAGATCCATTGCCGCCGGAGATCGCCGGATAAGGGACTGAGATGAGCAAGCTAAGGTTTTTTTGCGGGAGCGGAGAAGACGAGGAGCGCTTGGACGCTGGAAAGTTTCTCGCAACAGGCGGACTTCAAAATGGATCCCCAAAACTCCCTTAAATAGACGCACTACCGACGGTACGAATTCCAAGGAAAGGAGAGAGATGGCCACCGGAAATTTCTGGGTCCGTTACGCGCAGCGGTTTTCGGACTTCAATTTAAATTCACTCATGACCGTTGAACTTCGCATGGTGTTGTCGATTACTCCTTGTCTCTACGGTTCTCACACTGAGATCGACCAGTCGAGAACGACAGCAACCCCGACATCAGAAGTCGCGATCGGTTACATGAGTTCATTTAAGTAGAAGTCGGGGGCTACTGTCAGGGTTACGGATAAGGTATACCGTCTACCCTTGGATATACGTCGTGTATCGATATGGTATACCTGCGCGTATACGGACGTTCTCTGTGCACGTTAAGGAAATTCATCACAAAGTCCACAGATGGAAGGAGTCCTACTCGGATAGAACTGGGTCGTCACTGTATCGTGTAGGGTCCGATGTCTCCGAGTTCTATTTGGAGACCAACTGACCTGCAGTATAAAAGGAACCCCTCGGGAGGACCTAAGGCATCGAATCTCACCGCCAACACAATCACCACAGCCTACGAAGTCGGAGCCTTCAGGAGCCTAGTCGCCGGGGTGATCTAGTTGAACCAACTCGACTACGGTCTCGTCGGTATCATCGAGTTCTGCTATTCCCTTTGTAATCTGTGGTTTTCACTATATAATCCCATATCAACTGGATTAGGGCTATTACCTATCAAGGGGCCTAAACCAGTAGTATCCTTGTTTCCTGTTTGCTTGATGTCGTACTACGTAGATCCTCGTACCAGCGTACCACAATACCCTCTATGTCCGGTCTACGGGTATCCCCGACGGCAGTCTATTAATAAAATTAAAAAAATAAAAAAGTTTAAAAAATAAAAAAAATTATGCGTGCTGCTAAGCAGGGATGGAAAGAGCTGAGGAAAGTTCGTGGGAGCCTGGGAGGGGTGGACCCATTGCGGTCTAGTTGTAGGACTAATCTGCAATACCTGTTCTCACTAACCGCGTATGACTGCCCGTGAGGCTTTGACCTTCTGGATATTTCAACTATTAATCTTTTAAAAAAATTATTCTATAAATAAACCTGTAAAAGAACTTATTTTGAAAATAGTTCTTTCCGCGGTGCCAACGTCATTGACACCGTTAGCACCATGGTATAACTCAACAGTGCCAGTGACGTTGCCACCGTCCTCTCCGCTCTTGGATGAAAGCTAAGTTACTAATATAAAGGGGGACGACACCAATGTCGTCGACATCAAGAATCTATTTGTAAAAAAAATAAATAAAAAGTAAATATTTGTAACAAAAAGATATTTACAAATAGGTTCTCAGCGCCAATAAAGCATACGGCGATTTTTCATTACAAATAATTGCCCCTTTTAGAATAAATATAAATTAATCCTCGGCGTCAATGATGTTGGCACCGTCTTTCTTCACATTAGTTTCCACCCAGAAACGGAGGGGACGGTGTCAATGTCATTAGTGCCGTCATGTTCGACTATAGAGCCAATAACGTTGGCGCCATGAAAGTAAAATAAGTTTTTTTTAGAAATTTTTTTGTAGAATAGTTTTTATAAAAGGATCAAAATGTAAAGATCCAGCTTTGACCTCTCCTTAGTCGGTTATCACCGGGTCTGAGGAAGAACAGCAGCACTCAGATCAGATTCACTGCCTAGGTAGCTAGCACCTACTGCAGATATCGCGCAAGCGAGCATGGAGACACAGCTGCCGACCGTGATGGAGCTGGATAGCACCGAGCCGGCCGATTTCTCGCAGCCGTCACGGATATACAGCTACCTGGAGAAGATCCGTAGCTTGTCCCTCGTCTCGGCCGGCGAGGCCGCCGGGTGGTCGTTGTCGTCGTCGTCGTCGTCTCGGTCGGCGAGATCCAGTTACTACAGCAGCAGCATGTCAAGCAACGCGTCGGGTGGCCCTCATAATCATCGGTACGTCCCTTACTCCAACTCTTCACCGAGGCCGGTGGTAAGACTTGATGTCCACGGTCTTCAGGACATTGCGCGGCAGATGGCCCGCGACGGGTTCGTGGCCAAGTTGATCGGACAGTTCGGCCGGGAGCCCGGATCTGCGCTGGAGAGGTGGTTCTCCGAGCTCGACGTCGGCTGGGTACTCCGGTCGGCGGCGGCGGCGGCGGATAAGGAGCAATCCGAGCTCGGCCAGGATGATCTCGTGCGGCGGTGGACGCGAGGATATACCGTGATGGCCGAAGCACTCAGCGCCATGCAGCAGGATAATAAGGTTGGAGGTGTAGCCGTCATGGAACTTCCGCAGGCCCAGAGGGACCATATCAATAGTATGTCTGACCAAGAGCTGGAAGACGACCTCCGACTTCAAGTCACGCGGTTCGTTGAGGCGACAGTATCCAAGATGCTTGCCTTTGCTGATGCCCTCGCCGCTGATAACACTTGGCGGCCAATAGACAACCTCTCGGGACTCATGGGCCTGTACAGCTGCATCTCCGAGTGCCCAGTACCCATCCTAATACCTGCAATAACTGATTCAGAAGTGCAATGCCTAGCACGCAAAGTGGATGGTGCTTTCAGAATTACAACGAGCAACTTGTGCACAGCGATATGGAGGATGGCGAAGGACGCCGAAGCTGTTACCCCTGTCTTAAGTGGTTGGGATTCCTGGGAAAATTTTAAGCAGAATGCAGAAATCCACAAAGCTACTCGGCTAATTGTTGACTATGCAAGATTGTTTTGGGGATACGAGGGCTTGTTGCATATAATCCTGCTTTCCAAATGGGATCCTCACTTGGACGACAGATGGTCTCAACTTCCGATCACCATGTTTCAGCAAATGCTCATCAACTTAGAAGATCAGCTGGAGAAGAAATCCAAGTCATTCTCTGACCCTAGCCTGAGATACCTGTTCTTGCTTAGCAATTCCTACTTCATAAGAGAAGATTTTCTTGAGCCCAGCAATTGCGTGTACATCCTTACGCTCAAATTTATGCAGTACCAAGAGAAGTACATGCTTGCCTCCTGGGAACCCGTTCTGTATTGCCTACAGTATAAGATGCCACTGTGGTTTCCTAAACAATCCTCGCAGCTGTCAAGATTCAAGTCGGAATTTCAGAAAACATGTAGACATCAGAAGCTATGGAAGGTCCTCAACCCAAAGCTCAGGCAGAAACTGCGAGAAGCCATCATTGATAAGGTCATTACTGGATACAAAAGATACCTGGAGGACCATCCGGAGCTGGAGAAATTCAGCAGTGATCTACAGGACATGGAAGACATGGTCAACGAACTATTTGAAGGATGAATAAGGATTGTTCTAGTTTTAGACTGACATGGCCATGCGTATGGAGTGTAAAGGTTAAACAAGTTCACACTTGATGCATTTCTTACTGTATTTCGATGCTCTATCCTCATTCTACTGTTTTCTAGGAAATCCTCATTCTACCTTACTAGGAATAAAATGTATCGATAGTTTAATACAAGCTTCTTCCTGTATTATTATCTCCTCTCTTTAAAATTTACAGTGGCTTTATAATATAAGTGTAGGTACTTTACACTGTAAAAATGATTTGACTATTTTTTAGTAAAAAAAAGTGGCTTCGTAAATATAGTATTCCCTTTTACAAATGGACTCTTTCACGGCTAGTTCCCTTTAGCACCGTATGATACCCTAAAAAATTGATGAAAATGAATAGGAAATAGAGGAGAGAAGACCTAGTGGGCTGTGTTGAGGCCTAGATGACCATAGGCCCAGCCCACTCGTGAGAAGGAAGAGCTAGGAATAAGTCTTTTTTTAAGTCCCTGAATTATTGTCCTTGGTTGAATCGTAACCCTCAACAGTAAAACCAGGTAGAGAGATTCCCTTAACTATGAAAACCAGATCAATTTGCCTCCTCGAACGGTTTGAACGGCGGTTTTGTCCTACGTGACACGTTGACCGAGTCTTTATTTGACGTAGCACCTACATTGAAACGTAGTAAAGAAAAAGTGGGACCACCTAAAAGTCCCCCTTCTTCCTCCCATCTCTCCCCTCTTTACTCGCCTTCACGGCTTCACCACCTCCCCCCAGTCCCCCACCCCCGGTCCGGACCAAAGATGATGCCCTCCCCGATCCAGCTCGCCAACGCCGTTGCCGTCCCCGCCATCCCAAGCATTCCGCAACGCGGGATTGGAGCGGCTGCCCCAGCGTGCCGACCTGGCCATGCAATGCCATCGGGAGATGTTGCACCGACACCGCCGCCGCTGCCTGCTGCTACTGCTGCTGTTGCCGGTTGAAGTTGATCATGTCGTCGCGAACGCGTAGCTCCTCCGCCTGCTTCGCCATCTCTAGGACTTAGGAGACTAGGACTCAAGCTCAACGATAGCGAATGCGAGAGGGAGAGCCCTTGTCTTCACCACGCTGGCCGCACCGGCGCCGAGTTGGACCGGCGCCGCCGAACGCAGGGAATGCTTCGTGGTGCTGGTGGATAGCCGACAGCGTATCCGACTGCGGCGGTGACGTCGATAACCGGGAGTGCTGCTGCTATGTGAGTTCATCAAGAAGAGGTGCATCGCCATAGCCAGGTCGGTGGCAAGGCCAACCATGGCAAAGTTCATCGCAATTTTACTAAACAACACAAAGCACAACAATCCGTCATCATCGATCTACTCCTCCCATGGCCAGGTATCGCAGTAATCCGTCGGTGGTTGGTTGCCGTCATAGGCCTCTGCCACGGCATGATCCCTTTGTAGCTGCTGTTCTTGCTCCTGATCTCGTCGGTGCACCTTCTTGCTCACCTTCATTCATATTGCAGTTGGGTTAGTGGAGAAGGGATTTGGAAAGATTAATTATTGGTTGCAAAGTGCAAAATGTTGCATCAATGGAGAAGCAGTTTGCAAAGATTGATTCTTAGAGTGACTCGATTAATTTGCTTGTTTGATTGATTGATCACCTTGTGTGATCCTGCGTGGAGGCGGTGATCGGAGGACACCACCTTCTGGCGAGGTAGGCTCCAGCCGCCGCCCCTGAGGGGGCTCTTGCTGCCCGGCTTGTAGCAGTTGGCAATGGACATATCGTTGACCTGCAACGCTCCTTCTCCTCACCGGCGCCGGCGAGGTCGCGCTGTGTCACGACTGGGTGTGTGCTGGTTTGACATGTGCGTGTGACATGTGTGTGAGTGGCCCATTGTTTAGGCCCATTTATGAGCCAGCTATGTACGCATATATATACAGACCTGTGAGTCACGGGCAGATCATCAAAGAAGAGAAATCATAATTCCCCTCCCAAAAACTCTATCTCACTACTCTGTTCTTCCTTCCAAAACCAATTCTCAACTCAAATCCTCCTCTAAATCGGCGTGACGCCGAGAGATTGCCACATATCGTGACAATTTGGTATCAGAGCTTGGTTACGATTTCCCGGCGACCTGGTGAGGAAGAAGACACAACCAAATCTGACGGAGAGAATGGCCGTGGCGGAAGCGGAGGTGGTGGATTTGAATCAGAAGGTAGCGGATCTCACAACGAACCTCAATAGCATCCTCGGCACCATGCAAGGACTGGAGAAGTGGATCCCGAAGGTGGATGCGGGACTGCAAGGACTTCACCAAGCAGTTGAGGGAATCGCGGCGCGTGTCACCATCCTGGAGACGACGCCGACGGCGTCGCCATCTGCGGCCATGCCCCCGCCTACAGGGCACCGCCAAGTTGAACAACACCAGGGTGATGCTCACCAGGTCATTGCGACCCAGGAGCAAACCCTGGTCAAGGGTAAGCAGACGCGAACCCTATCCCCTATTGCTTTCGACTTGGGAGAATCTTCTGAGAGGAGTTTGGGGGGAAATCAATTTGGGGATAGATCTGGAGGGCAACGTCTTCCTAAGACGGATTTCCCTAAGTTTGATGGGGACAATCCAAAATTGTGGAAGACAAATTCTGAGAAATATTTTGCTATGTATAATGTGCCATTTCATACCTGGGCCACCTTTGCTACACTGCACTTTGTGGGGAATGCAGCACTCTGGTTACAAACTTATGAGTCACTTCATGCAGTAGAGAGTTGGGCAGAGTTGTGTGTAGCTGTGCATGTCAAGTTTGGAAAGGATAAATATCAGGAACACCTAGAGGAGTTGGATAGTTTGGTTCAACAGAATGGGGTAGAGGAATATTACAATAGATTTGAAGAACTTATGCATAGAGTGTTGGTGTATAACAAGAGCTATGATGAAACCTATTTTGTCACTAAGTTTGTGGGAGGATTGAAAACTGAGATCAAGGCAGCAATTAAGCTGCACAGGCCTAGGACTGTTGATGCGGCTTTGTCTTTGGCTAAAATGCAGGAGGAGCTGATGCTGGAGGTGAGCAAGAAAAGTGGACAGAAAACTGGGTACAAAGAAGGATTTCGTCCACCAATGAAGTCCAATTTCCAAGCTAAAGGGATTTTGGGGCCAGTTCCTGAAGTTGGGGCCAAGACTGAAGAAAAACCAAAGTGGTCAGAACGTTTTGAGTCGCTGAAAGCACAAAGGAGAGCAAGAGGTGAGTGCTTCAAGTGTGGAGAAAAGTATGGGCCAGGGCATAAGTGTCCAAAATCAGTGCAGCTGCAAGTGTTAGAAGAATTGTTAGAAGTATTACAATTGCAAGAAGATGACAAGTCAGTGCCTGAAGAAGAAGAAGATGGCAGTGAAGAGGAGCTTGTCTTGTTAGATTGTGCAGTAGCTGGTACAATGGGAAAAAGAACAATCAGGTTGCAGGGATTGATGCAACAACAGGAAGTCTTGATTCTAGTTGACTCTGGTAGTTCAAGCAATTTTATTGCTGAACATCTTGTGCAGAAACTGGGGTTGAAGACTACTCCATTAACAACTACCCAAGTAACCATAGCAGATGGGGGCAAAATGCAATGTGACCAAGGGGTGGCAGGAGTTACTTGGTGGTGTCAAGGAAATACTTTCAGAACAGACATGAAAGTGTTGGCTCTAGGAGGTTATGATATCATACTGGGAATGGAGTGGTTAGAGGAGTTTAGTCCTATGTGGGTGGATTGGAAGAGAAAAAGGATGATGTTCACATATGAAGGAAAGAGAATCCATGTAACTGGTGTGAAGGAAGTGATGAGTTCATGTACTGGGGTGGATGCTAAGCAGTTAAGGGGGATGGTAAGAGTTGGAGCAGTAGCTCAACTAGTGCAACTCTACTCGGTAGGGGAACAATTGGGAATCCAGAAGGAGGTAATACCAGCTGAAATCACTCAGGCTTTACAGCAGTATAAAGAAGTATTCCAGGAACCTGTTGGGCTGCCCCCCAAAAGAAGTTTTGACCATGGAATTGTGTTGGAGGCACAAGCAAAGCCAGTGAATATCAAGCCATATAGATATTCACCCCAACAGAAAGATGAAATTGAGAGGCAGGTGACCCAAATGTTGCAGCATGGGATAATTCAGTCTAGTGCTAGCCCATTTGCTTCTCCCGTGTTGCTAGTAAAGAAAAAAGATGGAAGTTGGCGGTTCTGTATAGATTACAGAGGACTCAATGCAATTACAGTTAAGAACAAGTATCCAATGCTAGTGGTAGAAGAACTATTGGATGAGTTGGCAGGGGCCAAATGGTTCACTAAATTAGATCTGCGGTCTGGGTATCATCAGATCAGGCTGGTTGAGGAAGATGAGTTCAAGACAGATTTCAGGACTCATCAAGGGCATTATGAATTTAAGGTGATGCCATTTGGGTTAACCAATGCACCTGCTACATTCCAAGGATTAATGAACACAGTGTTTGCAGATGTGATTAGAAAACATGTATTGGTATTTGTGGACGACATATTGATATATAGTAAAACTTTGGAGGACCATGTTCACCATCTGCAAGCAGTACTGCTCAGGTTGAAACAGCATCAATTATATGTGAAGGAGAGTAAGTGTTCATTCGCCCAGCAACAATTGGAGTATTTGGGACATATCATTGGAGTGCATGGGGTTGCAACAGACCCAAACAAGATCAGGGCAGTACAAGATTGGCCAGAGCCAAGAAATGTTAAACAGTTGAGAGGTTTTTTGGGGTTAACAGGGTACTACAGGAAATTTATCAGACATTATGGACTCATTACCAAACCTCTCACAGAACTGCTTAAAAAAGACAAGGGGTGGAGTTGGACAGCAATGGCACAGCAAGCATTTGATCAAGTGAAATTGCTGATGGTGCAGGCCCCAGTTCTAGCCCTTCCAGACTTCTCCAAACCCTTTGTGATTGAGACTGATGCCAGTGGAATTGGGATAGGAGCAGTGTTGATGCAGGAGGGGCACCCATTGGCTTTTATTAGTAAGGCACTCAGCAAAAGGTCAATGGCCCTCTCAACTTATGAAAAAGAGTGCATGGCAATTCTTCTTGCAGTGGAGAAATGAAGACAGTACTTGCAGCATGCAGAATTCATTATTCGAACTGATCACAAGAGCTTGGTACATTTGGGGGAACAAAGAGTACGATGGGGGTAGTGTGGGAGGAGAACTGACCAATTGATAGGTGATTAATTAATTATTCAGCTAGTGATTACATTAAGGAGAGGTCTTAGAAAGTTAGCAAATAGCCTATTTGTTGCAGACAGAACAAGGTAGACGAAGAAGGCCAGATGGCGACAGCCGACCATTGATAACGGTACCATATCATAATTGGAACATAGTTTTTGATACCCATATGTAACATAGTTATTGAAAATAGGTAGCACCATTATTGGTTATAAATATGCGATTTGTGTTTATGTTCATCTACACACAAAACATCACATAGAAAACGGTCTTTAGGTGCCTTTTTCCACCATTTGCAATTGGTAAATGTTATGAAATATTTAGTGATCTCATCCATCTATATGGATAGAGCAGCAATAAATTATGGGACACGACGGGTTGGTCGGCCCCACACTCTTCTCGCCTCACGGCATTCTAACAACGGACGCGATGGTTCCCAAACCATCGGTCTTCTGTTGCCGCCTCTCTCCCCCGTATATATTGTAACCATTGTTATCAATAAAGGATCGCTCATTCATTCTCTACATCTTGGTTGCAATTCCCTCTCACTCAATCTCTCGCGCTCAATCAATTCTATTCACAACACGTTATAGCACTTTTCGCTCTCGCGAAGGAGATCGCGAAGTGAAAGGGAAGAAACATCGCTTTTGATCTAACAGAAAAGCGAACAGAAGAATCAACAAAGAAGATGTCTAAGGATATCGCTCCGATTGGAGAGGAATTATTGTCTTGTGGACAGTGTACCACAACAAACTCTATACTTAGGGAGCATCAAATACTTTCAAACTCTCAAAAGAGAGAGCGCAAAGTTTTGACTATCGCTGGGCGCGATACTTGATGATTGGCTCAGGACGAGGCAATTATCACTCCCATGGGTACACCAATTACAATCGAGGATGCTTTATTGTATCCTGATTCAAACCCGTACCCTACTAAGTTATAGAGATATCCGTCAAAATGGGTTCCACATTGAAACCCATATGGATAATCGAGAAGAATTTCTTCTCTTAAACCAAACAAAACGGATATGGCAAACGTATTGCAGAAAATTCCATCTCTCACATCGGGATTGTACTAACATACAATTAAGCCCATTGCCACATTTGCGTAACAAAGTAATTTTCAAAATGTTGATGCAATTCCATCACTCTTGGCATGATCGACTTTGGGCACCCCGGTATCGGGATGATGAGAAAAATTATTGGCAACTCTATTGGTCATCATTTGATCACTGACAAATTTCCCAATACTCTGATTTCGTATGCACTGCATGTGCTACTGGGAACTGATTTTGAGACCATCTTGTCTCAAAATCAGAGCCGAACCACTTAAATTCCTTGAACGCATTTCAAGGAGATATCTGTGGCCCTATTTGTGCCAAGATCTGGACCGTTCAGGTACTTTATGGTTTTGATTGACGCATCTACTAGATGGTCTCATGTGTGTCTTCTATCGACACGAACCATGCCTTGCCAATTAATGTCACAAATTTATAAGGCTAAAGCAAATTACCCTGAACATAGGATTCAAGTCAATCCGTATGGACAACGCTGCGAATGTTACATTCCATGCTTTCGATGATTATTGTATGGCATTGGGAATTCAGTTTAGCACTCTGTTCCATATGTCCACACACAAAATGGTTTGGCTGAATCATTGATCAAAAGAATTAAGCTTATTGCTCGAGGCATTATTGATGAATGCAAATTACCTTCGTTTGTGTTGGGGTCATGCAGTTCTTGCACGCTTGCTGACCTTGTCCAACTACGACCAAACTAATATCATGAAACTTCCCCAATGCAGTTAGTACGTGGAAATCCTCCAAGTATTTCCATTTGCGTAAGTTCGGCATGTTTGTATACATACGATCTCACCACCACAGCGTACCGCTATGGGCCCACACAGGAAAGTGGGATCTATGTGGGATTCAAATCTCCGTCGATCATAAAGTATTTAGAACCCTTAACAGGTGATCTATTTACTGCCCGGTTCGCTGATCTATCTTTGATGAGAAACATTTTCCGGGACTTAGGGGGAAATTCAAGTACCAGAAAGAATGCCAGGAAATTGATTGGGATGCCCAGGGTATCCCAGGCCTCAGACGTCACATACTACTTAAGCTGAACTTCAAGTCTCGAAAATTTATACATTTGCAAAGACTTGCAAATAACCTGCCAGATGCATTTACCAATTATAAAGGTGTGACTAAATCTTTCATTCCCGCTCAGAATGCGCTAGAAAGAGTGGAGGTACCAAATTTAAAACCACTCAACTTCCACTCACTAAAAAGAGAGGAAGAAGTATGGCCACTCAGGCGAGAAACAATTGCTAATAAAGCAAAGAAAGACGGTAAATGCAGAACCAACTTTAGTTGGTACACACAAATTGATTACTATATTGTCAGCAGATTGTGATAGCTCTGCAACCTAGCTCGGTGGTGCACATGCTGAACTAGGAATTCGGAAGACCTTGACACATTGTTTCGGGAGATCACCAATGAGTCTATAAGGGTTGATGAAATTACCATCAATTACTGTCTTGAAACTGGAGAATCTTTTGATAGAAGAGCTACAATTGTTCGACACTAATTTTTGCTTGAACTATTTGCGAGTGCCCTCCAAGTTGATCCAGAAATTGGTAGGTCTATAAGAAGATGCCAAAAGCCGCTCTGAACTGGAACAAATGGAATTCCTAGTCTCAAAAGCCGTAATTGATGAGCGCGAATTAGCCGCTCTCCGAAAGCGATTGTAATTCCGTGGCCTTGTATTGCAGCCTCACTTCCCCATATCTGACTCTGACAAGTGGTATCTCCTGTGGATACAAATGGTTTTCGTTATAGTATCAATTTGGT
>CM020179.1:31196398-31206528 GCA_009805545.1 Oryza longistaminata | reverse complement strand
GTGTGTACCAACTAAAGGTTGGTTTGCATTTACCGTCTTTCTTTGCTTATTAGCAATTGTTTCTCGCTGAGTGGCCATACTTCTTCCTCTCTTTTTAGTGAGTGGAAGTTGAGTGGTTTTATTTGGTACCTCCACTCTTTCTGGCGCATTCTGAGCGGGAATGAAAGATTTAGTCACACCTTTATAATTGGTAAATGCATCTGGCAGGTTATTTGCACGTCTTTGCAAATGTATAATTTTCTGAACTTGAAGTTCAGCTTCAGTAGTACGTGGGTCTGAGGCTGGAATACCATGGGCATCCCAATCAATTTCCTGGCATTCTTTTTGGTACTTGAAGTCTCCTCCTAATGCCGGGAAATGTTCCTCATCAAAGATAGAGTCAGCGAACCGGGTAGTAAATAGATCACCTGTTAAGGGTTCTAAATACTTTATGATCGACGGAGATTTGAATCCCACATAGATCCCCACTTTCCTGTGTGGGCCCATAGCGGTACGCTGTGGTGGTGAGATCGGTATGTATACAGCACAACCGAACTTACGCAAATGGGAAATACTTGGAGGATTTCCACGTACTAACTGCATTGGGGAAGTTTCATGATATGCAGTTGGTCGTAGTTGGACAATGTCAGCAGCGTGCAGAACTGCATGACCCCAACACGACGAAGGTAATTTGCAATTCATCAATATTGGTCGGGCAATAAGCTTAATTCTTTTGATGAATGATTCAGCCAAACCATTTTGTGTGTGGACATATAGAACATAGTGCTAAACCTGAATTCCCAATGCCATACAATAATCATCGAAAGCATGAGATGTAAATTTGGCAGCGTTGTCCATACGGATTGATTGAATCCTATGTTCAGGGTAATTTGTCTTCAGCCTTATAATTTGAGACATTAGTTTGGCAAAGGCATGGTTTCGTGTCGATAGAAGACACACATGAGACCATCTAGTAGATGCGTCTATCAAAACCATAAAGTACCTGAATGGTCTAGATCTTGGCACAATAGGGCCATAGATATCTCCTTGAATGTGTTCAAGGAATTTAACTGGTTCGGCTCTAATTTTGAGATAAGACGGTCTCAAAATCAGTTTCCCAGTAGCACATGCAGTGCATACGAAATCAGAGGATTTGGGAAATTTGTCAGTGATCAAATGATGACCAATAGAGTTGCCAATTATTTTTCTCACCATCCCGATATCGGGGTGCCCAAGTCGATCATGCCAAGTGTGGAATGCATCAACATTTTGAAAAATTACTTTGTACGCAACATGTGAAATGGGCTTAATGTATGTATAGTACAATCCCGATGTGAGAGATAGAATTTTCTCGCAAATGCGTTTGCCATATCCGTTTTGTTTGGTTAAGAGAAGAAATTCTTCTCGATTATGCATATGGGTTTCAATGTGAAACCTATTTTGACGGATATCTCTATAACTTAGTATGGTACGGGTTGAATTAGGATAAAGCATTCTCGATTGTAATTTGTGTATCCATTGGAAGTGTAATAGTTGCTTGTCCTGAGCCAACTATCACAGTATCGCGTCCAACGATAGTCAAAACTGTCTTCTCTCTTTTTGAGAGTTTGAAAGTATTTGATCTCACTAAGTATAGAGTTTGTGGTACCACTGTCCACAAGGCATAATTCCTCTCCAATCGAAGCGATATCCTTAGACATCTTCTGTTGTTTTTCTGTTCGCTTTTCTTGTAGATCAAAAAGCGATGTTCTTCCTTCTTTCACTTCGCGATCTCCTTCGCGAGAGCGAAAGCGCTGATAACGTGTTAAAGTGAATAGAATTGATCGTAGCGAGAGAGATTGAGCGAGAGGGAATATTGAGAGAATGAGTGAGCGAATTCTTTATTGATAAGAGTGATTACAATATATAGGGGGGAGAGAGGCGGCAACCGAAGACGCGATGGTTCGCGTCCATTGCTACAATCGCTGTGAGGGAGAGAAGAGGTGTGGGGCACGACACAACCGTCGTTTCCCTGAGTTGGTTGCTGCTCTATCCATATATATGGATGAGATCATCCAAATATTTTATAACATAAACATAGAGGCACTTAACATATATGAGTTATTGCCGTAAAATTTTAATTAAATTGCATTAAAAAATAATATTGATATTAAAAATTCTACTTATTACCTTAAAAATGTATTTTCTCGCTACCGGATGCATACTTTATCGATGACATGGCCTAATAATTGAAAAAAATAGAACTACACTAAAAATTATAAATCTAAATTTAAAATTTACCAATTTGTTGATCCTAATTTGCAAGCGTTCGAGTGTGCACCACAAGTAAATCGAAAATATATACACACTAGGTGCAGTTTTGTGCCTTCCTCGGTTCGTCCAAGTATCCAACAATCGGTCCAACTAAATTTACCTTGCACAGGACATAGCAAAATGCACAGCACTGCACATCAGTACATACTTACATGGCAACAGCCAACAGATTACATATAGAATCAGTTACAATCTTTCAATTTTTCATAAGGCGATCGCAATTTGGCAATGGACCAATGGTGTTGGCGTGTTGCTGCTGCTCACCTGATGGTTGTGCCTCAGCGCCTCGCGCGGAAGAGGAAACCCGCCGTGGATGGCTGATGCGTCGGCGTGGGCGACGGACGACGACGCGGCGCCGATGCGGTCTGCGGCTGCGGGATGAATGCGCGATGTGATTTTGCGTGAGCGTGAGGACGTGGGCGGCGGCTACCGCGCGTCAATCGGGAACCCTCGCGTCTTCTGTTCCACCTCAGCGTCCCCCTCATCGTCTGCATGGCCTGTTGGGCCAACCACGGCAGGGGGTGGCCTGGGGGTGGGATGGGGCCCCTACGATACGGGGGCCCGGAGCAGCCGCACTGCTCGCCACCCGTCAGGGCCGGCCCTGCTTTTAAACATAAGGAAGCCTTTATATCTGATTTTATGGTTGAGGGATGTGATTCAACCAAGAGTCAAGCAGCCATTTGGGCAAACAGCGAGCAGCACGTATTGATGCATAGCGGGAGAAGTGCGACACGGCAGCAAGCAGCAGATGCATGCACCTGTAGTGGCACCTTGATAGTTGCTCGGAGGAGGAATGGTTTAAAAGGATGATTTTTTTAATAATGAAATGAAACATTCCGGCCTTTTTAAAAGGATGAATAATTCGGACCTTTTACACGAAACGATAATAATCATAGTGTGTTGTAATGAAAGTATAATCTAATAAATTGTGTGTTGGATCTAAAACCATTAATTTTCAGGGATGCAGCTGCTATGACGTAAAGTCATAGGAATATAGATCCCTGATAGGTAAGTGTTAATGACCAAATTTGGTAATCTAATCTAAGACGTAAAGTCTAAGATTGTTTCGGAAACAGAGTAAGGATCGGCTGAAATCCGAATCGGCTATGATCAGGATCGACAGAGTCCGAGTTGGACAGGGTTAGCCAATCAGGCCGAATCCGACAGTATGTCGTGGCGTACGTTGTCGGGTTGAGTTAATGTGCTTCATGAGGATTGCTATGCATGGATAGAGTCCCGAGAAGGCAATTGTATTTATTAATTAGGATATTTCATGTAATCTCCTTAGAGATATGTTTGGGCAAAAGTCTGCCGCAAAGACTTATGGTATCTTAGAGTTTGTTAGAGATAAGAGTCGTGTCCGATATGGACATTTTTTGTAATCTCGGGTATAAATAGACCCCGAGCCCCATGTAATAAGACACACGTTCAATACAATCTCGGCGCATCGCCACCCTTTTACTTTTGTTTTATTTCGACGAGTTATTGCTTTTGGGTTGAGCTACATCGGTTTCGATCTTCAACTAGAGGTAAAACTTGTTATGGCGGCTTGCGTTCTCGGGATTAGTGCTTCCATCTTTATGATACTCTAATCTTGTTTATGTAATTCGTCGAGTTATCATATATTCTATATAATCTCTGACAATATTGTTATTTAACCTTCAATCGGCTAAAATCTATCATTGGAAGGCAGCCGATTAGTTTAAATAGCAACGTTGGCTTAGATTATATACGATACCCACCACTCTATGAAACATCCAGCGGCTTGATTGTCTAGATATTGTCCTTCTTTTCATACTTATAGCTGCATCAATTGAGTTTGACTTTATAAGTCGTGATTAGAATCTTAATCTCTAGCTTGCTTTCTGGTTGCCGATTAGGGTAGCATCGGAGTTTCATCCGATCTTACCTTATTTAACTACCTTATATTTTATGTGCTTGATCGACATGTTAAATCTGTCCTTTACGTTAAGATCTTGTCGCACTTAAGTATGTTAAGCTTCTGTTTGATGTATTTTACTTGCTTTAATATCTTAATATAGAGTAGTATCGGAGTATTAGCCGATACATGCTAGATCTACCTGATCGGCTATGCTATGAATATATAGTCTTGTTGTTAATTTATATTTCGATCTAAGTAATTTATACTGTCTCGGCATGGCGACCGATCTATCCCAATCACTTGATTTAAGTATATATCGACATAAGGATTATATATTGTTAATATCTACAGCCGATCGAGTAGATTTGGTTCTCTGTTACCTATTTATGACTACCGATCGATTCACATATGACATCGGCTTAAAGATAAATGATAAGTCATCGGCAGCTAGCCAATCGGCTATCATTTATGGATTTAACCGCGGTTTTTTTTCCTATTTCTTGTTGATTGTAGGATCAAATCAATTGGCACGCTCATGAACCTAAAGGCAAGCTTTTGGACCTGCACTGGAGTTAAGCAGATCTCCCAGGCCTTGTGTTTTTACATCAACACGCTTTTGGCACGACCGGTGAGACACGGTTTCAACAACATTCATTCATGGCTGAAAAACCACCACCATCACCATCGTCGGCTAGGAAGGAAGTCTCTCCGAAATCTAAATTTCCAAACCCTACTGGGTCCGACGTTCATCAAGGAAATATTGTTCCCATCACTATAGACAAACTATCACCAGAGCAAAGGAAAGAATTCGAACTAGCAATGCAACATGCACAAAAGTAATACATGAATTCTTTCACAGAGACACGTCAAGCGATTATGGATCAGAAGTACAAGTTGAAACTAGTTGCTGATGTCCCTGGAACAAGTTCTTCTAAGAATGGAGAAGGACGTCAAGCTCAATCTGGTGCGGATGGATCAGGTGATAAAAGTGCTGCAGACGGATTAGGTGATAAAGGTGGTGCACCTAAAGATGGTGAGGTTGAAGGCACCAATCAAGAAGAAAATGAGGTTGCACGGGTTTTAGAGCCTCTGACATTTAATAATTCTCAAGATCGGATTGATTACGCCGTGCAACACGCTTTGATCAACCAATCAGGAGTCTTGGTCAACACTTTAACCAATATGGTGAAGATAGTGGTTGATGGTACGATAGCTGAGCATCAGGCTACTGGACCCGTTTATCTACCAGGCGGTGTTTTTTCCAAATTATAGACCTTTGGTTACAGGAAATCAGCAGGGTTCCTCGAATGCACCACCCACCCAGCCGATGGTGTTGGCTGCAGCTCCTGCTCCAACTGCACAAGTTGCACCGTCATCGGCACAGAGGCAATTGACCAATCCTCGGTTATTGACTAGAGAGCAACCGCAGCATGGTGGGCAAAATATCAATCAACTGACTCAAGAACAGGTGGCCGCTATGTTCTTGCCAAATCCACCCGTTGCCGATCCAGCACTGCCAATTCAGCAGACACCTCCAAGGCAGCAGGTTAACCAGCCGATTCAACAGCAAGGGTCGCTAAATGCATCGGCCGAGTTAAGGATGCCTGATAATCAGCCAAGGCTGCATGCTGCAACTCTAGTTGTTCCTGAACATTTGGTTCATAATGTGCAACCTGATCAATCGGTGATACCTCAAGTCATTCCTGAACACTTGGTGCACAACATACAACCAAACCTTCAAAACTATCAAGGGGGCTATTTGAATTACCAATATCAGCCTCCATCACCTCACGTTCAGTATCAGCAAGGGGGATCACCTCAACCTCAGTTTGCTCCTCAGTTTAATCAATTCGAGCCTATGCCACAACAAACACAAGGAGTACTTCAGCAGAGACCATGGGCCGATATGATTGTAGATGTAATGAGGGAGCAATTCAGGCTTAAGCCGAAGGACACAGGGAATTTGTATCGGCATCCATACCCTGAATGGTTCGAAAGGGTTCAATTGCTTAACTGGTACAAAGTTCCAAATTTCTCCAAATTCTCAGGGCAAGACAATGTCTCAACTTATGATCATGTCAACCGATTCTTAGCTCAGTGTGGTGAAGCATCGGCTGTGGACACCTCGAGGGTTAGGCTATTTCCTTTGTCGTTATCTGGATCGGCCTTTACTTGGTTCTGTTCTTTACCATACAATTCAATCAACAGTTGGGCCGATTTGGAGAAACAATTCCATAGCTACTTCTATAGTGGAGTTCATGACATGAAATTGTCTGATTTAACAGCAATCAGGCAAAGGCATGATGAATCTGTGCAAAATTATATTCAGAGATTCAGAGAGATGAGGAATAGATGCTATAGTTTGAGTTTGACTGATTCCCAGTTAGCCGATTTGGCTTTGCAGGGTCTGATAGCTCCAATTAAGGAGAAATTCTCGTCACAGTATTTTGATAGTTTGGCATATCTTGCACAGAAGGTAACTCTGCATGAGCAAAGGTTTGCGGAGGCCAAGAAGAATTTCAAGAAGATCAATCATGTCTATCCTTACCTATATGATTCCAATGATGAAGATGATTCCGAGGTAGCAGCAGCCGAGTGGGTTAGGAGCAAGAAGGTTATACCATGTCAATGGGTGAAGAGTCCTGGAAAAGAAGAGAGGTATGACTTTGATATCACTAAGGCTGATAAGATCTTCGATCTGTTACTTCGGGAGAAGCAGATTCAACTTCCTACCGGTCATACGATCCCATCGGCTGAGGAATTGGGCAAGAGAAGGTACTGCAAGTGGCATAACTCTGGGTCTCATTCCACTAATGACTGCAAAGCCTTCAGACAACAGATTCAGACGGCTATTGAGGGAGGAAAAATAAAGTTCGATGACTCCAAGAAGCCGATGAAGATCGATGGCAATCCTTTTCCTGTCAATATGGTGCACACAGCTGACCGTACAACCGATGGAGGAAGAGCTCGGGGTTTTCAAGTGAATTAGGATAAGATTATTAACAAATACTAGAGGAAATATGATAAATAGCAGGGGTGGCATTATGAACTTGGATGATCTCGTGCGGCGGTGGACGCGAGGATATACCGTGATGGCCGAAGCACTCAGCGCCACGCAGATTATGGTTAGAGGTGTAGCCGTCATGGAACTTCAATTCGTGCGCTTCGCTGAGGCGACAGTATCCAAGATGCATGCCTTTGCTGATGCCCTCGCCGCTGATAAAAATTGGCGGCCAATAGACAACCTCTCGGGACTCATGGTCCTGTACAGCTGCATCTTCGAGTGCTAAGTACACCTCCTAATACCTGCAATAACTGATTCAGAAGAAATAGTTGATTCAGAAGAAATAACTGATTCAGAAGTGCAATGCCTAGCACACAAAGTGGATGGTGCTTTCAGAATTACAACGAGAACCTTGTGCACAGCGATATGGAGGATGGCGAAGGACGCCGAAGCTGTTACCCCTGTCTTAAGTGGTTGGAATTCCTGGGAAAATTTTAAGCAGAATGAAGAAATCCACAAAGCTACTAGGCTAGTTGTTGACTATGCAAGATTTTTTCAGGGATACGACAACTTGTGGAGTAACATCGTGTGTTCCAAACGGGATGGTCACTCTTACAACCAACAACCTGACATGACAATAACCTTGATTCATCAAATGTTAATGAACTTACAAGATCAGCTGGAGAAGAAATCCGAGTCATTCTCTGACCCTGGCCTGAGGTACCTGTTCTTGCTTAACAATTCCAACTTCGTCATTGAAGATTTTGTTGGAATCACTGTTGGGTCAGGCAGCACAAGACTCAAATTTATGCAGTACCAAGAGAAGTACATGCTTGCCTCCTGGGAACCCGTTCTGCATCGCCTACAGGATAACATGCCGCTGAGGTTTCCTAAACACTCCTCGCAGCTGTCAAGATTCAAGTCAGAATTTCAGAAAACATGTAGACATCAGAAGCTATGGAAGGTCCCCAGCCCAAACCTCAGGCAGAAACTGCGAGAAGCCATCATTGATAAGGTCATTACTGGATACAAAAGGTACCTGGAGGACCATCCAGAGCTGGAGGAATGCAGCAGTGATCTACAGGACATGGAAGACATGGTCAACGAGCTATTTGAAGGATGAATAAGGATTGTTCCAGTTTTAGACTGAGATGGCCATGCGTATGGAGTGTAAACTTCAAATCAGCTATGACGATAAGAGGCTAAGGTTAAATAAGTTCACACTTGATGCCTTTTTTACTGTATTTTGATGTTCTGTCCTCATTCTACTTTTTTCTAGGAAATCCTCATTCTACCTTACTAGGAATAAAATGTATCGACAGTTTAATACAAGCTTCAATTCTTCCTGTATTATTATTACCTCCTCTCTTTGATTCTTGACCATACCGCTAATTAATACTCCCTCCATATTTTAATGTATGACGCCGATGACTTTTTAACCAACGTTTGACCACTCGTCTTATTCAAAAATTTTATGCAAATATAAAAATACTTATGTCATGCTTAAAGAACATTCGATGATAAATCAAGTCACAATAAAATAAATTATAATTACATAAAATTTTTTTGAATAAAATGAAAGGTCAAACGTTTATTAAAAAGTCAACGGCGTCATACATTAAAATACGGATGGAGTAACTTGCATGCTCAGGCCTCACAGCCCCCAACGGTTGGGGAGAGATAGACACTACAGGGCAATTGCTATTTTCTCCTCAAATCCCCTCCGTAATCACCAGTGGTTAGCGGCGGCAGCAGTAAATTGCATTGGTCGCCTTGCCTGTTCACGCGCGTGTACATGTGCAGCATAAGTGGCCCTCTCCCGTGGGTGAGGCAGTGTTGCAAAATCTGCACCAATTAGTTGTGCGCGTGTTGCTGGAGCTAGCGGCTGGCGATTTCCATGATCTGCTACTCCCTCCGTCCAATAACTGTTCGTCTTATTCAGAAAGTTTACTCCCTCCGTTTCACAATATAAGTCATTCTAGCATTTTCTACATTTATATTGGTGTTAATGAATCTAGACATATATATCTATCTAGATTCATTATCATTAATATGAATGTGGGAAATGCTATAATGACTTATATTGTGAAACGGAGGAAGTAATTATTAATTCTTTTCCAATTATCTGATTCATTGTTAAATATACTTTTATGTATACATATGGTTTTACATATTTCACAAAAGTTTTTAATAAGACGAACGGCCAAACATATTTAAAAGTCAACAGCTTCGAATATTTAGGGACGGAGGGAGTATATCTTATTCGTCTGAAACTCGCGTGTTTGCGTGGCCGGCGCGTGCTCCACGTACGTCCCTGCTTGTCGTTACTGTGCTGCTTCTTAGGCCCTATTTGATTCAGCTTAGAATTATTATAATCTGGATTATTAGGAGTAAGCTGAAATAAACAAGTAGATTATTATGCTAGATTATTATAATCTATAAGCTAGATTACTATAATCCAATAATCTTCTCTAGAGGAGCTTTTTCCAGATTATTGAGTGGCTAAAGACCCACTACCCTTAGATGCCTCTAATAATCCAGAGAAACAAACAACTCGTAGATTATTTTATGTCAGCTTATTATAATCCAGCTTAGAGTAATCTGATTTAATAATCTAGATTACAACAATCTTAAGCTGAAACAAACAGGGCCTTATAGGCCTCAAATTTGTTTTATCGGCTAAGTCACGAGTAGTAGATATACGCTACTAGAAAAAGTATTTTTGCAGGCAGTCAAAAGTGATTTTTCCAGGCGGAGGGGAGGACCGCCTGCAGCCCAACGACTGTGAAAATCGATGATTTTCGCAGTCGGGGCAATGGCCCGCCTGCGAAAATGTGTTGAAAAAGCAAAAAAAAATCGCGGGCGCGCCTCACCGCCGCCACCCTCCCCCGGCCGGGTATGGGAAGGGAGGGGAGGGGAGCCGCGCCGGGTGTCGTCGTCGCCGCCGCCCCC
>CM020179.1:31169859-31194289 GCA_009805545.1 Oryza longistaminata | reverse complement strand
GAGAGAGATAGGGCGCTTGGGAGAGAGAGCACGGGGGGAGGGTAGGGAGAGATATGACAAGTGGGCCCAAGGAGTCCTTTTGCTGACTGGATTGCCACGTTAGCGCCACGTGTGCAAGCTCAAGCCGAAACTGCTTATAACAGTGTCAAGGGTGAGCAATGTCTGTATTTCGGGTTTAGGGGGTAATTCGATCAACCACGATAGTTTAGAGGGTAGTTCATACTTTTTCCTCCTAATGTGATATTATGTTTGAGACTTGCTAAGTGCTAGTCCTGAATTAATTATTGGTAGTTGTTAACTTGCTATTGTGGAGTAAATGGAGAGCCATAGGCATGGCCATTATAAAATGAGTGAAATACATGGCCGGTTCTTAAACTTGTGGGGTGGTATCACTTAGATCCGTCAACTTGAAAATTGCACATTTAGCTCCGTGAACTTGGTTTAATGTACCACTCCCGGTCCAATCGTCCTTTAACCACGTTTGACCGCCAACGTGGCATGTCACGTAGGCAACACTTTTGTGTTCAGTCCCCTCCACATATATCTTCGCACATAACTTGCCCTGACCAGTGCATTTCAGCCTAAATCCCCCCAAAATATCCCTAAATTGGCTAGGGTTTCGACGGTGAGGTTAGCGAAAGGAGGCCGAGAGGTAGTGGCTGTGGAAGCCTCGGCGGTGAGATTAGCGACAGGAGGCAGTGCAGTGTAGCGGGGTTAGCGGTGGCACAGTGCGGCCGGATTAGCGGTGGGAGGCAACGCAATGGCAATTTCTAATCGGGACCGCATTTTCTATACATGCAAGGAGAAGAATGAGAGGGAAGAATGATTTGAGGATTTTTTTTAGGGGATTCTGGTGTTACTATATAGATACAAAGAGATATATGCGACGTGTTGTGATGTGGAGGGGGCTGAGAGCAAAAGTGTTGCCTACGTGGCATGCCACGTTGGCAGTCAAACGCAGTCAAAGGATGTTTGGACCGTTGTGGTACGTTAAACCAAGTTCACAGACCTAAACGTGCAATTTTCAAGTTCACGGATCTAAGTCACAACACTACGCAAGTTTAGGGACCGACCATATATTTCACTCTTATAAATTAAATTATTGTTGGTTGATCTTGGCTAACCACACGGAGCCTTAATTAGTCGTGTAGGGCGAATCCACCCCATTTCCCACACACGCACATTCATAACGAACGACGCTGTGATTGGAAGCACACTTTTCCTTCTGGGCTAGCCCCCGTGTAACTACCACCAAGCACCAGGGCTACATACAAAAGGAGAGAAGGCCCCGTGCACGGACATGGCGATACATCTCGCACCGTAAGTCCTACTCACCCAAACCTTTAACTCTTATCCCAATCATTAGGGGTGCTGGAAGGGACCCGAAATACCGATTCCAGGCCTTGCAGGAGATGCTTGAAATTAAGAAACCGATCTGAAATTGATCACCGGTGACCTCTCATGATCAAGCCGATGCCCGCTGATCTATCACCAACAACCACCTCGATCGTCGTCAATCCAGTGACCTCGATCTTCCTATTAAGTAGATTATACTCCGTAATCTAACAAGTCAACCATGAATATTTTTTTCACAAAAAAAACTAGTTCTAACTGAAGTTGATTAATGAAACAATGAAATGTATGCAAGTTACTTCTAACTTAGTATTACATCTGTCCCGAAGATATAAGAACCTAAAACCAAACAAAACATATATATATCCTAATAAGATGAATCTGGACAGGAAACCTATCCAAATTTTATGTCATGTCTTAGGTTCTTATAATTTGAGATGAAGGGAGTAGTCGACAGAAATACTACATCTCTTAACACAAAACAGAAAACGACACCGTATGTAAACAACGGAAGTTGCACAAAACAGAAAACGCCACGTAAACAATTCACAAGTCATAACTCATAAGTAGGCAACTAAACATTGCTAACCTTGACTTCCAGATTTCACAACAGTCATTCTTTTTTCTTTGCAAGGGATTACAACACAGTTAGCTAGATGACATTCTATTAACTTCCTGAAGTAAGTATTATGTACGAACTCAAGAAAACAGAACCACTGTGAGTTTACAATTAGACAATTAGTAATTCTTTCGGTAGAGAATGGAAACGAGAGTGGTGGAAAAGAACAATATATTTATAAAAACAATTAGCTACCATACCAAGACTAAGGCCGTGTTCGGGATCCTCCCAGAACACGAAACAATGCTCGTACTATTGCATGATTAGTTAAGTATTAACTAATTTTTTTAAAAAAATAAATTAATATGATTTTTTAAAATAATTTTTATATAGAAAGTTTTTGCATAAATCACATCGTTTAGCAGTTTGAAAAGTGCGCGGGCGGAAAACGAGAGAGGTGGGTTGGGAAAATATGGAGAAGAACACAACCTAAGAGCAAGTATAATAGTGAGCTATAAGTCTACTATAAGCTTATGTGGAGGAGAGATGTAATAAAAAGTTAAGGGTGTTGGCTCTCATGCAAGAGCTAGCTTAACACAAGCTCCAAGACAAATACAATTAATGTATAAGTGAGAGATAGAGAGAGGAGAAGAAAATTGTAGTCAACCTTATAGCTAATCTATTATATGTGTTTGCTTTAAGATTGGCTAATAGTAGGAAGTGAGCTCTATTATTATTCTTGCTCTAAGACGATGGACGAACACTAGGCAAAGAAAGGTGTTGGGCAAGCACACAGAGTCGATTTGGCGCCGCCAAACTTTGCAGCGTTTCCTGTGAAAGTCGCATGCATGCATTTGTCTGTTTCGTAATTTTATTGTTGCGATTGCCAATCAACAACGACGTCATTTATATTCGTCTCTATCGCTTAAGGTGGTTAGTTGCGTGTTTCGAAATCGAAAGCCAGCAAATTAAGCTAAGCTATACTGAACTCCAATCTGAATTCTGAACTTCTGAAGTTCGACCTCTCAATCGCCCGATCCGAAATTCTCAACTCCACCACCCAACAGTAGCTACTACTCCTACATACAGTGCACTACAAAACAGTGTAGAGCTAGAATTAATGGCGGCGCTGTCGGAGTTGGATGCCACCGAGGCCAGCCTCTCCCTGCCGTCGTGGAGATGGAGCTACAGCTACCTGGAGAAGATCCGGAGCATGTCCGTGGTCGGGTCATCGTCGTCGTCTCGCTCGGCGAGATCCAGTAACTACAGCAGCACCGTCTCCAGCACCGACTCCGGCGCCGGCTCTCACCGTCGTCGCTGCAAAACCGCCGCTGCCTCCGGCGGCTCCTTCCTGAGAGTGGTAGGGTTCCAAGTCCCGGGCCCCCGCGATATCGCCAGCCAAATGGTCCGTGACGGCTTCGTGCTTGCCCTGATCGGAGCGTTCGGCCGCGCGCCGGGCCCCGTGCTGGAGAGGTGGTTCTCCGAGCTCGACGTCGGCTGGGTGCTCCGGCCAACCGATCAGCAGAAGCAAGAGGAGGAGGAGGAAGAGGAGGCCGAGCGGCTGGTATGGCGGTGGACGCGAGCGCTCACCGTGATGGCCCATGCGCTGAGCGCCACGCAGCGCCACCTCCACGACGAGAGGTCAGCCGCCGCCGCCGCCGCCGTCGTTGGAGGTGTGGAATTCGCAATCTCCCAGCCGCCACATCACACGGCGCCCGCGGTAGCTTCTTCCTCCGATCATGAGCTGCTGCTACACGGCGTCGGCGGCGGCGATGACCTCTGCCTCGTGCGGTTCACTGACACGACCATCTCCAAGATGATCGCCTTCGCCGCCGCCCTCGCCGACGCCGGTAAGGCCGGGACTTGTCCAACCGCGGATAGCTTCTTTGGGCTCATGGAGGTGCACATCTGCATCTCCGACGTGTCAGAGATCCTCATGCCCGCCTTGAAACAGGAGGCTCTCGATCTCCGGCTACCTGATTCAGAACAAATGCAAGGCCTAGTCAACAAGATCGCTGAAGCCATGGCGAACACACAGGACAGCTTGGGTGAAGCCATACGGAAGATGGCCAAGGATGCTGAAGCTGTAACTCCTGTCTTGGGCGCCATGGATTCCTGGGAAAAATTCCCACAGAATGAAGGAATCCACAGGGCTACTCGGTTAATCGTGGACTATGCAAGTTTGTTCTGGGGATACCGTAGAGTGCTGGAGTCCATCCTATGTTGTTACAGCAGTGGAAGTAGCAACAATTGTTGGGAGATAGTACAAAGCCTGATTGAGCAAATGATCATCACCTTCCTGGATCAGCTCGAGAAGAAATCCCAGTCATTCTCTGACACTAGCCTGAGGTACATCTTCTTGCTTAACAACTCCTACTTCATACAGGACCAGTTTCTTGCCACCAACACCGATTACAACTTCCCATCGAGCAAAGGGATCAGATATTGGCACTACCAGAATTGTTACCTTGATGTCTCATGGGAACCCGTGCTGTCTTTCCTTTACCTGTACAATAAGATGCCAAAGTTCTTCCCCAAACACTCCCCGCAGCTGCTGGCCAGATTCCAGTCGGAATTTCAGAAAGCGTGCAGGCATCAGAAGCTGTGGAAAGTCCCGAACACCGAGCACAGAAACTCGCTGCGAAAAGCCATTAGTGACAAGGTCATCACTGCATACAGAAAGTACCTGGAGGGCCATCTGGAGCCAGAGAAAAGTAGCAGCGATCTGCTGGCCATGGAAGACATGGTGAACGAGCTATTTGAAGGATGAGGAGTACTAATTCCTGCTTCAGAAATTACATGGCCATGCTTATAGAGTATAAATTTTGAAGCAGCTACCAGGACAAGCGGCTAAGGTTAAACAAGTTCATGACCTTTTTGTTGCTCTGTTTTTATGTTTTTTTTCTAAGAAGCCCTCATTCTCCCCCTTTTTTTTTGACCCGGTAGTCCTCATTCTACCTTGATAGCGAATAAAATGTACTGTAGTCTTGCTGTGCCATCTGTTGGCAGATTGCAACCGGAAATGCTACTCGGCGCCCGCCCCTGAGCTCCACTGCCCTTTTGCTTGGGGAAGAAGGGCAAATGAGTCTTTTTTCATATCAACTCACATGTTTGGATGGTGCCCTGTGCTTCTGGCCGAAGTGGAAAATTTGTTGTGCTATTTTTTGGTACCGGGTTTTTTCCTGTGCTATGGATCAAATTTTCTCTTTTTAGATACTCCTTGAAATGGATTTGCCAGATTCCAGTCTGAATTTCAGAAAGCATGCAAGCATCATAAGCTGTGGAAAGTCCCGAACACCGAGCACACAGAAACTCGCTGCAAAAAGCATTAGTGACAAGGTCATCACTGCAAACAAAAAGTACCTGGACGGCCATCCGGAGCCAGAGAAAAGTAGCAGCGATCTGTTGGCCATGGAAGACCTTTTTTTTTGAAGGGCAAAAGCTTTGCCTCTTATATATGTCATGGAAGATTAGAAGACATGGTGAACGAGCTATTTGAAGGATTAAGGAGTACTAATTCCTGTTTTAGAATTACATGGCCAATTGGCCATGCGTATAGAGTATAAATTTTGAAGCAGCTAACAAGACAAGGGGCTAAGGTTAAACAAGTTCATTCGATGCCTATTTTTTTTGTAGTGTTTTGATTTTTTTTAAGGAAATCTTCATTCTACCTTGACAGCGAATAATATGTACTTCAGTCTTGCTGTGCCAGATCTGTTGGCACATTGCAATGCGTGCTTCCTCTTGTATTAGATCCTCCCTTTCTAGTTCATGGCTTGGCCCGCCCGGCCTCAGGGGCTCCGACAGATAGGGGAGAACAGAGATAGGCAGTTCATGTTCAGTGTGATGTTTATCTGGTTCAGTTTGCTAACCTACCAAAACTTGGTAGTGCCAGAATTTTGGTATGGTCTCCATCACAATGCCATTGGCACATGCATGCTGGTCAAGAACCTAATGTTTAGTCTTTTATTTTTCCTCTTGAAACCATGATGTGTCAGTTTCAAAATTATTTGTTTATGACTAGTTAGATATCTTTTACTTGACTTGAAGATATACAATCATTTTCATGTGGAAATTTGGGAAAGTCAGATGCCTCAGTTTTGTACTACTTGTGTGAGTTGAACTGCACTGAGTTGGATACAATTAGGCTACTAATTCCCAGAACATATCACAGCAACTAACTGTGTTTTTTAGATTTTCTATAGAGACTAAGGCCGTGTTTAGTACACACTAAAATTGGAAGTTTAGTTGAAATTGGAATAATGTGACGGAAAAGTTGAAAGTTTGTGTGTGTAAGAAAAGTTTTGATATGATGAAAAAGTTGAAAGTTTGAAGAAAAACTTTGGAACTAAACACGAACATAGTGAACTTTAACTGTGTTAAGGTTTTGGGTGCTGAATTGTGCAGTGGTGGGACCCATGGTACTTTTGGCTTGTTTTGTGTGCTTAATCGCTCATCGTTAGGGTTTTGGGACCTTAGTATATTAAAGCTTAACCATTGTAGTGGATTGATGTTTAGTAGTAAGTGGAAATGTAAAAAGCACTTCTGGACCTAGGGTAATGTCAATTTTGTCGGCTAGCAGTACATTGGTTTCTATGGTCACATGGTATTCTTTGTTGGCAATGTTCTTAGAATAAAGTTACTTGGTAGGTTCTCATTCGAATCCTACTTTTTAGAACCCAAAATCTGAAACTGGTGGACTCTTCGTATCCCGACACTTCTGTTGTAGGGTAACATTGAGTGCTTTTCTAACTGTACGCTCTTAGATTATTTCTGTATTGTTCTTTTGCTTATATAATTTTGTTGTAGTCTTCCTTGTAAATCATTAAAGGACATATCAGTGCATCCTACTCATATGACATATATTGTTTAATTTGGGCTTTAATATATGAATTGCCACCGTGGACCGTATTAAAATTTGGATAATACTTATACTAACCATTAGCTTTCTTTTTCTGAAATTATTACTTTTATTTCTTGATTGACCCGACCATGATGTGAGTGTAGTATGCATGAACAATACCTTTCTCCTCTTGTGTGTAGTACAAAAATGTGTTCAAGAGCTAATCGTCGGAAGCAGGAGGAAGAGGATGACGGTATGATTCTTTTCCTTTTCCCTGCTTTGCATCTTTTGGATAGTGGTGGTGGGAGGAGAGAGAAAACACCTAGGCATACATCAACCCAGACTGGTGCAGAAAAAGTGACAGAGGTACTTGAAGGGCATGTCATGAATTGCCTAGTGGCGTACCGTATGGAACCGGAGGTCTTCAAAAGTATTGCAGAATTTCTAAGAAGGAAGAACTTGGTCCGTGACACTAGGGGAGTTAAGAGTGGAGGAAAAGCTTTGCTATGTTCATGTATATGCTATCCCATAATGCGAGCTACCAAGATATGCAATATGAATTCAAGCATAGTGGGGCGACAATCCACCAACATATTAGGGCATTTTTCGATATAGTCCCTACTCTCACCCCGTTGACGACCAAATTTGGTAAGTTGTGAGCCAGGTTCGACATTGGGATCGAGGCGGATTCGATAAGGAGTTGGATTCGAAGAACAGAGTATGAATCGGCTGCGGAGGCATCGGCTGGAGTATGCATCGGCTGAGATGGATCGGACAGAGGACAGCCAATACAGGTGATGTAGCCGATTCCGATTCTAGAATCAGTTGATGTGCTTCATGAGGATTGCCACGATGGAGATAAAGCTCTCAGATAGGCAATTGTATCTATTAATTAGGATATTTTGTATAAATTCCTTAGAGATATGTTTGGGCAAAAGTCTGCCGCAAAGACTTATGGTATCTTAGAGTTTGTTAGAGATAAGTGTCGTGTCCGGCAATGACATATTTTGTATCTCGGGTATAAATAGAGCCCGAACCCATGTAATCAAACAAAAACAGTCCAATACAATCTCGGCGCATCGCCACCCTTTTTACTTTCGTTCTATTTCGACAAGTTCTTACTTTCGGGTTGAGCTGCATCGATTCGATCTTCAACTAGAGGTAAACTTGTTATGGTGGCTTGCGTTCTCAGGGTTAATGCTTCCATCTTTATGATACTTTAATCCTGTTTATGTAATTAGTCGAGTTATCATATACATGTTGCAATCTTTGTTAGCTGCGCTATATAACTTGTTATCGCATGTTCCTTATTGTCAGGAAGCAATCGGTAGAGTTATATTCTGTTATTAATCTAGATTGTATCGTGTATCTACCATCTCTTAGAGGTTTTCATTATCTTGCCTAGATTTTATACTTGTCTTTATGCTTAATGCTGCATCGGTTGAGTTCGATCTATTAAGTAATATCTATAATTATGATATCTGGCTTGTTTATGACTATCAAGAGAGATAGCATCGGGGTTTCAGCCGATCTTACCTGATTTAGCTTTATACCTTATATGCTTAATTGATATGCTAGATCTACCCTTTATATTAAGATCTTATCGCAATAAAGTATATTAGGCTCTTGTTTGATATATTCTATCTGTTTTAATATCTTAATATAGAGTGATATCAGAGTATTAGCTGATACATGCTAGATCTATCTGATCGGCTATACTATAAGCGTTTATAATCTTTATGTTAATGTATACTTCGATCTAAGTGATTTATACTGTCTCGGCATAGCGACCGATCTATCCCAATCACTTGATTTAAATATACATCGACACAAGGATTATACCACGTTAATATCTACAGCCGATCGAGTAGATTTAGTTCTGTCTTGCTTATTTATAACTGTTGATCGATTCCAATATGACATCGGCTCAAAGATAAATGATATGTCATCGGCAACTAGCCGATCGGCTATCGTTTATGGATTTAACCACGGTTTTTCTGTCTTTGTTTCTTGTTGATTGCAGGATCAAATCAACTGGCACGCTCACGAACCTCAAAACAAGATTTTGGACCTACACTGAAGTTAAGCAGATCTTCCAGGTTAGTGTGCGTTTTTCGCATCAACACACCCATAGATTCATTAAGCCGCCTCTTGCAAACCAAACTCATTCAAAGATCACATCAAATCCTTGCTTCTACCCATACTTCAAGGTGCAATACTAACTTGGCATTCATGTATAACAAAATATTTTATTTCTAAAATAAAATCATCTTATGTGTTTATATTATTCTTGCAGAATTGCTTGGGAGCAATTGATGGTACTCATGTTCCTATCACTATAAACCCTGAGATGGCAGCTCCATATAGGAATAGAAAGAGCACACTAAGCCAAAATGTGATGTTAGCATGTGATTTTGACTTAAACTTCACATTCATTTCTTGTGGCTGGGAGGGATCTGCCACGGATGCCCGGGTGCTTAGGTCTGCTCAACTAAATGGTTTTCGCGTACCGGTGGGCAAGTTTTACCTTGTTGATGGTGGATATGCCAACACGCCTTCATTCCTCGCACCTTACCGTGGCGTTCGATACCATCTTAAGGAGTTTGGTCATGGTCACCGGCGCCCATCAAACTACAAAGAATTGTTCAATCAAAGCCATGCATTATTGCGTAATCACATAGAAAGGGCTATTGGAGTTTTGAAGAAGCGCTTCCCGATCTTAAAAGTAGGCACACTACACCCTATTGACAACCAAGTTAGGATACCAGCAGCTGCTGCCGTATTTCACAACCTGATTAGGAGGTACAATGGGAATGAGGGATGGTTGGATCTTGATCATCAGCCACATGATCCACACCATATATCACCTGAAGATTTTGTTGATGTTCCAGCGGGAGATGATGAGTATGGCAATGATGTCAACTCACTGAATAATCAAACTCATGAAGGAAATGTTATTAGGGACAATATTGCAATGGCGATGCGGAATGATTATGTTCATGATCATCCTAATCTAGCATGATATGTAATGAAATGTGATGTAATAAATGACTTGTGTGTTTTCCTCTTGTTTTTAGTATAATGTAATGAGATATGATGTGCTGGAGAGGCTATTATTGAAGTTCAACACTATATTATTTCGTTTCAACAAGTTCATTGAAATTTCATTGTACAAAATGATGATTGGAAGAGGTTCACCAAAATTTGCTTTCCTGCAAGCAAAATCTGCTTCAAAAAGGGCATCACCAAAGGGTCATCAAGTTAGGGGAACTTCACCAAAAGCCATTGTCTCACAAAAGAAGACTGCAGCACCACGTGGTATCTTATTATTTATGCACTATTTCTTTCTGAATTATTTGTTGTACAAAAGCATTTCCTAAACTATTTCCTATCTTTTTCTATTTATTATTTGTGCAACAGTAGAACAAGCAAGAGCTTCCTAGAACTCCACACTGGAGAAGGGCTTAGTTGATGTTATGCACGAAAACATGTACACTTTCTGCAGGACACAGAATGGATGGTCACCTGAAGGGTGGAAAAGGATTGTGCAGGGTTTTCATGATAAGTTCCCGCACATTTGTTTTTCAAAAGGACAAATTCAAGATAAAGAAAAGGAGCTTAAGAGAGACTACAGGTGCTTGAAAGATGCAAGAACACAAAGTGGGGCATCTTGGGATGAAAAACTCGGGATGATTATTGCTGATGATCCTGCAGTTTGGGATAATATTATTCATGTAAGTTTCTTGAACTATTGAATTTCGTGCAATTGTTGAATTGTCTCTCCTCATATATATCCTGTTATGTTCTGTCCTGTTCCTTTACTTTCTATATTCTCCTTTTGCCTCATAATTAACTCAGTTTCTTTTTCATCTCTAAAACTTAACAGTCTTTCCCTCGAGCTAAGAAGTTCCGCAACAAACCATTTCCAATCTTTGAAGCTTTAGGAGAACTATATGATGGTAATTTACTAATTCTCAGATCTGTCCATAAACCATTCGAACTATTTTTCACTTAGCTATCGGCATGCATTTCTTTTCTTGAATAGGTCAAACTGCCGAGGGCCTCTTGAACTTTACATCCCTTCAGCCAACAAATACACTAGATCAGTCAAGAAACACAGAAGATGATATTGTTACACAAGTAGGTGCTGATGATTTGCTAATGGAGAACAATCAAGATGACCTGAACAATGATGATCCAATCACAGCAAGTGAACAATCAGAAGTTGAAGTGTCAAATCAGTTAAATCAAAGAAGACAAACTGCCAGTACATCAAGGAAACCTCCCGAGGATAAAAGAGAGAAGAACCCAAAAAGACATAAGCAAAATGGGAATGTGGCTGATGCAATGGAGAAATACATAGAGCTGCGACGTAAACAAGCTGAGGAGGAAATGGCACGGGAAAGAGAGGCTACAAAGCAAGTTGATGAATTTTCAATCAAGAAATGTATCGCTGTCTTGAGCACAATGAATGAACTATCCCCTGAGGAAAATGCCCGGGCATTTAGTGTTTTTAAGGATGCTCAGAACAGAGAAATCTTTATCAGTGCTAATCCAACCTCTAGAATTTTGTGGCTGAGACTTCAGATGGTGAGTAACATTTCTGATTATGATATTTTATTTTCATTAGTATCATCTTAGCATGCTGTCTTACTTGGTTGACATTTCTGATCCCCTACTTACCTGGTTTTCTTGTATTGGCAGGGTTGATATACATGAGATTGGGTGCTTTTGTGAGGTATGTTCTGCCTAAATTAATTGTTCTTGAGTTTCGATAATGTTATGTTAAACAGTGCTCAGATTTATATAGTACTAAGTTTACTACTGTCCCTAGGTGCTCAGATTTGCTCTGCATTAGTAATAGAGAAGGACATGTGTTTGTTCAGATTTGCTAGCTCTTGTATCGTGTGCACACTAAAAAATAGTTTCGGAGTTCATCACAAGAACTCCTCTCTCAGTGCTGTGCTCTCCATCAGTCCATCTGGATGTAGCCTGCTACACTGTAATAATCTTGTTTTTTTAATCCTATAGTAGATGCTGATAATTCTACTACTATTTGGCCCCTGATTACTTGGGATCACTAGCAGGTAGCTGAGCTGATGATACTTGCTTCAGTCCCCCATGGAGCAAGCATCTGTCAGTCTGTCTGCTGTTGTCGACCTTCCATGGAATCCTGTCACATACATACAGCTAAGGCCCTGTTTAGCTAGAAAATGACATGTTTGCATTAGTAATAGAGAATAACATGTGTTTGATCAGAGTCATTTGGAGAGCAAGTATATTCTAGTCAGTATATGCTGAGTTAGCATATCTGAACAAGAAAAAAAAAATCATTCCTTTTCTTGTTTGAAAGTAACAAAAAGATCTTTCTTTCCATGTACTTGTTTATAAAGTGGCTCCATTGTCCATGAAGTTAAGCTTGCTTGTATGATTCTTACAACATGAATAGCATGATGATAGTGATCAGCCTTTTTTCATTTCTCCTGTAGTCCTGTTGAGCTCGACATTGTTGTCATCAGTCCAACTTCTCTGTACTTCTTTTTTATGCTTTACTGTCGGCATTAAGCTACCATAGTCCTGCTATGTCATATCTTTGTAAAATAAACTTATCTGTGGGCCAACATTGTTCTCCTCCTAATGTGCTGTCATTTTCTGGATGCTGTTCTACATTGGAAGCTTTCTGTTGTTGTGATCACCTGTAAAAACTTATCAGAGGCTTGTTTCTGGATGCTGCAACAGATGTTCTTTGGCTGCCGTGTCTATCTGTCTTTTTTTTGTGTGTTCTTTGGCATTGATTTTAATCTTTTCTTGGGGTCACAATGCTCATCATTTTCTCCTCTCAGGTCATGGAGCTAATATTATTAGGTGAAGATCAAATGGTGTCAAAGATAGGACAACAGTGCATGCAGTTACCGTCTTCATTTCTTAAATTTGTGGACAAATCAGATTTTGGAACCTGGGAACCTAGTTTGTGGTTGTACTCAGTGTTCTAGGTGTTAATATCACTTGCTAATCACTAGAATTTAAATGCGTGGAGTACATTGGCAACTACTATATATGCTTGTAATATTGTTTGGAGGGCACAGATTGACTTACCACGACATGCGAATGTCAACTGCTACATTGAATAGCAGTGTTAACTATCGTTTTAAAAGCTTGGCAGTATTTTCATTTTCTTTATTTAATGAACTACTATTTTCTTAATTTTGGTTTTCTTCTGTACATGCCATTGTAGAAATTAGTTATCAGCTTTTCTCTTTTTTTTTTTTTTGAAATTTCGGATTATTTGTGTGATTTTGTAGTTTGATTCTATTCCTAAGTTGAGATGCGCTATCTATGCTCGTTTTTGCTCAGTTTTTATTCAAAGAGATGCGTTTTCCCTGCTTTTCCCCTGTTTTCCCCCATCGGAATAGCATGGGGGTTTAACACCCAACGTGGAAGTGGTTTGGGTGGTGGGAGGGGATCCACCCAATCCTGGACTGGTGGTGTTTCCCCCCAGGGAAAGCCCTCCCCACGTGCTGAACGAGGCCTTAAGGGGTGGGAAATTATATCCCAAACCCATTATCCAAACATGGCCGAGCTCGAGTGAGCGAGCATGAAGCTGGAGCCACAGCTGGCGATCACGATGGAGTTGGATAGCACCGATGCCTCGATGGAGTTGGGTCGTAGCAGCGATCCTAACATTTCCCTGCAGTCACGGAGACACAGCTACCTGCAGGAGATCCGGAGCTTGGCCATCGACTCGGCCGGCGGGTGGTCGCCGTCGTCGTCGTCTCGGTCGGCGAGATCCAGTAGTTACTACAGCAGCAGTAAGTCAAGCAGCTCTCGTCATCGCTACGCCCCTTACTCCATCTCATCTTCCCGGAGGTTGGCAAGACTTGAAGACAAAGGCCCTCGCGATATTGCGCGGCGGATGGTCCGCGACGGCTTCATGGGCAAGCTGATCGGGGAGTTCGGCCGGGCGCCCAGACCTGCTCTGGAGAGGTAGTTCTCCGTGCAGAGGTGGACACGAGGATTCACCGTGATGGCCGAAGCGCTCAGCGCCACGCAGCGCCATCTCCAGGAAGAGGGCCGTTCGACCGCCCAAGTCGACCGGGACGACGGCCTCCGGCTGGTGCGGTTCGTTGAGGCGACCGTCTGCAAGATGCTTGCCTTTGCCAATTCCCTTGTCGCCGTGGCCGATAAAACATGGAATCCAATGAACAAGCTCTCGGGCCTCGTGAACGTGCGCAGCTGCATCTCCCACGCGTCAGAAATCGTCATGCCCTCCTTGAAGAAGGAGACCCTCTGGCTACCAGATTCGGACGAAATGCTGCAAGGCCTGCTCAACAAGACCAGCAATATTTTCTCGACTGCAAAAGATAATTTGGGTCAGGCCATACAAAGGATGGCAAACGATGCTGAAGCTGTTACTCCTGTCTTGAGTGGCATGCATTCCTGGGAAACTTTCCCGCAGAGTGCAGAAATCCACAAGGCTACTCACTTAATTATGGGCTATGCAAGACTATTTTGGGGACACATTGACGAGCTCAACTCCATACTAGGCCAATGTTGGCCTCATCGCATCCTAAAATGCGACATCATTGAGCAAATGATCAGCAACTTAATAGATCATCTGGAGAAGAAATCAGAGTCGTTCTCAGACCCTATCCTGAGGTACTTGTTCTTGCTTAACAATTCCTACTTCATACAAGATCAGTATATTGCAATCACCGGTTACAGCCTTCCATCTGACTCGAAAATAGGGATCAAATATTGCGACTACCGAAATTGCTATCTCAATGTCTCCTGGGATACAGTGCTATCTTGCCTGCACATTAAGATGACAACGCTCTGGTTTTCTAAACCCTCGCAGCTAGCAAGATTCAAATCGGAATTTCAGAGAACATGCAGACATCAGAAGCTATGGAAGGTTCCGAACCCTAAGCTCAGGAGGAGCCTGCGAAAAGCTATCATTGACAAGGTTATTACTGGTCCTACTGGATACAGAACATACCTGGAGGCCCATCCAGAGCAGGAGAAATGCGGCAGTAATCAACAGGACATGGTAGACATGGTGAACGAGCTTTTTGAAGGATGAAGGATTATTCCAGCTTCTTATTGGCATGCCCATTTATATATAGAGTATAAATTTTAAAGCAGCTACGACGAGAAGAGGCCAAGGCTAAACAAGTTCAGTCGATGCTCGTTTTTACTGTACTTTGATATTCTCCTCGTTCTATCCCTTTTTTAAGATATCCTCAATTTTACCTTACTGCAAATAAAATGTATTGGACGGCTTCTTTGTGCCACATCTATCGGCAGACAAAGATACATGCTTCCTCTTGTATTAGTCCTTTCTTTGATTCTTTCCCATATGGCTGACTCGGCCAGGCCTTAGGGGCTCTGACAGCTGGGGAGGCAGAGATATATACAGACCCAGTTCAATAGTTCATGTTCAGCGTGATGTTTATCTAGTTTGGTTTGTTTACCTAGCAAAATTTTAGTAAAATGCAAAAAAGTTGTTACATAACAAAACAAAAAACTCCATGAAAGCTCTACTCAGCAAAAATTATGGCAAGTTCATGTATCTATCTCAAATAAGTACAATTTTAGCACTAGACATCTTCATCTCTATCCTACCAAAATTTACCAATCCCAAGGTTTTTGCTCTGCCAACTTTTGGTAGGGCATAGAACCAAACAAAAACACAGAGCTAGCTCTCTGCCTCTCCCAGAGACGAGAGAACAAGAAGATGCAAGTAACTTCGTCAATGGAAAAGGGGTTATGAAAATATCTGAAACCATCGAGCATCTGTAGTAAAATATTATTATTGTGTCAACGTATATCAGGCTCTTCAATAGTCTAGCTTTCTAGTATTAAACAGAGATTCTGATTAGAGTGATGTCTCAGGATAGTTATTAGACATGAAATCAGAAAACTGCAAAGTAGCATGAATTATTATGACAGATTGACAGGAAAGTACCTTTAAGGCTTTAGCTTTTCTTCACCTGTAAATTCTTCTTTATTTACCATATCCTCTGTTTACATGTATACGGTCACTTAAATCAACAAGTCTGCAGATCACAACCATGAATACTTTTCATATAAAATAATATTACTTTCAACTGAAATTGCTTAAGAAATTATTCTGTCCATCAAACATATGCAGGTAAGATGGGATTGTCTACTATATAAATATATCATGTTTCTTATGAAAATTGCACAAACCAAATAACAATTGATAAGTAGGCAACTAAAAGTTGCTACCAATACCAGATTACAAAACAGAGTTTGCATTTTGCAAGGGATAGGAATTACAACACAGTGATATAGACTACATCTGACACTATGCAAATATATTATGCATTCTATTTCCTAAAGGAAGTACTAACTCAGGAAAATGACCCATTGGGTATTTATGGTTGCAATAAGACAGATCTTTCATAAGAGACTAGAAGCTGATGTGGTCTAAAAGAAAAATATAAAAAACAATGAGCTACCAAAACTGACTGATGGAGATTGTGCGATATATCAGATTGATAAATTCTGGAATTGCAACCAAAGTACAATGAAGGATTTTATGTATTCTTTGTTGGTCAATAGAACGTAGGAGTTCCTTTGTTTCTTTTTACATGTTAAATTGCTGACATCGCAGGTAAACAATTACCTCATGAATATATACCAACCTAGTGTAGAACAGGAGAGTTGAAGGTCCTTCGGGAAGCCCTGCTTTCAAACCTTGGGTGTGTTATGTCATTACCTTCGGTCCTGGATGTTTGTGTTTTGGTGATGGGCAAGTCATGCCATTCCTGATACTAAGTCCCGGTTATGCTTTAAGGTGACACAGTAGTCCTGTGTCTTAGTTTCAGGTTATGGCAGGAAAGGGGTGGGATGGAACCCTCATAGTGCCAGAAAACTGTGATAGCTGTGCTGTCTGTTATCATGTAATGGTGTAAAGGTCGTGTTGTAATGTAAAGACTATCCCATTTCTGGTAATGAAAATGGGCTTTCAGCCCTTGCTCAATAATAATAATAATAATAAATAAATTATATTATTATTATTTTATTATTATTATAAATATAATGTCACTAAGTAATGCAGATATTGCTGGTAAGTAATTACCTCATGAGGAAATATTAACCTAGGGTACAGAGACGTAGATGCTTTTCTACACCATCCTTGCCAAGTTCTGTAAAATGTAGAGTCGAACAAGACAAGAAAAATCACCAATAGTCTGCGCATGAACATTTTCCATCCTTGAAGTGATGAAATCGGTTGGTGTCTCTAACATAAATCTCCCTCCTCTCGAAAGATGATATGAACTTCATTGCTTCATGGCAGTCACCACAAATCCGAAGATTCTTTATCACCTGAAGGGGTGTTCCATGACTTGTGCTTATAAGGCCCAATGCTACAGCCAACTTCTCACTGTGCACAGAAAGGATATCATCCTTTTCTTGCTCTTCCACATCATGTAGGACATAATCTGTACTTGGTGCAAAGCCTAGCCTCCTCATCTCCATAGTAAGGTGTTTTAGCTTCTCAGTTATTGCAGCCATCATGGGGTGTGAACTATCACCAGCCAACAACATGTGTACCTTGTTCTTGATCTCTATCCAACTACAGCCTTTTTCTTTCTTCAACCCTACAGTCTTCATCATATCCCTCAGCCTATTGACCCCATCCCACATTTTCTTGGATGCATAAATGTTGGAAAGCAGGACATAATTACCAGCATTTTCTGGCTCTAGTTGAAATAGATTTTCTGCTGCAACCTCAGCAAGGACCACATTTCCATGAACCCTGCAAGAGCCCAGCAATGACCCCCAAATACAACCGTCTGGCTCAAACGGCATCTGATTTATGATATCATACGCATCATCAAGCTTACCAGCCCGACCAAGCAGAGTAACCATACATGCGTAATGCTCCATCCTCGGAGAAATTCCATGCTTGTGCTGCATTTCATTAAAGTAACTACGCCCCTCCTCTGTCCAGCCAGCTTGGCTGCAGGCACCAAGGACACAAGTGAAGGTGACTAGGTCAGGCTTCTCTTTGGAACTTTGCATGGATCGGAACAACCGCACAGCATTCTCAGCCTCTCCATGCATAGCATAGCCACCAATCATTGCATTCCATGAAACCACATTCCTATATGGCATTGCTTCAAAGATCATCCTTGCATCCCTGACCCTGCCACACTTGGCGTACATGTCCACCAAAGCACTCCCCACATAAATGTCATGATGAAAGCCCTTCCTAAGAGAAAAACAGTGTGCAGAACGACCATGCATCAGAGCTGCAATATTTGCAAAAGCTGGCAGCACGCACGGTATTGTAACTGAATTTGGCTCGATTCCTTCTGACTGCATCTCCCTGAAAAGATCAACGGCTTCCAGATCCCTTCCATTCTGCACACAACAAGCTACAATCGAGGTCCAGGAAACAACATTCAACTCAATCCCTCTGCCGACAAACTCCCTGAACAACCTTAAAGCCTCAGAGACTTGAGCATTCCGTGACAGCCCGGCGACGAGGGCATTGCAAGAGGCAACATCCATATGGCTTGACTCATCAAACACCCGGACTATCTCATCAGCTCGTCCGCACTTGCCATACATGTCGATGAGCGCAGTGGCCACACAAGCATCCAACCTGCACCCGGCCTTCACCACATACCCATGGAGCTGCTCACCGACAGCGACATCTCCAACATCCCCAACCGCAGATAGCGCACACGAGACTCCAGTCGCGTCAGGCAAGAACCCTTCCCCGTGCATCCTCACAAGCGCCAGGACCGCGTCCCGTGCGCGCCCGCTCCGGTTCAGCCCGGAGACAAGCCCGTTCCAGGTGATCACATTCGGCTCGACGCCATCGCTCCGCATCCGCTCGAGGAGCCCCCACGCTCCCTCGGCGTCCCCGTGAGAGGCGTGAGCGGCAATGAGCGCGCTCCAGCCCACGACGGTCCTGTGCGGCATTCCGTCGAGCACGCTGCGGGCGTCGGCCGTGGCGCCGAAGCGGAGGTAGGCGTGGAGGAGCGAGGACGCGACGAAGGCGTCCCGCGAGACGCCCGCGACGGCGGCGGCCGCGTGCAGGGCGCGGGCGAGGCGCAGCGCCGAGCATGACTTGAGCGCGGAGGGGAGGAGGCGCGGGTCCGGCGGGAAGGAGACGTGGCGTAGGAAGTTGAGGACGGAGGCTGGAAGCTGAGAGCTGGAACATCGGCTTCGCGCGCCGGGCCGTCTCGCATCTCCCCCGCTCGATCGTCTGCGACGATCCAACCGCTTGTGGTGGTGAGCTCGAGAAGCCACGGAACGAGAGGAGAATGGCGCCGGCTCGATCGGGAGAGGACGGCTGCGCCACCGGGCCGGAGAGCAGCAGCGGGGGATGCCGTGGAGCAGCAGCGAGATGAGAGGCGGGTGGCGGCGGATGAGATGAGCGGTGGAGGCGTCAGGCGGCGGAGGATTCGCCGGAGCAGGCGGCGGAGGTATGGATGGATGGGTGGGAAGACCGACGAGAGCGAAAATCAAATGGATTTGGGATTGACCTGCAGTTTCAAACATGCAAAACCGTTCAAACATAGAAGAACATCCTTGATGAACAGACTAGATCCCCCAGCTAAAAGTACCGGTGTATATATATTCAACAATTAAAAAAAATACAATGAGATAGGCACAAGCTTTTATAAGTATCAGTGTATTGGATTGTAAGGAAGTAAACAAAGTTAGCAATACAGTAAGAATAGTCGGACATATCTTTCACCAATATGATTAGAAATTATCTGCTCACTCCGTTTCACACGCTTTTGACTTGTTTAAGTCAAACTTCTTGAAAGTTTGATCAAGTTTATGCGAAATATACCAAAATTTATAACGTCAAATTAGTTTTATTAAATTCAGCATTGAATATATTTTGATAGCTTCTTAGTTTTATGTTAAAACTATTATTATATTTTTCTATAAATTTCATCAAAGCTAAAAATTTGGCTTGAAAAAAATCAAAGCTTAATATGAAATCGTGGTAGTATATTTTTGTTTCTGTGTTTCCAATACGATGCCATTTCTCTTGCGGCTTCAATGCTTCATGCATATACATCCTCTCTTTCACCCCTGAGCAATTTTCCCGTCACGATGAATGAACCAGCCGGTAAGTAGCATGCTACTTTTATGAAGATAGCATTCATATGTCTCTTTTACATACCAAAGACCCTATTCATGCTCTACATTTCATAACTATATAATCAATCCATGCTTCTGCGCAATGGAGACACTGCCAGCCAACAACATCTGTTCCTGCTCTGCATTTGATAACTAGAATCAATCAATGCTTCAGTGCAGAAGCAGACCACAGCTAGCCAGCAGCATACACTCTTTTGTTTGTCTTTCACCGATCAATTAGTTTATCCATCATCTATAAAACAACCCCTGCTCTATGCATTTAGCTGAGATATTGTAGGAAACCATTTTACATCTTACATCTTGTTACCATCCTGGACAAAATATAATATCTGATCTCAAACAAAATAATTGTGTTGTATATGGATCATCATGTGCAACTTCAAAACTTCTTATCACAACAACTGTACAAATTGATATGATATTATATGTTTGAGTCAACCTAATTAATCAATATCATTTGTAGAAAGGAAGATAAGAATTACAACTATCATGTGTAACCTGATTAATCTGTATCATTTTGTAGGGAGGAAGATAAGAATTATAACTATCATGTGTAACCTGATTAATCTGTATCATTTGTAGAAAGGAAGATTAGAATTACAACTATCATATGCTTATTTTGTTTTCTTGTTAGTCTTACCGATCATATAGATGAAACTCTAATTAATTTTAGTAAGTTTAAAATTGAGTCCTTGTCCATTAAAATACTTACCAAAGTTTTCAAATTGAGCTCTCGTCGTTATAAAAAATTTTCACACCTGTAAAAAACGATTTTTGCAGTCGGCAAATTTTTTTTTCCCAAACGGCTGGATGGTCCGCCTGCACACAGATGTTTGTGACAATCAATATTTTTCTATAAATTTAGCGCAACCACATGCAAAAACAATATTTTTGTATGCTTTCACCTATGACGCCTGCATGTGAAAATAATTTCAGCAACAAAAATATAAAAATTCCAAAAGAACAAATTCGGCTGAAACCCTAGCTCCCCGATTCTCCCAAAACCCTAGCTTCTAAAGGCATCGTCATCGAAGCCGCCACCACCATCGTCGTCGTCGTAGCCGTTGCCGTCGCGGCCATTCGCTCCCGCTGCCAGTGCTCCCACCGTCCCCGGTCGGATTGCGTGAGTCTGCTCCCGCGGGCATCGGCGACGGATTTACCCAGTCCGAGGTCACCACTGCTGCTCCCGTCATCCTCAGATTGGGCAAATCTACCACTTCTGTGGGCACCGGCAGCAAATCCAGCCAGTTTGAGGCCGCCGCCGCCCAAGGCTTACTCCTGTCTCTCCGAGGACGCTAGATCTGTGCACCGGCGCCGCCCGCCCCTGAGGCCACCGTCTCCACGTGATGGTGCCGCCTGTTCCCGAGCTGTCATCTCTGCTGGGAAGTGCGGGAAGGAAGAGGAGGGGAAGTGGAGAAAGGAGGAGAAGGAAAGTGAGAGGAGGAGGAGAAAGTGGAGAAGGAAATAGAGAGAGGAGAAGAGAAGGGGGGAAAGAAAAAAGGGGAAGGTGGAGAGGCCAAATGCACGGATGAAAAAGAGTTAAGTGGAGGGGTTGCTGACTAGCTGTTGCGTGAATTGTAGGCAAAGGAGAGAAATGTCCATATGGGAAAACTGATTTTGTCATGCAGTTCTATTAAGAGGCCCACCTAGAAAATAGCCTATTATCGTAGGTGGGTGTTGGCGGCTGTTAAATGTCGATTCTATATCGCCAACATCTGCATAAAGATCAGATAATAAAACATCCAACATAGAGATAGGCACTTAATCTCACATATTCCACATGTGTTGGTGTATATTTGGATGCAGATAATAAACCCTGAAGTTGGGAGAAAAATCAGACTAAAGTGAGGAGAATTATGTATCCATGCAAGGACGGGTTATGAACTTCATCGAAACATCAGTAAATCAGCCCAAAATACCAAGAAATGGATAGAGGAGGACCAGGGGAGGACTTGGGCCAAAGGCCAGGCCAGATGGGCCCAGCCCAGGTTTGGCCCTGGTTCGGCCGAACCACAATCTCAGCCATCCAGGCTGGGGTTTGGCGTGGACGTCCCAGATGCATCCCTGATGGCGGTTGGATGGCACTTCGGACATTTCCCCTTCGCCAACCGTCATACCTACCTCTATATAAAGGCTTCACTCCCTCACTTCACACACACACACTTCTAAGCTTGAGCTGAATTATAAGAGGCTCTATTGTACTATATTGTATACTAGAATAGGAAGAGAGTAGAGTAGAAGGAGTCGGAAGAATTCCGAAGTTATTGGTAATCTTCTCCTATTTCTTTTATTCTGTTTATTACTCTGAATTCAATATAATATTCTTCTTGAGTAATTTAGATTTATCTTGTGAGAATTATCTCTTGGTTAGTTTCTAATCAGCATACGGGATTATTGTTCACTATAATCAACTAAAATATAGTGATTGCTTTGGTGAGTTATAAACACTAAAGTATATATTAATTGCTTAGACGTGGTGTTTAGGTAATTATTATCCAGTAATTGCTGTGTATCCCACAGTACGTTGAGGTGGGTGTAGAGGTGGTGACAGCCCTCGAGATCACTGAAGTCCTCCCTGTCCGGGTACGTAGTAGAGCGACATCTGGGAACAGCGGGTTGCCAGTGCCTAAAATATTGCGTTAGGATTAAAATTAAGCTTTCTCTAGACACTGTTTCTCACTAGTAGATCCTCTCTATCCTGGCCTATCATTTGCTTGGTGTCCTTGGATGAACCGGAGGAAGCTCTAATCACACACGTTCCCTTGAATTCGATACCCTACAGAGTATGATCACACACATTCTCTTGGATTCGATACCCTTGGAATACTCTGTAGGGGAAGTGCTACATCGGTATATCCGTGCGCTTGTGGATTTTATCGTAACCGTATCAAATACCAACAGTGGGCCTCCTGCAAAAATGTATTTTCGCATGCAACCCTTGAACCACTCCTGGAATAGCAATTTTTGCATGAGGGTCAGTTATGTCCCGCTTGAAACCTAGGGGGGTCTCATTCAGAAAAATAAAATCTATAGTAGTGCCATATTAGCTATAACGTCCCGCCTCTCCCAGACCGGGCCCACTTACATCTGCCAGCTTTCATAGGTCATAGGCTGCCCTCACAAACCAACACAAGTCTTCTGACCCGCCTGAAACCTAGAGGGGTCTCATTCAGAAAAATTAAATCTATAGTAGTGTCATATTAGCTGTAACGTCCCGCCTCTCCTAGGCCGGGCCCACTTACATCTGGCAACTTTCATAGGTCATAGACTGCTCTCACAAACCAATACAAGTCTTTTCTGCACACTTTGTCCTCACTCATGTACACGTGGGAAGAATTTCCCGGTCGGTCACCCATCCCGAAATTGCGTACCCAGGAAAGAAATTTTTCTGCACACTTTGTCCCGGGACGTGTGCACCCAGGAAGAATTTCCCGGTCGGTCACCCATCCCGAAATTGCGTACCCAGGAAAGAAATTTTTCTGCACACTTTGTCCCGGGACGTGTGCACCCAGGAAGAATTTCCCGGTCGGTCACCCATCCCGAAATTGCGTACCCAGGAAAGAAATTTTTCTGCACACTTTGTCCCGGGACGTGTGCACCCAGGAAGAATTTCCCGGTCGGTCACCCATCCCGAAATTGCGTACCCAGGAAAGAAATTTTTCTGCACACTTTGTCCCGGGACGTGTGCACCCAGGAAGAATTTCCCGGTCGGTCACCCATCCCGAAATTGCGTACCCAGGAAAGAAATTTTTCTGCACACTTTGTCCCGGGACGTGTGCACCCAGGAAGAATTTCCCGGTCGGTCACCCATCCCGAATAGGGATGGCAGTATTGCCCGTGGGTTCGGGTATCCGCGGATACCCGGCCCGATGGACGTGGGCGTGTGCACCTTTTTTTGCCCGTGGGCACATCCGACCCAATATCCGCAGACTTAGTGGGCACATGTGGGTTTTATATTTCGCCCGTGGATAACCCATGCCCGACCCGAGACTTTTATAGCCCATGTATATCCTTCATGTCTTTAATAGTTTAACCTCCCCTCATGGCCCAATAGCCCATTTGGCTCATTTGTATACAGCAATATACTCCCTCCATTTCAAAATATAGGGCACAACAACTTTTTAAAGGTGTTTCATAATATAAGGCGTGCATGTATGCATGGCAATTATTTAGCATCTCTTCTCTCCTAAATTATTATTTTTTAAATCATACACTCACAAGATATATAATTCTATTGGGTGCATGTATTGTATTAATTGGATTGATTCAAAAAAAGAGGTGATAATAATTGTTTCTTGGTCTTTGGGTCAAGGGTGGTTATGTCTTATATTTTGGAATGGAGGGAGTATATACTTACTCAATGAAACCCTAGCCTTATCTCCCCACTACCACCTTTCAATCTTCTACCAGCGGCGGCCCATGGGAAAGGTGGCTGGCGGCGTGACTCGGCGGTGGCTAGCGACGCGGTGGCTGGCGGCGTGGCGGGGGTGGGCTACGCGGTGGCTGGCGACGCGGCT
>CM020179.1:31150205-31165179 GCA_009805545.1 Oryza longistaminata | reverse complement strand
GAGGCGGACGGTGGCGTCCTTCCCCTTCCACGACGGGTTGAGGCCGCCGGCGCGGTCCGTGGCGACGCGCTGGCGCGCGCGGGGGTCGCCGGCGAGGTAGACCACCGCGTAGACCTCCATCTTGGAGACGAGGTTGACGCCCCTCAGGTCGCTCGCGGACAGCAGCGTCAGCTCCAGCGTCCTGCACGCCATCGCCATGGCCGGTGGCCGGCTTTGGCTTCCGTCGATATCGAAGCTGCTCGACCTTGAACGCGCCATGATCGCGTATATATATAGCGGTAATTAGAACATGTTGAGTAGTGTATTATTATCTAGTAATTGTTATGTAATGAAGCGAAAAATTCCTCGCGTTAGTGGCAACTGCATCAATCGGCCGGCCACATAATCCGGGCTCGTTGGAGCAGAGCCAATGCTTTTGCTTCGAGATGGAAGCAGATTCCAAGCTTGATTTGCCATTTTTTTTATATATAGTATTTACTAAGATTTGATAAACTTAAGTGGACTGGAAACTTTTGCAGATCAGTTCAGTTTTTAACCTTGCGTAAGTTTGTGTGAAGATACGTTCTCGGCTTATCCGTTAATCCTAGTGAAATAGTACTAGATAGGATTCAACATTGAACATTTCATTCCATTTTTAGTTTGGGATGGTCGAGAATGATTCACCAAGGTCCAAATTCTATTATCCATTGACTGCTAATTATATCGTAAAAGTGCTAGAAGGTGGATAAACAACCACACAAATAACTTTTACGGCTAAGCTTTTTAGAAGATTGGTTGACTGGATGTACATCCGTTTCTGGATGTAGAGACCGGTTATTCCATTATTAAAAAAAATTGGTTGACACATAAATATATCTATTAACAATTACTCTGGCTCATCTTGAATTCTTGATCAGTATTGCATCGCTGTGGTGCCTTATACCTAATCAACAGCTTAACGCCTGTCATAACGGGAGAGTTGGGAATCAAAGATTATGGTACTTTTCAATGAGTTGTGTTTGATGAATGTTTTCTTGAGCAAGTAATTGGTCTTTAAAAAATCTTGCACAAAGGGAAGATCGGTTAGACAACCATATAAAATTTAAAAAGCAAACTTGATTTTTGTTAGGTATAAATAAAGAAATGGGCGAGGGGGCATTTGTGACCTTTAACTCGTTGTATATTTCTTCATCGAGCCAAAAAAATAGTATTCCCTCCGCCTTAAAATGAGATCATTTTTAGCCCCTTTTGTTTGTCCTAAGATAAGTTCATTTTTTAATCACTACATCGGAGTTTGTGAAAGTATGGTAAATGTATTTGTTGTCGAACCGACAATTGCGTCATGTCGAAAGACGTGGATCTCTCAACAGTAGTTGGAAGTAAAGACAACTGTATTGCTTAGTGAAAAAAAAATTTATCCCCCTATTACATGGCCTTAGGGGGCTATTTATAACCCTATTATAGGTTCCCCCTTTAGGGTTTGGGTTTTACAGGAGAATTTACATTGTTACCCTTATGACAGGGACACTCTCGGGGGCACATAGCGTCTTTTACATGTACAGGCCCCTATTGGGCCAAATAGCTCGGCCCATTCACTTGACGAATCCTCCAAACAGCGTACCGGCCCGCAAGGCCTCTTTAAGGTGGGGTTCGGTATTTGGCGAAGCATGCGCCTTCGTGCCCTGGCCTTCGCCTTACCGTCTTTGCCCATGCGGTTCTAGGCAAATCAGTCCGAGGCCACCACCGCTGCTCCCGTCATCCTCGGACTAGGCAAATCTGACCCTTCTGTGGGTGCCGGCCGCAAATCCACCTAGACTGAGGCTGCCGCCGCCCGAGGCTGCTCTTGCCTCTCCGAGGCCACCGGATCCATGCACTGGCACTGCCCGCCCCTGAGGCCACCGTCTCCACACGCCGATGCCACCCGTTCCCGAGCTGTCGTCTCCGCTAGGAAGTGTGGGAAGGAAGAGGAGGGGGGAGTGGAGAAACGAGGAGAAGGAAAGTGAGAGGAGGAGGAGAAAGTGAGAAGGAAATGGAGAGAGGAGAAGAGAAGGAGAGAAAGAAAAAGGTGAGAGGAGGAAAAGGGGGAGGCGGAGAGGCCGAATGCACGGATGAAAAAGAGTTAAGTGGAAGGGTAGCTGACTAGCTGTTGCGTGAATTGCAGGCAAAGGAGAGAAATGTCCGTATGGGAAAATTGATTTTCACATACGGTCCTTTTAAAAAGTCTGCCTATGAAAATAGCATATTATCGCAGGTGGGCCTCTTTAGCAGCCACCTACAAAAATGTATTTTCATATGCAGCCCTTGAACCACTCCTAGAGGAGCGATTTTTCAAGGAGTAGTTATGTCCCGCCTGAAATCTAGAGGGGTCTCATTCAGAAAAATTAAATCTATAGTAGTGTCATATTAGTCGCGGATGCATGATTTGAAGACTAGTCACTTAACAATAACAAGTGTTGTGTCCCTAATGTTTAGTTCATTAGTGGGATAGAGTTAGGGGCCGGATTTGAGGTAGTTGGCTACTGGGTTAGAAGTGATGTGCGTACACACACAATTTTACTGATATACATATATGCATTAGAGACATTGGTGCCGATCGAGTTAGATGTCCATTTTTTAATTTTTTTTAATCTATTTGTAAAATAAGTTTTGTAAAAAGAGCTAAATGTGGAAAATCCAGCATGTATTATGAATTCTTCATGAGCCCTTGCCTTTATGTTGATAAGTATTTAAGAATAGAAATGTATACCAGATTGTTATTACTCATGTTAAAGTTTCCATAGAAGATTTAATGGAATTAGCAGAAAAAGATACCAGATTAATTTTAACAGGTTTGTTGTTAAGAAATTCCGATAGGCAAAAACTTTGAGTCAACGTAGGATTGAAAGCAAAGCAAAGTTTTGCAGCATGCAGAACGGAGACATTTTCTGTACATAACAAAGGCGCCTACGCATATAGACAGGGTCTTCTAAAATCTAAACCCCCGACCAGAAAAGCTTAAGAATATTTCACCATTCTCATGAAAAAGTATCAGTTTTCTTTTATATCTTTCCAATATGATGGCATAATTTAGTATGCATAATTCTTTACTTTAGAACCAAGTCAATACCCTTCACGATGAATGAGCCAGCGGCTAGTAGGTAGTAGTAAACATGCATGCTACATGTCTTTGCCGCATGCTAGTGTGAAGCTAGCATGCAACTCTGTTTTATAGTACTTAAGACTCTTTTGCTGCTCTATTTCATGAGTGCAACCAATGCTTTATGCTTCTATATATATTTGTAAAGGAGACGCAATCAACCAGGAAGATAATACCATTTAATAAGATAGTTGAGATATTGGAGAAGACCATATTACATCTCGCTTGAGAAACGGCTTCTCGAGATACTTTTCTCCAAATCATATAAATATGTCCAAAATAGAATAATTTTCTCCAAATCATATAAATATGTCCAAAATAGAATAGGGAGAGTCAAGCTACATTGGACTGATATGATTATTTGTAGCTCACTCCTCATAATAATTGTGTCTAAATGATACAAAATCATGCGAAGTAGGATGGGAGAATCAAAGTTGCAGTGGAACCCTCTCACATATATGGGGAGGTGTGGAAGTATATGTTAGGATTAGAAGGGGAAGGTGCGTGATTGTTGCTTATTTGATACAAACTAAAAGGTAAAAACTAAAAACAATTTAGTTAAACATAAGCTTGATTTATATGGGAATGGATTGTTACATCCGTGCAAATTGGTGCAAATAGTGTACATATATACTTTTTTGAAAGTAAAAACTATGAAATCAAAAGTCTCTTTTAATTTTGCCTAACATTTAGTGTTAACGCAGTTGACATGGTGTCCTTTTTATAAAAACTAACACGGCTTTTTATACTATACCTAACTAGAAAAAATGTCCATGCGTTGCAACGGGTGAATGCTATTTTAATCTTATCTTATTATTGTTATACGGTATAGCAAGAGTGAATTTCATCGCTGGAATTCGCTTGGATATATATTTTTCTATAAAATTATGAGCTGCAGTTAGGAGTCTGATCGTCTCAAGTTAGCATGTGAGTTTTTTTAAAGAGATTTATTATACGACTCCTTTTGTATTTTCAAAAGCAATCGAACTTAAAATCCAATTCAAATATGGATTTGTATTTCCAAAAGCGAACAAACTTAAAAACCAACTCATGATGACGTACCAAAGTACCGGCTAAAACATCTTCAATTTTTATAATATAACAAATGCACGTGCATTGCAACGGGTGAACACTAGTTTAATTAATCTTATTGTCATACAATTTAGCTAGAGTTAAATTTAATGTGAGAATTCACTTGGATATTTTTTTTTAGAAAAATATGAGTTGTAATTAGGAGTTTGATCATCTTAAGTTAGCTTGTAAGTTTTTATAAAGAAATTTCTTATACAATTCCTTCTGTATTTTCAAAAGTGAACGAACTTAGAAACCGACTCAAACATGGATCAATGTTTCTATAAGCGAACAAACTTAAAAACCGATTCAAACACGAATAACATACTAAAATACCGGTAAAAACATCTTCAATTTTTATAATAGTAGATATTACGAGGTGGAATAAAAAGCTCGGGATGGATTTTGGAGTCTTTGTGCGAGCCGTATGCGGTGAGAGTCGCACGTACGGTAAGGAGGGGGGTTCGCGTCTATACGTGTAGTGTGGTGGTTGGGCCTACCCACCCTATTTGTTCCATGATCTATGGGTCTACTGGAGCTACCCACTTCGATCAAACTAGCCTTCCCCAGCAAGAAAACGTATCCGCACAGGCGCAACAAAGCGCTCATCGCTTGTTCTTGAGCGCGCAAGGCGCTCAAGACGGTGATTCTTGCTTCAAAACTAAAGGGCTAAAGCACTCCAGCTTCGAAGCTGGAGTTTGCAACTTCAAAACTACAGGTTTTAGCCCTCCTGCTGGGTGGGCGCTTCCTTCGTCTATCGTATGTCTCGCTTGGCTTCGTCCCGAACCAAGGAGGCATGATGGCGGGCGCGTGCGTGTGCCGACTGCAGAGACTACAAGCCGACGCCGGAAGCGACTCGCTTCTATTCTCGATTGGATATAGATGGGGAATCTCTATAGATCGTCTTTTTTCGACAACCTCTCTAAAACGCATACGAGAAAATTGCACTTCACGGCACGGCCAAAAAAAGAAAGAGCTTCGCTCGGTTGGCCCTCCTAGGCTTCCGCCTACTTTCTCTTCTCTTAAGTCTACAACAAGTGGGAGAGGCAGGATTCGAACCTACGTAGAAAACCTTCAACAGATTTACAGTCTGTCGCTTTTGACCGCTCGGCCACTCTCCCCTCCCCGGGGATACGCCCCCCTCAAACAAAGGGTTCCTGAATAAGAAGGACCTTCGTTCTTAAGTTAAGAAGAGCAGATGGGAACTATTAGATTTGCTAGCGTTCCGGGAGAATAAATAAGGTCATTTAGTAAGTTCATAACAATTTCTGTAAAGCAAGGGGCAAAGCTTCTACGACAGCTTCCCCCTCATTGCCATCGTCGGCCTTCCCCAGCTCCCCTCCTTCGTCGCTTCTGGCTAAGCATCTTTCGGCGGAGGAAAGGAGGCGACTAGTCGCTTCTGGCGAAGCAGCGAGTTCATGAGCAAGTGAATGAACGAGCTGCGAGTGAAGTGCAACAGTCGTAAGTAAGGCTCGCCGTGTTCCTAAAAGAAGTGACCATCTTTTCTTCCCTTCTACTGACACTGAGCGAGCAGCAAGCATAGGCAATAGAGTCAGCTTACGGGGTGGGGCGCAAGCAAGCGTTTTCAGGCTCCGCTAGCTAGCGTACTCTTCTGCTATCAATGAAACCGAAAGAAAAAACCAGTCCCCTTTCGTATAGATCGAGACGCAGTACTTTTTCTTTACTTCTTCCATACTAGGAAGAATGGAAGGAAATCCTTCGATAACACTTCTTCCTTATTTGAAGAAATGATATCCGACGCCCGTGGAAACTCTTTCATTTCAAAAAAGTTCTTCTTCTTAAGAAGCAAATAGCATTTCCTATTGATTTGTCTCCTGGACTAGACTAGTTATGTAGATTCGGAATTATCCGTCGCTACGCTGTTCCCAAGGACTAGCAAAATCGAAATAGCGAAATTCTTGGGTCATCTCAATGGGTTCAGAAACCACACGTTTCTCTGGATCATCATAGCGTACTTCCACATATCCACTCAGAGGAAAGTCTTTTCGTAATGGATGACCCTCGAAACCATAATCTGTTGATATACGGCGTAAATCCGGATGATTGATGGAAGAAACACCAGACATATCCCATACTTCTCGCTCCCACCGGCCGGCTGATGGAAATGGACTGACTACCGGAGATATTCGTGTTACTTCGTCTGCACTTGTTTGTACACGAATGCGTGAGTTATACCGAGTACTCAGTAAATTATGGACAACTTCAAATCTTCGTTTTCGAGAGGGATGATCCACTCCGCAAATATCGATCGAAACTTGAACCCTTGTATAGGTATGCCATTTTAGAAAGCACAACAATGGAAATGGGTAGTCAGTATTGGTATAAGATCTATTCCCATGTTCCGATCTTTTCATTTTATGTACCCATTTCTTGGGTAAAATCTCCCAACTATATTGGAAAATGGATTGGTTATCCATAAATGAAAATAAAGAAAGCTTGATTTTGGTTCCGCTTCTTGCTCTAAGCAGAAAGACTTGTCGGAAATCGCCGGTTGGGTTGGTCCGACCAAGAAAGGCATGGGAGTGGAGAGGCGGAAGTGAAAGACTGGCTACCAATAAAGATCCCTCACTGCACACTTTATATAGTTCTGTATCCAGGATCGGCTGCATGCTCTAGTGTTGAATCTGGTATAGAACCCAGGATGCTTGGTTACAATTCCGAATACGCTAAACCATGTTTGTTTTATTTTTTTTTCTCGACTGGCCATGGGTAATGAGTTTCGATGTATTGGGCGTTTCCGTTTAGAAATATAAGCTTTTTCGTGCTTGCTTGCGAGCATTGGAATGGCCTGAATGGAATGAATATTAAGATAAATAAAAGAAAGAAAATAAACCATTGAGAAAGTTATTCATTCTTATATTAATTTCCTATACTTGACCGAACAACTTCCAATTCCGTTATTTCAACTACACCAAATGATCTTTCGAATTGGTCAAGACTCTCCTGTTTATGGCCCCTTCTATATGGTTGTTGTTTCATTGAATTTGCTTCAGGCTCGCGATTCGACTTTGATCGTTATGGATTGGTACCAAACCAAGATCAAGTCCTAGGCAAGCGGACCTAATTTTAACAGCCGGTACGGTAACAATGAAAATGGCTCCTTCTTTAGTGAGATTATATGAGCAAATGCCTGAACCAAAATACGTCATTGCTATGGGAGCTTGTACTATTACAGGGGGAATGTTAGAGATAATGGTCGTGGCCGGTACGGGCATATCTTGTAATCCTCGGGTATAAATAGACCCCGAGTCCTATGTAATTTTTTGATAACACACACATTCAATACAATTCCGGCGCATCGCCACCTTTTGCTTTTGTTTTATTTCGACGAGTTCTTGCTTTCGGGTTCAGCCGATTAGGTTAGATCTCGACGTTGTTTTAGATTATATAAGATATCTACCATTCTATGAATCTTCTAGCGGCTTGATTGTCTAGATATTGTTCTTCTTTTCATACTTAATGCTGCATCAATTGAGTTTGATCTATTGAGTCGTGCTTAGAATATTGATCTCTAGCCTGCCATCTAGTTGTCGATTAGAATAGCATCGGAGTTTCAGCCGATCTTATCTTATTTAACCGTACTTATTCTATTTTATTCTATCTGCCCTTTATATTGAGACATTGCTATATTCAAATGTGTTAAACTATTGTGCAACATATCATTTACTGTTTCAACATTTTGATACAAAGCTGTATCGGAGTACTAGCCGATACATCCGATCGGCTATGCTATAAACATATATAATCCTGTTATGGATATATGTTTCGATCTAAGTGATTTATATTGTCTCGGTGTGGTAACCGATCTATCCCAATCACTTGATTTAAGTAAATATCAATATAAGGATTATATACCGTTAATGTCTACAGCCGATCAAGTAAGTTTAGCTTTTCCTTATTTATTCATAACTGCCGATCGATACACAGATGACATCGGCTCGAATATAAATGATATGTCATCGGCATCTAGCCGATCGGCTATCATTTATAGATTTAACCGCGGTTCCTTTGTCTTTATTTCTTGTTGATTACAGGATTAAATCAACTGGCACGCTCATACATCCGAAGGCGAGTTTTGGACCTGCACTGGAGTTAAGCAGATCTCCCAGGCCTCATGTTTTCTGTCAACACGCTTTTGGCACGCCCAGTGGGACCTGATCAGAAGTCAGACGTCAGATCTTCCTCATGGCCGAGAAAGCGGCGCCACCAAGCCCAGGCTCCGTTAGAGGCAAAGCGCCAAAGCCAGGGTTGACCGACATCATAGATGGCAATGTCCTGCCGGTTGATCCCGACAAGTTCACACCTGATCAGAAGCAGGAGTTCGAAGCAATGATGCAGCAAGCGCGAGATCAGTATCTGAGCTCGTTCATGCAAACTCGGAAGGGAATGCTGGTTCAGAAGTACAAGATGAAGCTAGTCGCCGATATTCCTAGAACCGGTTCTTCTAAAGATGGAGAAGTGAAACAAGATCCAGATGGCTCGGCCCAGCCGAGCATCAAAGGTGCTACCAGTGGTTTTGCAGGAAATCAAGGCGATAACCTTCCAGAGATGCATAGAGCTCCAAGTCGTATTCCCCAAGAACTACCAGGAGGGAATTTCAGTCAAGATCTTCAGGAGTCTTTCAACAACTTTCAGGATCGGGTTGACTATGCGGTGCACCATGCTTTGATCAATCAATCCGGGGTATTAGTCAACACACTATCGAACATGATGAAGTCGATAGCCGATGGCTCGATAGCTGAGCATCAGGCTACAGGCCCGGTCTACTTGCCAGGAGGTGTTTTTCCAAACTATCGAACCTTAATCACTGATGCTCAACCAGCTGTGTAGGCAGCTCCACCTATCGCACCCGTGGCTCAACCAACAGCATCAGCATCAACACCCTTACCTGCTGCATCGGCTACCGCGGCAGCTCAGCCGATGAACCCTCGATTACTAATGAGGGAATATTCACAGCCTGCTGGACAGACCTCGAATCAGCCAACTCAAGATCAGGTTGCTGCTTTGTTTCTCCCACCACCACCAGTTGTTGATCCGGCACAACAGCAACCGATCCAGCAGGCACCATCAACTCAGCCGGTGGTGCAATAGATCCAACAGCAGGTCGCGCAGCTAGCGCAGCATGGTCACCACCATTCTAGCCGTGGTTGCCAGACCAATCCAAACAACCAGGCCATACAGCCTATACAGCAGGCGCAACGGTTCACGCGATGTCACAACCGGCCCAACAACAGTTGGCGCAGCCGGTTTCAAACGAAGCGCTGTTTAACCCAGCAGCATCTCAACCAATCCAGCAAACACTCGCCAAAGGCAACGGCTTTCAGCCGATTCAACAGACTCGGTACGGAGCAACAGGCCCTGATCCAGCACTTGGGTCAGGCCATGCATCGGCTGGGTTTCGCAGCACCTGGGGGGCAACCTGCGCCAGCACAGTTGTGAACTCAAGCCACCCCAGAACCATTTGTAATCACGTACAACCGGATTACGGACACCATGATACCCGGATGGTTCCTGAGCACTTTGGTACGCAATATCCGAGCCTGAATCTGCATAATTACAAAGTGGGGCAACTTAAGCTATCAGTATTCAAGCCTCCATCCCCGCAAGCCCAGTATCAACCAGGGGGGATCGGCCCAGGCAACAGTTCGCTTCCCGCAGTTTTGGTCAGATTTGACCTATGCAGCAGCAATTCGCACGGAAGGCAGCCTCAAGCAACGACCATGGGCGATGGGAATGCCGACGTAATGAGGGAGCAATTTGGGCTCAGGCCAAAAGAGACTGGGAGTTTGTATCGACAACCTTATCCCGAGTGGTTTGAGAGGGTTCCTCTTCCCAATCGGTTCAAAATTCTGGATTTCTCCAAGTTTTCAGGACAAGAGGGCGTGTCAACTTATGAGCACATTAGCCGATATCTTGCTCAGTGTGGAGAAGCATCGGCTGTGGACGCCTTGAGAGTTAGGATGTTCCGATTATCTTTGTCCGGATCAGCTTTTACCTGGTTCTCATCTTTGCCATATGTGTCGGTCAATAGTTGGGCCGATTTAGAGAAGCAGTTCCATAGCTATTTCTACAGCGGGGTCCACGAAATGAAGTTGTCTGATTTAACAGCAATCAAACAGCGGTATGATGAGCCTGTACACAAGTATATTCAGAGGTTCAGAGAGATGAGGAACAAGTGCTTCAGCTTAAGTTTGACCGATGCCCAGTTAGCCGATTTGGCTTTCCAGGGTATGATCCCTCCAATCAGGGAGAAGTTCTCATCCGAAGACTTCGATAGCCTATCACATTTGATATAAAAGGTAACCTTGCATGAGCATAGGTCGGCTGACGTCAGGAGGAGCTCTAAAAAGGTCAACCACGTTTGCCCGTATATGTATGGATCAGACGATGAAGATGATGACTCTGAGATAGCTGCAGCCGAGTGGGTAAGGAGCAAAAAGGTTATACCGTGTCAATGGGTGAAAAGTCCTGGAAAGGAGCAAAAGTATGATTTTGATATCACTAAAGCTGACAAGATTTTTGACTTGCTACTCCGAGAAAAGCAGATTCAGCTTCCTGCCGGTCATACGATCCCATCGGCTGAGGAATTAGGCAAGAGGAGATATTGCAAGTGGCATAATTCTGGATCTCATTCTACCAACGATTGCAAAGTTTTTAGGCAGCAAATCCAGGTGGCCATCGAAGGGGGAAAGATTAAGTTTGATGATTCCAAGAAGCCGATGAAGGTTGATGGGAATCTTTTCCCTGTTAATATGGTGCATACAGCAAGTCAAGCTGCCGATGGACCTCGTCCGAAGGGTTTCCAAGTACATTCGGCTAGAATTATTGATAAATATCAAAGGAGATATGATAAGCAGCAGGGAAGACGTTATGAGGAGAACGACAGTGGTTTTGATCCTCATTGGGATTGCGAGTTCTTCAGATTCTGCTAGAACAAAGGAATGAGGTTGACATCTATCGAAAACTGTCCCGGGTGTAGCGACGTCATTGAGAGCTCAAGTCGACCACATAATAGGGGTGATCGGCCAAGACAGATAAGACTCCCTGTTCATCAAAGGTTGGGTCCAATGGGTCAAGATCATGGAGATGAGCCGACCGGAAAGAATCAATGGTGCCCTTCTGGTATTTTCACAAAGAACCAGAAAAGGAGGGTCCAGAGGTTGAGGAGCAGGGAACATTTTCAGGAGGTTGAAGAAGAAATCAATCATCGGCTGAAGAAACCAAGACCGAGGCAGGTGTGGCGCGTTAAGAGTCAAGCTCCTGCAGCCAATGATGCTACAGCCGATGAAGCGAAGAGGTTGGCAAAAGGAAAGAGTGTTGTTACAGCACCAATCAACATGGTCTTCACGCTGCCAGCCGAATTCGGAATTAGTCAAGCCGATGTCGATGAAGTGGAAGAAGAATCGGCCAAGCTAGTCCTGTCATCGGAGCAGGCGGTATTTGAGAAGCCCGAGGGAACGGAGAATCGGCATCTTAAGCCATTGTATGTAAATGGCTACGTCAATAGGAAGCCGATGTCTAAAATGATGGTCGATGGCGGGGCTGCGGTGAATTTGATGCCTTATGCTACGTTCAGGAAGCTGGGTAGGAACGCCGAGGATCTCATCAAGACAAATATGGTGCTCAAAGATTTTGGCGGTAATCCATCAGAGACCAAAGGTGTTTTGAATGTGGAACTGACAGTCGGCAGCAAGACTATTCCTACCACGTTTTTCGTCATTGATGGGAAGGGGTCATATAGTTTATTTCTTGGAAGAGATTGGATTCATGCCAATTGCTGTATCCCTTCAACTATGCATCAGTGTTTGATTTAGTGGCAAGGTGACAAGATAGAGGTTGTGCCAGCCGACAGGTCAGTTAACGTTGCCAATGCTGATTTAGCTCTTTGGGAGATGGATGGCCTTGATTGCTTATCTGGAAAAGTCTGGGATGGAGATTTTCTAAAAGTGTCCGATTCTGATATACAGCCAATTGAAGATGGAGAACCCAAGCTATTACTTTGAGGGCGTTGTGGAGGGTTCAGATGCCTGTGCTAAGGATACAGTAGATGATCTCGATGATAAGCAGGGTCAAGGTTTTATATCGGCCGATGATTTGGAAGAAATTGATATAGGTCCAGGTGATCGGCCAAGGCCGACATTCATTAGCAAAGGTTTGTCTTCGGAGTTCAGAACCAAGTTGATAGAGCTCCTAAAAGAATTTAGAGATTGCTTCGCTTGGGAATTTATGAGATGCCCAGACTCAGCCGATCGATCGTCGAACATCGGCTACCTATCAAACCAGGTGTTAGACCACGTCAGCAACCTCCAAGGAGATGTAAAGCCGATATGCTCGAACCTGTTAAGGCTGAGATTAAACGATTGTATGATGCTGGTTTTATTCGTCCCTGCCGATATGCAGAGTGGGTCTCTAGCATAGTTCCAGTTATTAAAAAGAATGGCAAGGTCAGGGTGTGTATTGATTTTCGAGATTTGAATAAAGCGACACAGAAGGACGAATATCCAATGCCAGTAGCCGATCAGCTGGTCGATGCTGCATCAGGAAACAAGATTTTGAGTTTTATGGATGGGAACGCAGGTTATAATCAGATCTTTATGGCTGAGGAAGATATCCATAAAACGGCCTTTAGATATCCTGGTGCAATCGGCTTATTTGAATGGGTTGTTATGACTTTCGGCCTAAAGAGTGCTGGAGCAACATATCAGAGGGCCATGAACTATATATATCATGATTTGATCGGCTCGTTGGTCGAAGTTTATATTGACGATGTGGTTGTTAAATCCAAAGAAGTTTCTGATCACATAGCCGATTTAAGAAAAGTCTTCGAGAGAACCAGGAAATATGGCTTGAAGATGAATTCGACAAAATGTGCTTTTAGCGTATCGGCTGGCCAGTTTTTGGGATTTCTTGTTCATGAAAGAGGGATTGAGGTAACTCAGCGGAGCATTAACGCAATCCAGAGGAGAATTAACCCGGTAAAAATAAAACCCAAGTTAAGGAGAGTGTATGATGGACATGGCTACACAGTACAGACAAAGCTCACATCATGGATTGACAGATGATATCAAAGGATCAAAGTCCTCAAGTGCCCTGGAACCGATTCGGCCATGCCGCTACCACTGGCTGACTTCCAAACGGCTACGCGAATCTGCATACGACCTCGGTTTTTGGCCTGAGTATTGAATAGGACAAGTTTTCGGAGTCCCTGTTTCCACGAGATCTGGCTATCAGCAGATCCATCTCGTTTGGCCGCAAAATGACAAAACAGGTTTGCTTGACGGTCCCTTGTCATGCGGGCCAATGGGCTTGTACTTCGTTTGGGACCACCGGCCAGTGGGAGCTCCATGTGGGGTGCGCCCAAACAGGTGGAGGTACGACCTAGAGGTCTCCACCTCCTTAAATAGTTAGGTACCGCTTTACAAGTTGTCTTCTGTGGGTTTTGCTAATTGTAAGTTTGCATTGCATCTTTCGCTTGGCAGCGCGCGTGTCGAGCTAGACTCGTCCGGTCTGCTTGTTCGGCAGACCTCCAATTGTCGTGTATCAATTTATCTTTGTGCGTCTTGTTTCTAGCAATTCAGTTGCTTTATCTCTTGTTCTTTGCTTTGTTCTGCAGATTTGCTTGCAGGAATAAGGTTGATTGCACCGGCAATGATCAACAAACCGCACGAGAGGTGTATCGATCGCTAAAGGCGCTAACACACGTCCTGTACGGTTGTAAGTGGAATCGTCAACGTTTCTCCCAAATCGGTAGTTATCAACTCACCCGAAAGATCGGGCCAACAGGACAGCCTTGAGTGTGAGAGAAACTCAGGGTTCATCAGGTGGTATCGAGCTTTCGTTCTCGGGTGAGTTTTTCTTCACCTATAACAGAAAATAGCCATAAAAAAAAAAATTGTATCATTTACTTAGCATATTGGTGCCATTGCATTATTCTTTTTTCAGTTTTTTTTTGCTTTGTTGAAGTCTGGTGTTTGCATCGTCGAGTCGTGCTGTGCTGGTCGCTTAGCGTTTAGTCCATTTAGAGTTTCGCGTTTGGTCACATGTTTAATACGTCGTCGTTCGCCTCCGTGTCTCTTCTTGTTGTCGTCGGACCTTACGAAAACGGAATCTGGCTCGCTGCCACGATCTCTTTTACGTAGTTTTCAGAAGTTTTTTGTGTTGTTTTTTTGAGTTCTTTGAGTTGCATAAGCTTCTGTTTCGTGGCTGTGCGTGCATGTGTGCGAGGAATGAATAGAGGATATAGCAGATTCAGGCTTGGATCTCGGTGGCGTGGAGGAAAGAAAAAAAGGAAAGAAAAGCAAAAAGAAAGGGAAGGAAGTTGCGGGGATGACGTGCTAGTGCAAGGCTAATTTTTTCTGGCAGGTAAACATTATCATGGCGACCGCACCACTCTCGGCCGGCCCGTACTGCTTTTCTCATTTCCACACCACAACAGTCGAGCAGCACCATCCTCCATTATGTGACAAGTCAGGACAAAGGCGGTCTGCACAGGAACCGAGTGCTTCTCTTCAATGGCTCAGGCAGAACGAGAGTGTTCAGTGGCCACGTTGCAAGGGTTTTTGGGCTGTTTGCAGTGACTTGCCCTAGCAAGCGTGTTTTGGGTAGTCAAAAAGATGGGTGAGTACTCTCTGCTAGTGGAGTTCGGATCGAATGATACACTTGATTTGCTTGGCGGGCTGACCATGAGATAATGAGCCAGCCGGAAGAAGGGCTATGGGTGGCAGATGCGATACGTTGGAGAGCTATTGTGCAGCGGTTGTCCTTAGA
>CM020179.1:31056082-31139564 GCA_009805545.1 Oryza longistaminata | reverse complement strand
AACCCTAGGGATATTGGTCCCCCCCCCTGACCCGTGGAAACTCACCACGCCGCTGCCTCTTCTCGACTGGAGCGGCGCCCGCGCCGCCTCTGCTCGTCCGGACGCGCGCCGGCGGTGGGCCGCGCATCTGCCCGCGCCGCCGCTGCTAATCTGGTTACTTGTTACTAAGCTCCTAATCTGGTTACATTTTTTTTTCCTGGCAGTGATGAAGTGCTCATTGGGTGGAGATGGAATGACAGGAATATCAACTTTAAAAGAAATAGATTTGTGACCTGTGTTATCAATAGAGCAATGTTTTATGCAAGTTTGAGAGTAAACTGTAGTTAGCACATGATGTCAACAGCTATAGATTTAGTCCAGTTGATGTCAACTACAAATTTAGTCGAGTTGTTGCCCATGGAGTACTAAAGGTTGTGTTGTTAAATTGGAAGTCATTAAGTCAAATGTTTGTAGTAGCAAGCACTAATTACTTGTTCTTCTTTGTTTTAAAAGTTTGGGAGGTTTTCTTGACTACAACACCTTATGTCCAATCTGAATGTTACTAGGTTAACAGATAGTCCTATACTGAATTGCTGATGGGAATCTTTATCATTGATGCAGTATCACTAGTTGGCATGGTTGCTGTTGGACTCAATATTTCAGTTGGCTGGTCGATATATAATTTTCTAATCATTGATCATGCAATGTCACTAGTAGGCATGGTTGATGTTGTCTCTGCAGGAGAAGTTTATGGAGCAATTGATCTGGAGTTGGATGACCCTGATGAAATAACTATGCTAGCTGTCAAAAACTAGTCCTTTCTTTTCATCTTTTGGCTGATGGTTATAGGAGTAGCTAGTATCTGCTGTTGATCTGTTGTCAGTGAGGATGTTGTTAGATGAAGCTTAAATATTAATAATTTTTCTTCAGTTAATATAATTCTATTTTGTACATTTTACAGAATAATTATAACATGAGATTTGCAGCCAGTCTTTAAATATGTATAATTTTTCAGAATTTTCACGATTTTCTAGGCATTTTCAGAATTTTTATATTTTTAGTGCATTATTTCGAAATTCAATAATGTATTTTGATTTCTAAAAGAATTGGATTTTGAAAATTTTGTACGATAGTATGAAATTTCCTGTTGGAATTATCCCACCAACCCCCCTTGTTCCAATTTCCAAACAAACATCCCATGGTGGAGAGGAACCGGAAGGGGATTGGGTGGTGGGAGGGGTTTAACCCAATCCCTCCGTGGGGTGGATCTCCCTGGGGTAAATTTTCCCTTGCTGCCGAATGAGGCCTTAAAAGGGAGGGTGATCTCCTAGCCACTTGAAGCATGTGAGGTTGAGAGAAGAGGGGGAACACGCGCTCGCTCGCCTCGCCTGGCAGGGCAGGGTAGGCGCGCGCACGACGTACGCGTCGAATGGTCCGCAAAATTGGTTCCTCACCCTTGCGCAGATGCAATTTTGTTTTGCTGCGGGAAATTCGAATTTGTTTGTTTTGGAAACATTCCGAAAAAACCGTTGCGCAAAAACGGCGTGGAATCCGGATAGGTTACGCGCGACTTATCCGATTCGGTTACACGGAGTGGAGATCGTGCGAGCGCCCTGATCAAGCGATCTTTCTCTATATAAACCGAGCCGCCGCCTCCACAAAATCATTCTAGGGTTTGCCTCCTACTCTATGTTGTGCCATCGCTCATAGACTACTCCATCATGCTCGCCGGCGTGCACCGGCGATCGGGAGAGCATGTCTCCGGAACCTCGCCTTCGGCGTCCTGCACCGGGAGAAGGCGACAATAAGGTTTTTGGAAAGCGCTTCGCGCGACTGCTCCCTGTTCGTCCACGACGGCTCGTCTTTCTGTTCACTCGTGTGCTGCGGCGCTGCGCGCCTTCGTCAACGCCCGCAACCGTAAGTAATTCCTGCTGAGCAACCGATCTTTCGGTAACCTCGGTACGTGTTCAACATGTTGTGCATATTTGATATATTCATGTTTTACTGCTTAGTTTACATGTGTAGATCCAATGATGCGTTCATGCTAGTTTACATGTGCAATGTTATGATTTATTTATAGAATAAATTAAATCATTATGTGCTTATAATTTCAACAAACTCTATGCTTTAATGTAGAAGATATCGACATGTTTGAGGCTTTGATTTCACCCAGTTTTCAGAAAAAAAAAATAAGAAGAAGAAGAAGAGCCAAGCAAAAATCAATTTCAACATGAAAAAAAAAATGCAGGTTTCAATAAGACTTGAGTATATAGCTTGCCCCTTTGAATCGCGGGATTGAGAAAACGTAGGATTTTGATAGGAATGTAAGTGTAAAACAGAGGATTGCAAAACGTAGGAAAAACACAGGAATGACTGTTTGATTGAACCACAGGAAAAACACAGGAATTAGATGAGAGAGATAGACTCAAAGGAAATGTTGTACACATCTAGCACTGTCACTAGATCTACTCAAATTACAAATGTCATGTTTATTGTCTTAATATTTTGGATTAAAATATACCGAATTATGACCAAATTTCCAACAATTGCTAACCGAATCGGATTGTGTATGGACGAAAAATCGGACGAAATTAGATGTGACGACCGGAAAAATACGAATATTTATATTAGTTATAGATTATAGATTATTCTTTTTCTTTTGCCCTTTTTAGTTTTTTTGGTTGGACTTTTTTCACATGCTTTTTTTTGTTTTTTTTTTGGCTTTTTTTTCTGACCTGCCCTTTTTGTTTTTTCGCCTTCTTTTACGCTATTTTGGGCTTTTTTTTTACTTTTTAATCATTGCGTACAGATCGGATCTTTCTTTGGGGAACCAGACTTTTCTTTTCGACTTTTTTTTCGCTCTTTTTTCATATTTTTTTTCGGACGATTTTTTCACCCCATTTTACATGGAATTGGATTGGATTTTTCGCCCTTTTCTTAATTACCGGTGACGGACACATTTTGTTCTTTTTAAGGCCCAATTAATTCACGTTGATGAAAGCATAGAACAAAAACCGATTTATACACGGATGACGTACCAAAGTACTAGCAAAAACATCTTCAATTTTTATAATAATAGAGATAAAAAAATGCACGTGCGTTGCAACGGATGAAGACTATTTTAATCTTATTATTGCTATACATTTAATTAAGGTGAAATTTACTGTGAGAATTCGCTTGGATATAATATAAAAGAAAATCATGATATGCAATTAGGAGTCCGATCTTCTTATGTTAGCATGCGTGTGTTTTAAAGAGATTTGTTATATGATTTATTCTGTATTTCTAAAAGCGAACGAACTTAAAAACCGACTCAAATATGGATCTATATTTCCAAAGACAAACAAACTTAAAAACCGACGCATACACAGATGACGTACCAAAGTACTGGCAAAAGCATGTTCAGTTTTTAATTTTTATAATAGTAGAGATTAAGCAGTAAGCATGGAAGGTTATTTGTTTCTACTACATTATGGAAGGTTATTTGTTTCTACTACATTTTGAATGGGACTTGCATTGTTGTGGAAGAAAAACAGTAGAATAGCCAGTGACAGTGAGATAATGAAGCGACTCATCCATGCAAAAGGCCCAAACTACAGTGTCGCCTGTCGCGAGTCTTAGCCATGAATCTTCCAACTAAAAGCTCTATCCTATTCCAGAGTTCAAGTTTGTTTTTACAGATATAATAGTGTTGTTTTGCAGGATTCAGAATTCATGTTTGCGATTTCAACTTTCAACAAGAATTTCTGGTTTTAAGTTTCAATGATTCATATTCTGGATTAATGTCACAACAAATTTCCATCTAACAGGCAAAAGAGCTTTTCGTCTCCCTGTATTAGACGGTCTGAAGTTAGAAAATCCTTAAGCCATCAAAATATCAAGTCTGTTGGAATTAATACATGGGTCTTAGCCCACTCGAAGATTAATTCTTTGAAAAATCACAAAAGCCCACCTCATAAGATGATATGCATGGAAAGTTTAGTAACACCTTACTTATTCTAGTAGAGTGGGACCTCTTAGGCCTTATTCGGCTCGGGTGTAAAAGGCCGGGATACCAGCCTTTTCTCCGGCCCCTTCGGGGAAGCCCACCACGAGGGGAAAGAATCCCTGGTTTGTCAACAAATGCATTCGGCTTGGCCCGGGAAGGTGGATTTCCCGGCCCAATACCTCCCAAACCCTAGGGATATTGGTCCACCACCCTGACCCGTGGAAACTCACCACGCCGCTGCCTCTTCTCGACTGGAGCGGCGCCCGCGCCGCCTCTGCTCGTCCGGACGCGCGCCGGCGGTGGGCCGCGCATCTGCCCGCGCCGCCGCTGCTAATCTGGTTACTTGTTACTAAGCTCCTAATCTGGTTACATTTATGTTGAGTAGTGTATTATTATCTAGTAATTGTTTAGTGATGAAGCGAAAAATTCCTCGCGTTAGTGGCAACTGCATCAATCGGCCGGCCACGTAATCCGGGCTCGTTGGAGCAGAGCCAATGCTTTTGCTTCGAGAAGGAAGCAGATTCCAAGCTTGATTTGCCATTTTTTTTATATTTACTAAGATTTGATAAACTTCAGTGGGCTGGAAACTTTTCCAGATCAGTTCACAGTTTCTAACCTTGCGTAACTTTGTGGGAAGATACGTTCTCGGCTTATCCGTTAATCCTAGTGAAATAGTACTAGATAAGATCCAACATTGTAACATTTCATTCCATTTTTAGTTTGGGATGGTCGAGAATGATTCACCAAGGTCCAAATTCAGTTACCCATTGACTGCTAATTAGATCGTAAAAGTGCTAGAAGGTGGATAAACAACCACGCAAATAACTTTTGCGGCTAAGCTTTTTAGAAGATTGATTGACACCTCAATATAGCTGCAAACAAATACTCTGCACACAGCACACTAGGCTCATCTTGAATTCTTGATCAGTATTGCATCGCTGTGGTGCCTTGTACCTAACCAACAGCTTAACGCCTGTCGTAACGGGCAGTGGTGGAGCATGAGCAAAATAGAGGAGGTGCACTACTATACCACAAGTGTAATCTTATACGTGTTTACATTAAGTAACATCATAGTAAACATTCAATACACAAAAATAGGTAAAAGAAAATGTAGCGATAATGTGTTTACCAAAATAGAGAACCCCAATGTTAATATAAAAATTAGTGAACTGTAGTAAAAAAAAGTAAGACTAAAATCACAACAAAAAAGATACCCAAATTAGAGAACTACCTCAATCCACACTCATTGTCTAAAACACAAAAGAGGCAAATGATAACAAATTGGAACTCAACCCTAAATTTAGAGAAAAAAAAAAACAACCAATAATCATCCAATTGACTCCCTATCAAGCAAAATTGTTCGGTTTGCTTACAGTAAATCAGAATGATCCTAAAAAACAATTTGGAAAGGAACCAACTCGTCAGCTGACTACCCGAGAATACTAATAAGCTGCAAGCATGAACGCATCTTTTACCTTCTTGCTCTGTATGGTGGCCTGTTGAGGGTACACTTGGTTGAGTTAAGGGGGTGCACAAGTGATAAACAAATGGTGCCTATAGGTAAAATGATTTTTGGACCTGGGTGCTTGTGAACCCTCCCTGATCACTGTAGCCCCGCCCCGGTAACAGGAGAGTTGGGAATCAAAGATTAAGGTACTTTTCAATGAATTGTGTTTGATGAATGTTTTCTTAAGCATGTAATTGGTCTTTAAAAAATCTTGCACAAAGGAAAGATCGGTTAGGCAACCATATAAAATTTTAAAAGCAAACTTGATTTCATTTGTTAGGTATGAAATAAAGAAATGGGCGAGGGAACATTTCTGACCTTTCACTCGTTGTATATTTCTTCATCGAGCCATAGTATTCCTTCCGCCTTAAAATGAGATCATTTTTAGCCCCTTTTGTTTATCCTAAAATAAGTTTATTTTTTAATCACTATATCGGAGTTTATAAAAGTATGATAAATGTATTAGGAGTAGATGAAGTGCTAAATAATTGCATTAGGTTTGATAAAGTGAGGGTACCTGTTCTTTTTTTATTGGTATGTATGGAATGTTGTAAAAAATAATTTATTTTAAGACATAGTCAGTATAACAGTATGGGTATTTCTAGTAGCAAATATACACATTTTGACAATGTTATTTTTATTTTAAATGATTGATTTCGGCAGTGGGCCTGTTCGGCTGCCATTCTTGCTGCAGCACTACAGCTGCAGCGCTTGGTTGCGCGGCTACAGCTGTGCTGCTTACTGCTGCAGCTAGCTGCCATACAGCTGCGAAAAATGGCAGCCAAACAGGCCAAGTGTTCATAGCTAAAACTATAATGTTATACAACAAAATTTTGCCTCTCTCATTTGTTACATAGCCAAATTTTGACAGCCAACAAAGATTTGGATCGGTAGATGGATAAAATTGCCAAAGGTTTGACTTCAATACAAATAAAAAAATCACTGAAAATTATTGTTGAAGCAGCCAAACAATTGGTATGGCACAAATTGAGTTCCAAAAGAAAACCATCGTATTTTCTTTTAAGAAAAAAAGGCATTGGAATCACATTTCTGGTTCTGGCTACCAACCCGGCGCCCTGGCCACGGATGCATACTTTCCAGAATCCAGAGAAGCTAGGTGGTGCTCTTCATCTAATAAAGATGAAGATTAGGTTAAGGCATAAAAAAAGTAAATTATTAGCACATAATTAATTAAGTTTTAATTATTATAAATTTAAAAATATTTATTTAATATTTTAAAGTAATTTGTATATAGAAAAATTTTGAGAGATGCTAGAGCACAGGATGCCGTTGAAACGGGACAATTATTTGTTTGTTTTGGAAACATTCCGAAAAAACCGTTGCGCAAAAACGGCGTGGAATCCGGATAGGTTACGCGCGACTTATCCGATTCGGTTACACGGAGTGGAGATCGTGCGAGCGCCCTGATCAAGCGATCTTTCTCTATATAAACCGAGCCGCCGCCTCCACAAAATCATTCTAGGGTTTGCCTCCTACTCTATGTTGTGCCATCGCTCATAGACTACTCCATCATGCTCGCCGGCGTGCACCGGCGATCGGGAGAGCATGTCTCCGGAACCTCGCCTTCGGCGTCCTGCACCGGGAGAAGGCGACAATAAGGTTTTTGGAAAGCGCTTCGCGCGACTGCTCCCTGTTCGTCCACGACGGCTCGTCTTTCTGTTCACTCGTGTGCTGCGGCGCTGCGCGCCTTCGTCAACGCCCGCAACCGCGAGTAATTCCTGCTGAGCAACCGATCTTTCGGTAACCTCGGTACGTGTTCAACATGTTGTGCATATTTGATATATTCATGTTTTACTGCTTAGTTTACATGTGTAGATCCAATGATGCGTTCATGCTAGTTTACATGTGCAATGTTATGATTTATTTATAGAATAAATTAAATCATTATGTGCTTATAATTTCAACAAACTCTATGCTTTAATGTAGAAGATATCGACATGTTTGAGGCTTTGATTTCACCCAGTTTTCAGAAAAAAAAAATAAGAAGAAGAAGAAGAGCCAAGCAAAAATCAATTTCAACATGAAAAAAAAATGCAGGTTTCAATAAGACTTGAGTATATAGCTTGCCCCTTTGAATCGCGGGATTGAGAAAACGTAGGATTTTGATAGGAATGTAAGTGTAAAACAGAGGATTGCAAAACGTAGGAAAAACACAGGAATGACTGTTTGATTGAACCACAGGAAAAACACAGGAATTAGATGAGAGAGATAGACTCAAAGGAAAATTAGCAAGAGGTTGAAGCTCTTGCTAAATTTCCTCCAAAATCTCTATTGGATTGTCCATTCCATAGGAATTTCAAAGGATTAGATAGGATTCAATCCTTTGTTTCAAAGGGCTTCATAGGAAATTTTCCTATAGGATTGAAATCCTCTAAAATTCCTATGTTTTTCCTTGAAATCAAAGATGCCCTAAACACCATTGCGATTTGCAGGCTTCGATTTCATAATTTTATTTTTTGGCTTTTTGCTGGCCTTCAGATGATCAGATTCATCGCACATGTGTTCATATATTTATATATTTATTTAAGACAGCAATATTTTAGCATTCATATTCTGCAAGGCTCGATTTTTTGCCCGTGGCGACTTCACCGGCCGACGCGCACGCCGGCGCCCGCCACCGCGCCCATGGGCGGCACCGGCTGCGGTATCGGCGGCAGCTGGCGGTGCCGTAACAGCGGCGGCGGCGGCGGCGGCGCAGCCCTGTACGCCGCCGCTGCCGCCGCCAGGTACGCATCGTCGAGCCACCTGCTGCCGGTGCGGCGGCGGCTTGCAGCTGCAGGTGCGGCGGCGGCCGCGGCGGGGTCGAGGTGGACGACGCCGCCGAGCTTGTAGGAGAGTTGAGCACGCCGTGGGTGGTCCTGCTCGAGCCGACCTTGCGGACCGGGTAGGACGCCACCGCGGCGGCGGTGGGCCCGTCCCCGGCACCGGCGAGGACGTCCGGGAGCGGGCGAACACCTCCCCGACGTCGCGGTCGCGCCGAGCCCTGCGCGCTCCGCGCGGAGGAGCACGCGACGACCGCGCCGCTCCCGGCGCCGACGCCGGGACGGCGAGCGGACGTGGGCGTCCTTCCCCTTCCACGACGGGTTGAGGCCGCCGGCGCGGTCCGTGGCGACGCGCTGGCGCGCGCGGGGGTCGCCGGCGAGGTAGACCACCGCGTAGACCTCCATCTTGGAGACGAGGTTGACGCCCCTCAGGTCGCTCGCGGACAGCAGCGTCAGCTCCAGCGTCCTGCACGCCATCGCCATGGCCGGTGGCCGGCTTTGGCTTCCGTCGATATCGAAGCTGCTCGACCTTGAACGCGCCATGATCGCGTATATATATAGCGGTAATTAGAATATGTTGAGTAGTGTATTATTATCTAGTAATTGTTTAGTGATGAAGCGAAAAATTCCTCGCGTTAGTGGCAACTGCATCAATCGGCCGGCCACGTAATCCGGGCTCGTTGGAGCAGAGCCAATGCTTTTGCTTCGAGAAGGAAGCAGATTCCAAGCTTGATTTGCCATTTTTTTTATATTTACTAAGATTTGATAAACTTCAGTGGGCTGGAAACTTTTCCAGATCAGTTCACAGTTTCTAACCTTGCGTAACTTTGTGGGAAGATACGTTCTCGGCTTATCCGTTAATCCTAGTGAAATAGTACTAGATAAGATCCAACATTGTAACATTTCATTCCATTTTTAGTTTGGGATGGTCGAGAATGATTCACCAAGGTCCAAATTCAGTTACCCATTGACTGCTAATTAGATCGTAAAAGTGCTAGAAGGTGGATAAACAACCACGCAAATAACTTTTGCGGCTAAGCTTTTTAGAAGATTGATTGACACCTCAATATAGCTGCAAACAAATACTCTGCACACAGCACACTAGGCTCATCTTGAATTCTTGATCAGTATTGCATCGCTGTGGTGCCTTGTACCTAACCAACAGCTTAACGCCTGTCGTAACGGGCAGTGGTGGAGCATGAGCAAAATAGAGGAGGTGCACTACTATACCACAAGTGTAATCTTATACGTGTTTACATTAAGTAACATCATAGTAAACATTCAATACACAAAAATAGGTAAAAGAAAATGTAGCGATAATGTGTTTACCAAAATAGAGAACCCCAATGTTAATATAAAAATTAGTGAACTGTAGTAAAAAAAAGTAAGACTAAAATCACAACAAAAAAGATACCCAAATTAGAGAACTACCTCAATCCACACTCATTGTCTAAAACACAAAAGAGGCAAATGATAACAAATTGGAACTCAACCCTAAATTTAGAGAAAAAAAAAAACAACCAATAATCATCCAATTGACTCCCTATCAAGCAAAATTGTTCGGTTTGCTTACAGTAAATCAGAATGATCCTAAAAAACAATTTGGAAAGGAACCAACTCGTCAGCTGACTACCCGAGAATACTAATAAGCTGCAAGCATGAACGCATCTTTTACCTTCTTGCTCTGTATGGTGGCCTGTTGAGGGTACACTTGGTTGAGTTAAGGGGGTGCACAAGTGATAAACAAATGGTGCCTATAGGTAAAATGATTTTTGGACCTGGGTGCTTGTGAACCCTCCCTGATCACTGTAGCCCCGCCCCGGTAACAGGAGAGTTGGGAATCAAAGATTAAGGTACTTTTCAATGAATTGTGTTTGATGAATGTTTTCTTAAGCATGTAATTGGTCTTTAAAAAATCTTGCACAAAGGAAAGATCGGTTAGGCAACCATATAAAATTTTAAAAGCAAACTTGATTTCATTTGTTAGGTATGAAATAAAGAAATGGGCGAGGGAACATTTCTGACCTTTCACTCGTTGTATATTTCTTCATCGAGCCATAGTATTCCTTCCGCCTTAAAATGAGATCATTTTTAGCCCCTTTTGTTTATCCTAAAATAAGTTTATTTTTTAATCACTATATCGGAGTTTATAAAAGTATGATAAATGTATTAGGAGTAGATGAAGTGCTAAATAATTGCATTAGGTTTGATAAAGTGAGGGTACCTGTTCTTTTTTTATTGGTATGTATGGAATGTTGTAAAAAATAATTTATTTTAAGACATAGTCAGTATAACAGTATGGGTATTTCTAGTAGCAAATATACACATTTTGACAATGTTATTTTTATTTTAAATGATTGATTTCGGCAGTGGGCCTGTTCGGCTGCCATTCTTGCTGCAGCACTACAGCTGCAGCGCTTGGTTGCGCGGCTACAGCTGTGCTGCTTACTGCTGCAGCTAGCTGCCATACAGCTGCGAAAAATGGCAGCCAAACAGGCCAAGTGTTCATAGCTAAAACTATAATGTTATACAACAAAATTTTGCCTCTCTCATTTGTTACATAGCCAAATTTTGACAGCCAACAAAGATTTGGATCGGTAGATGGATAAAATTGCCAAAGGTTTGACTTCAATACAAATAAAAAAATCACTGAAAATTATTGTTGAAGCAGCCAAACAATTGGTATGGCACAAATTGAGTTCCAAAAGAAAACCATCGTATTTTCTTTTAAGAAAAAAAGGCATTGGAATCACATTTCTGGTTCTGGCTACCAACCCGGCGCCCTGGCCACGGATGCATACTTTCCAGAATCCAGAGAAGCTAGGTGGTGCTCTTCATCTAATAAAGATGAAGATTAGGTTAAGGCATAAAAAAAGTAAATTATTAGCACATAATTAATTAAGTTTTAATTATTATAAATTTAAAAATATTTATTTAATATTTTAAAGTAATTTGTATATAGAAAAATTTTGAGAGATGCTAGAGCACAGGATGCCGTTGAAACGGGACAATTTAATAAATCTAATTCCATATGTCGCACCAAACATACGTAGAGTTCCCACACGCAAAACAAGCAAAGCAGCGTAGCCCCAACTTTCCTACCTGTGTAGCGAAGCAGCAGCACTCATCATCTTTTGCCCCATCGGCCACAATAATGGTAGGGGAAGAAGGAGCATGTCGAGAAGAGGAAGGAAGAAGGGGATATGAGGAGACAATAGCAGGTGACTCATTGCCTGACCAGGTGGTGACGACGTTCTCCCCTTCCCTCTGCTTTGGTACCTAGTACCTAAGTTTGGAGTACTGGTGCTTGGTACCTCAACAGTAGGGGTGGAGTTAGGGAGCGTGTAGAGGAGACAAAGGGATAAGTGGAGAGGAGTTGCTAACGGTAGGTGGCTCGCCGACATCCAGACAATGGTTGCGCTTGCCTCTTCCCTATGCCTTGATACCAGCTAGCATCTTGTACCAGACTTGTGGGTATCAGTTGAGGATGAAGCGCCCATTGCATATCTGCAACCTACATCAACGAGCTAGCGAGATGCACGATGGCTTCAAGCGATGTCCGCATAACAACCTCAACGCCCCATGAAGCACTTTGCAATCACCTCTCGTCCGCTTTGCCAACTCCTAAATTGCTCTCAATGCCAAGACCGACACATCCTTGCAGGTGCCGCGAACCTCGTTGTGCAAATACTTGCACCCTTCTTTTCCTTCCTCTTCACCGACCTCGTCGTCGCCTCCCTCCTCACCGACTACTATGATTCCAACAGCTCCCAATAAACTCGCTGGCCTCTAGATGTGGTGTAGGGACGGATAAAGAGGGAGGAAGGAGGAAGACGATGATTGAGGAGTCGAGGAAGGGGGAGGAAGATAGAGATTGGGCCGCCGCGCGATGATGGGTAAGGTGGGACGAGGGGGAGAAGGGCGGCGTTTGAAGTGGTGGGGGAAAAGTGGATGAACTACATCCTTTGCGTGGCTTGAAGAAGACGAAACGATCTTATGGCATGAGAAAGACAAAACGACGAAGAGTCTGGTGATCTGCTTTATTATCTATCTTTCGTTCTCTTAACAATGCAGGATGATGTGGTGACAGTGGTGTAGATTTTTCTCAAAAAATTACATTAACACAATGTAAAACCGTTCAAAAAAACATAGCAACGAGCCTCATTGGTTGCCTAAATTCTCTAATAAGGCAAAACGGCTTATTAAGAAATAAAAGTTAATATATAGGGAATTTTTTTATAAACTCGTTCATAGCGACTTAAAACCCAATGTTAAAATAAAATTACATTGAAAACATGTTAAAATCATTTCCAAATTCAAGTTTAAGAATTCAAATTATATCTTTTGCTTTTAACTTAGGAGTATTATGCTTATCGGGCCAAACCGATGAGCTTGAAGAACAACTACCTCGGCCGTCTCCGTGGCGTGCCCCATCTCCCTTGAACGAGCGCGCTAGGTCGTTCCCGCACAGCACGCAGCACGTACGCCGACGCCGGTGGCGCCCGCCCCGAGACGACCCGGCTCGGCGGAAGCTGCGGCGGCGGCGTCCACCGGCGGGATGCGTGTCGCTGGGTCGTCGTGTCGTCGACCCCGGTCACGCACCGATGGAGGTCGAGGAGACTACCCCCGACCCGACCGACCGGAGTCCAACCCACAGCAGCTGGATCGCCCTCCACGTGGGGTCCTCTTCGCCCGTCCGCTGTCTGTCTCTGCCTGCCCGCACGCCGATCGAGAAAAGGAGAAGTGGAAGAGATTCTCTGTAGCAGCCCCGCCCGCCCGCCCGCCCAAGTAAAAGAAAAAAGAAAAGAAAGGAAAGCGCACGCGAATAATCCCATACTACTACCCACCACCACCACCGAGGCGGAGGAATATGCAAAGCGTGGCGCCGTGGTCCCACCCTGTCTGCGACCGCGGACAGCGTGTCGTCGCTACTCACGCTCGGTGGGCCGCCCAAAGTGCACACCCGCTTTTGCAGATAACACCCTCAGCTTGTGCCTATTTCTTCGGTACTGTATAGTACTGTTTTTTAGGACTGCTTTTAAGACATCTCCAAATTCTAACCCACCCCTATGGTACTCTTGGACCCTTTTTCCTTGTCGTTGCAAATGCTTTCCTGGGAAATTTCTTTTTCTCTTGTGTCCTTTGTTTGTTTCTTTGTTTTCTCCTCCGTTTTTTTTTTCTCCCGTCAACGCGTTAATTTGTGCTGTAATATAATTTGTACCACCTCCGGTTTTCATACAAGGGGCACACCACCAACCTGTTTGAATGTACTGCCTACTCCTAGTTCACTTTGTCAATGGTGGTTGCAAGCACGGGAGACTGTAAGAACAATCTCTGTCTTACGTTACTCTAATATTATCATTTTTGGCTAACTATAAATTATTTAACACATAAAAACTATTGATTTTTCCAAGCATGCAAACTATTAGTACATTTTAAAAATTCTTAGACTGATTGAAAACGCTAGTTGCTGCAATGTGGCGGTTGTGGCTGTTTTAGTAGTTGTGCATGATGTCTTTAATAATCCACGCCTTACCATGTCAACCAAAAAGATCACCTGTGTATAAAACCAAAATTAAAATACACCAAACTACAGGCTCAATAAGCCGCACGTAAATAGATTTTGTACTTTTGTTTTTACTTAGACCCAAGATCATAATAACATATGGGCCATGTTTAGTTTAAAAAAAACTTTTTCCCAAAAACATCACATCGAATCTTTGAACAGTATTAAATATAAATAAATTAAAAAACTAATTGCACAGTTAGGGGGAAAATTGCGAGACGAATCTTTTGAGTCTAATTAGTTCATGATTAGCCATAAGTGCTACAGTAACCCACATGTACTAATGACGGATTAATTAGGCTCAAAAGATTCGTCTCGCGGTTTCCAGACGAGTTGTGAAATTAGATTTTTCACTCGTGTCTGAAAACCCCTTTCAACATCCGGTCAAACGTCCTGACATGACACCTAAAAATTTTCTTTTCACGAGCTAAACGGGCCCTATGTAGTACTAAGAAACTGAAAACCCCTTTCAACATCCGGTCAAACGTCCTGACATGACACCTAAAAATTTTCTTTTCACGAGCTAAACGGGCCCTATGTAGTACTAAGAAACTCTGGTCAATATATAGTACTGCTATCGTACCAGCTATCATTAATGAAGGAAGAAGGAAAATAAAATCTAACCTCAACTTGTAGTACTTATTTTTTCTCTAAATGTCCTAGAACTTTTATTTATAAATACCAAGGGCCCATTAGGAATTTGAGCATATTAGATTGTTAATAGATTATTGCTATGTATTATCTACTTAATTATAAAGATAAATAAAATATTTAAGAAATAAATTTTACACCAATTTAAACAATATTGAGAAAATACATTTTTTAAATATACGAAGATACTACTTGCTCTATCTCAGAATAATTTAATCTAATACGAGAAATCATATTACTACAAATCTGAAAAAACAAACATGTCGAGATTTGTAGTAGTGCTATGTTGTGTCTCATAAATTTTAAAGCTACTAGTACTATAATTCTATAATCCACCATGGGATCACTATTAGTTTGCTACTCTGTCTATCCCATTTTTATCATCCCCTAAGAAAAAGCATCAAAGCCAAGGACACCAAACATTCATCATTCTCAAATTAATTCTCATTAGTTAAGGTGTCCCATAGCTTCGTGTCCGATAAATTGCTCATGTTTTAAATATTGGATATTACTACACCAATAAAAATTAATCTTAATTAGTTACATGCAACACATTCAATAATGCACATTTGCTGTTTACACAAATAAATGAAATGTTTATTACCACCTCCATCCCAAAATATAAGCATTTTTAGCTCTGAATCTGGATAACTGTGTGTTCAGATTCATAGCTAAAAGTTGATATATTTTGGAACGGAGGTAGTAGATGATAATTATGTTGGGCAGACATAAAGATCTTAGGGTGTGTTTGGATAATGGAGAATGGGGAGTGGGATTGAAATTGAGAAATGAATAAAATGTTAGAATTAAATAAAAGAGAGAATGAATGATTAAGATTCAAAGATATCTTTTATGGCTGAAAAATCATTTTCTTAGCGCATTAACCGCACACTGCCTTGTGGGACGATCAAAATGGATGGGAGGGAGTAGTTTGCGACTCGGGAGCACAGTAGTATTTTCCATTTATAAAGAAGACTTGACCGGCAGCTGGGAGAAGACGGAAGAAGACAAGGAAGATAGAGTTGGCACGAACTCCAACCCCCACAATGTTCCATCAACACTCCTGTCTCCACTCTCCACCACCCTCAAATCCCCAAAACCCCATAGTAGGGTCTAAAACGCAAAAAAACCCCACCCACCCCCTACCACCTGCCTAAACTGCCAAATCCCCCAAACCCAGGGTGCAACACGCAAAACCGCCACCCCCTTCGCATTTCGAAAAAAAAAAGCCCCCACCCCACCCACCACCACACCTCCACGCACGCTTCGAGCGCCGCTTCGCTTCGCCCGCTCCACTCTCCACTCCACTCTCTCTCTCTCTCCACAGCGTTTGTTTTTGCTCGCGAGAAAAACCCTGCGGAAAATCGAAAAATCTCGCCTGCCCTCTTCCTCCCCGCTCCCCACTCCCCACTCGCCGCCGAAGCTTCCGGTTGTTGTTCTTCCTCCTCGAACCCTCGGGAGAGATCGCGTGGTGAGCCCGCTCGAATCTTTTTGGTATATCTTTGTTCCCGTTCTTTCCATCCATCCCTGCTTTTTTCTTGGCCGCTTTCCGTGTAATGCCGGTGCCATTTCCGCCTCTTTGGTTTTCCCCGATCTGTGGTTTCGGTCTTGCCCGGTAGAGATTCGGGAACGGGAAGCGCGGCGGCGGTTGCGTGACGGTTTCTTGAGGGTTCTTGAGAGGTCTTGGTTCGGTTCGTGCTTTTATCTTTGGTGGGGTGTGAGTCCGTGCGTGCGTGGATGTTTTTCTTTTGCTTTTGCGAAAGTGAAAGTGTGCTTGCGAAAAGGGGGTAAAGCGACGAGCTTGCTGTGTGCGCGCATATGTAGCTGCTGGTTTCTTGCGAATGGTTGGGGTGGGGGGATTTTTTTGCTCGATTCCTGGTTTTCTTGCCGGGTTCAGATCTGATCTTTTTTCTGCTCTCTCTTGTGTGTTTTTTCGAGTTGTTTGTGGTTGCTCACCTCTTGTGCACCGGCAATGGCAGGCTTGAGCAGCGTTTCTTGCTCGGCGGCGGCGGTTGCTAGATCTCCGGCGTGACACCGGTCGGAATGGGCTGGATGTCGACGGGGACGACGTTCGGGCGTTGATGGCAGGTGAATCCCTGGACGAATGTTTTTGCATTTGGTTTGGTCTCCCTCTCCAGATGTAGATGGGGGGGGGGTATATATGTTGTCTTGAGTTTTCTATTACTATATTGGAGCATGGTCAATAGGGAGAACATGCTTGTTCTTGCCGCCTGCGCTGGAAATGTTAATGCTTCTCTGTCCTTTCGAGATTATTATTATTCTTTAAAGTCGCCTACTTTGCAGTGCAAGAACTCATTTTTCACCTCTTGGTTTAGTGATTTACTTCCCTCAGTGGGGAACGGCAACCGTCCTTTGTTACTTTGAGCTAGTAAATGCGCGAGATTTACCTGGTTTGCCCATGATTGCTCCAGGTGTGGTGTTCCCATGATTGATGATGTGGAGATACTGGGATGGTTCGAGATGAAGAAAATGCTTGTGAGGTGCTCTGTTGAGAGAAACCTTATTACCTGATGACTTGTTAATTCGAAGGTGCCAGGTTCTTCCTGTTCATTTTGATATCGTTCATCATTTTTGTTTCCGACAACCAGCCATTTTAAAACTTGTTCTTATTTATGATGTTGCAGTTATTCTAGCACACCAGTTGCTGCTGGTTGGATCTTTTTCTTTCATTGCTGAGTAGGAGCGTAGGAGTTGGTTGGTTCAAGAATTTCGTTCAAGATGATGCAGAGGCCGTTCCGTCCGGAGGAGTACTCCTTGAAGGAGACTTCTCCTCACCTTGGTGGTGGAGCTGCTGGTGACAAGCTCACCACCACCTATGACTTGGTTGAGCAGATGCAGTATCTTTATGTCCGGGTAGTAAAAGCTAAGGACCTTCCAAGCAAGGACATCACTGGAAGCTGTGACCCATATGTTGAGGTGAAGCTTGGGAATTATAAGGGTACAACTCGGCATTTCGAGAAGAAGACTAATCCTGAGTGGAACCAGGTCTTTGCCTTTTCTAAGGAGCGCATTCAGTCATCAGTGGTTGAGATCATTGTCAAGGATAAGGACTTTGTCAAGGATGACTTCATCGGGCGGGTGTTGTTTGACCTGAATGAGGTCCCAAAACGAGTGCCACCTGACAGCCCATTGGCTCCACAGTGGTATCGGTTGGAAGAGCGGAATGGACACAAGGTGAAGGGAGAGTTGATGTTGGCCGTTTGGATGGGTACTCAAGCAGATGAAGCATTCCCTGAAGCTTGGCACTCTGATGCAGCGTCGATCCCAGGAGATGGACTTGCAAGTATTAGATCAAAAGTTTACCTTACTCCAAAGCTTTGGTATCTGAGAGTCAATGTCATTGAGGCACAAGATCTTATACCAAATGACAGGACCAGGTTCCCTGATGTTTATGTCAAAGCCATGCTAGGTAACCAAGCTCTTAGAACCCGGGTATCACCAAGCCGGACGCTGAATCCAATGTGGAATGAGGATTTAATGTTTGTTGCTGCTGAACCATTCGAGGAACACCTGATTCTGAGTGTAGAAGATAGGATTGCCCCAGGGAAGGATGATGTACTTGGAAGGACAATCATTTCTCTGCAGCACGTACCTCGGAGGCTGGATCACAAGTTGCTGAACAGCCAGTGGTACAATCTTGAGAAGCATGTAATTGTGGATGGCGAGCAGAAGAAAGAGACCAAATTTTCAAGCCGGATTCACTTGAGAATATGCCTCGAAGGTGGATATCATGTCTTGGATGAGTCAACACATTACAGCAGTGATTTGAGGCCAACTGCTAAACAGTTATGGAAGCACAGCATTGGCATTCTTGAGTTGGGTATCTTGACAGCACAAGGCCTGTTGCCGATGAAGACCAAGGATGGGCGTGGAACAACTGATGCTTATTGTGTTGCTAAGTATGGGCAGAAGTGGGTGCGGACAAGGACTATTATTGATAGTTTCACGCCCAAGTGGAATGAACAATACACTTGGGAGGTGTATGATCCCTGCACTGTGATCACTATTGGTGTATTTGACAATTGCCACTTGAATGGTGGGGAAAAAGCCAACGGCGCCCGGGATACCAGAATTGGGAAGGTCCGCATCCGCCTCTCAACGCTAGAAACTGATCGAGTATATACTCATGCTTACCCTCTGATTGTTCTGACACCTGCTGGTGTTAAGAAAATGGGGGAGGTGCAGCTTGCTGTCAGGTTCACATGCTCATCACTGCTGAACATGATGCATCTGTATTCACAACCATTGCTGCCCAAGATGCACTATGTACACCCATTGTCCGTGATGCAGGTAGACAATCTAAGGCGCCAAGCCACCAACATTGTATCAACAAGGCTGAGCCGTGCAGAACCACCACTGCGGAAGGAAATTGTGGAGTACATGCTGGATGTTGACTCTCATATGTGGAGCATGCGGAAGAGCAAGGCAAACTTTTTCCGTATCATGGGTGTCCTAAGCCCTCTGATTGCGGTGGCCAAGTGGTTTGATCAGATCTGCCATTGGAGAAATCCGCTGACCACCATACTGATCCACATTCTCTTTGTGATTTTAGTCTTGTATCCTGAGCTGATACTGCCAACAATCTTCCTCTACCTGTTCCTGATTGGAGTGTGGTACTACCGCTGGCGGCCAAGGCAGCCACCTCACATGGACACTCGCCTCTCACATGCGGAGAGTGCTCATCCTGATGAGCTTGATGAAGAGTTTGACACATTCCCTACTTCTCGTCCGCCTGACATTGTGAGGATGCGTTATGACCGGCTACGGAGTGTTGCTGGGAGGATACAGACCGTTGTCGGCGATCTCGCGACACAAGGAGAAAGGCTGCAGTCCCTGCTAAGCTGGAGAGACCCAAGAGCCACGGCGCTCTTTGTGACCTTCTGCTTTGTTGCTGCCATTGTCCTCTACGTGACTCCATTCCGTGTTGTGGTCTTCCTTGCAGGCCTGTACACCTTGAGACACCCAAGGTTCCGCCACAAGATGCCCTCTGTTCCTCTGAACTTCTTCAGGAGGCTCCCTGCAAGAACTGATAGCATGTTGTAAGCTCGACTGCCTCGTGCTATGCTATCGAGCTGCCCAGGCGATGGCTGCAATGCATAAGAAATTGGAGAAACCTGAACTCTTATCTATTCTCTTTTTTGTAGTCTATCAGTTGCATGGTTATGTATGTCTTCAGGTGGTTTTGAACCTTTCATGTAACTACTGAACGCATTATGTGACTGGATTTGCATGTATGGTGCGTGCGGGAAATTTGTTCGTGGTCATCACCTGTCATCGGGAGGCTTACTGGGCATGTCATCTCATACATATTGCATATTGCATTCTGTATAATTCTATTAGATATGTGCCCCTGAATTTAGGCTAGCTGTGTTAAGGATGATGACTGACATTTGGGCTGCAGGAAGAAATTTGTGCTAATCTGGGCCCGGCAATTCTAAGTGCAGGCATTAACCCTGACCAGTCTGTGGCCCATCCTGTTGAGTGATCTGTTGTTGTTTTGTGATTTGTGCTGATTGCCTTGGAGCCTGAACAAATTTTTTGGCAGCTTCATACTCTGATGAGCAGGAATTCTTGAACTTAACATTCTGAGTTTCTGAGCTGAGTAAAGTTTTATGTATCCATTTGCAATGAATCTGCTGTGCAACTGAGATTATTTTGGTAGGCATCCAGTCTATAAATGTTAATATTATACACTAATCGGCCAAGTAGTAAACGATTTTGTGCTCGCTAGAATTAGATCTGTTGCTGGTTTTCTTTCTGTTATTTCTTCAAGTTGGCAAATTTCACCTCATAGCAGCTGAGAGGACGAGTCTTTAGGTTGAGTATGGCCGCGTTTAGTTTCCCTCCTATTCTCAACTTTCCATCACGTTTTATCACATCAAAAACTTTTCTACACACATAAACCAACTTTTTTTTTCAAACTCTCAACTTTCTTCAAACTTCTAACTTTTTTTTAGGAACTAAGCACACCCTATGTTAATCATCTCATTTATTTGCTTCGGTTTATGTTCATACGTGCATTGAAGTTCTGGCTCTATGATAGTACTAATTCCTTAGCATTCATGTCTTACTGCACATTACATTTACATCCTTTCTGATGATATGCACATTACATTTAGTTCCAAAGTTTTTTTTTTCTAAACTTCCAACTTTCCATCACATCAAACCTTTCATACACACAATTTTTCAGTCACATCGTCTCCAATTTCAACCAAATTCTAAACTTTGGGCCAATCTAAACACAACCTTAAGTAGCATGAACTACAGATATATGCACAGCTTTTCAACCCTTTCTGATGATAACCACTAAACATGCCCCTCATTTATTTTCCTGATAATGTCCAAATAAATGTACTACAGAGTTCCATGGTCAGGAGGGCGGCGCCCCTCATGAAGCTCGTCGCCGGTGAACCGGTTTGCCGGCCGGATCAGCGACAGCGCCAGGGTCAAGTCCTACTACGTACAGAGAGCAAAAAAGTAAATCATAAATTCAAAAATGAAAGGTGATTGGAATATATCAGGTCAATTTAGCAGTAGGATTGAGAAACACACGAATATAAAAATATATAGGAATTTAACATGAATACAAGTGTTAAACAAATGATTGGAATTACCGTTCGAGTAGACAACAAGAAAAATATAAATTAGAGAAAAGAAAATAACTAAAAGAAAAGTTTTCATAAGGTTGGACCTCACGTTATTTTTTCTTCAAAAATCGTCTTGTCTTATTTCAGAGGAATTTCGTAGGATTGTTAGGGTCCCAATCCTTTCTTCAAAGGACTAAATAGAAAATTTTCATGTAAGATTTAAATCCTATAAATTTCATATGTTTTCCTACAAATCAAAGGGTTCCAGGATTTTGACAGTTACCAAACAACATTTGTAACAAATCCCCCTTGATCTATCTCCCATATGATCTTAACAAGTAATGATCACATCTTGATATCAAGTTCACACAATTAATTCTTCACTTCAACTAGCCTATGATGTCGCGCATTTGCGCGACTCTAACACACCCTGTTATGTGATATGTGAGAGTGCTAATATATTTCTCTTGAGATTCTTGTTGCTAGTAAAAGATTGGGTCAGGATGAATCATAGTGTTACCTTGATACATTGAATGTCTTAATATTTTTTGCAAACTTTAATAGGTATGAGCCATCGTCTTTATATGTCTTTGCTATTGTATTACCCTTATCCTCCCCTTATTTTCTATTGGTGCGTTTCCTTTGTGGATTTTGTTGGTTTTTAAGGAATTAGTTTAATTTTTATTTTTAAATTTGTGTGAAAATCATTAGACCTATATTCAGACCACTATGACCTCTTTATTGGAAGGAATGTGCGTGTCTCTGTAGCAATTTTTTCTGAAACACATTAACAACTAATTGTTAGAAACAAAATTAATTACATGAACATACATTTTGAATATGCACTGAATAGCTCAATCATGATTAATGAATATTTAGTTAAAGGATGAGGGTTTTTTTTTCTTCCGTTCTTTCTTTCCACTTATAGGAAAGCTTCGTCTCCGGAAGCCTCTTAAATTTGTTTTTTTTACCATTCACTCTCTTTTGTCTTGTATTGAATCCAACAGTTAATATTTATCAGATGATGTGGATCATTCTCATTCCATTTTGGATTTCACTTTTCACTGGTTAAGAAGTGGTCACTGAATATTCTGAACAGTATCTAAGATTGTGCAATTACTTGCGACTTAATTAGTCCTCTTTGGGATGATCTAGAGTATCATCCAAATCTTGATTTATTTTTTTAAAAAAAGTTCATCTAGTTCTATAAAACAACATTTTTTTTTTCTCTTGGTGCAATTGGTTGAGGCATTACGTCTGGTGGGCTTAGCTAGTAAAGCTTCTGGGCCATAAAATTAGGCGTGAAGTTTTCAGGATTTCCTGCATTATCAGGGTCCTGTTGCTCGGGGAGCTGGAGCCTGGAGCAACCATAGTTATATTAATGAAAAAAAACAAAAGTAAGCATAGCAGAGATAAAACACTAAAACGTGAAGAAATACTTATTTTAAAAGATTCTTCTTAAAAAAATTCCAATGCCTAACACCAAAATCAATAAAACAAAAGGTGAGCTAAAAGAGAGAAAAAAAACCAAAATTTGAGTTAAGAACAATCTTTTAAATGGAATATATTGCGTGGCATACTTTAGTATAATCATTTTTAGCATAGTGACAAGTCAAACATTTTCAACTTTGACTATTAATAGCAAAAAATATATAAAAAAGATCAATTATGCAAAAATGATGTTATTAGATTTATCATTAAACAAACTATCATAATACGTAACTTTTTTATTTAAAGCATCGTATCTTGGATACCGAGTCAGAGTCTAAAAATGCTTATATTTTAGAACGGAGGGAGTAGAAGATACACTATCACACTACAAGCTACTGAAAATTAAACGTGAAAGAGTTAAAAGAGAAAGAAAATTAAATGCCACACAAAACCTAAGTAAAGTCTATTAGAAGACATTAGTATACTAAGCTATTGAACATAAAAGATGGAAAAGCTAAAAGAAGGAAAAAAATACTGAAAATTGGAGATGTGTTTGGTCAAGAACTATCTTTTAAAAACTAAACTATTGAAGATAAAAGAGGATACAAATGATGGAGATGTTAGGAGTTGAACCCAGACCTATATAACTTGAATCATTTACTATTTTACTCAGCAACCACTGGGACATACAAATCATTGTAATCCATAATATGTTTCACCAAAATATTTATCGGTATTTAGTGAAAACCCATGAATTATGAGGGATTCGCCTCTGCTGCCTATACACTTTACTCTTAAATAATTACCAAAGGTACAAATGAGAAATATTTTAATTTCCTTATTTTCTAGAACACACGTTTTCTTTCGGGCAGTTTCACCCACTTTATCTGTTGGTGCGTGTTTTTTACTACATGGTCCCCTTTTCTCCTGTATATCTGCGATGCTTGGCACATCTTTTTTCAGCTCAATTCCGAGAACCACTAAACAATTAAGCACCTTTTTTTTAATTATCAAATGGTGTCCAAATAAACAATATACTATTACATACTTCATCAAATAAACAGTAGAATAATCATTATTCTTTTTTTTTTCCTTCCCTCATTCTCTTTGCCTCATTTGAGTGATTTTAATTTGGCTGTCTCCAGTCATGGTTCCTGTGGTTCGTCGGCGATCCTGACCAGCAACTCGGCGAGCTTGGCCGGGCTGGAGATCATGGCCATGTGGTCGGCTCCGGCGAAGTCCACCACCTCGACGCCGGGGCTCTCCGCGACCATGCGCCGCTGGAACTCGGCGGGGATGCCGCGGTCGTCCTCCACGACGACGAAGACGCGCCTCGTCGACCCGTACCTCTCCTTCGTCAGGAGCCCAGGGTCCCTCATGAGCGCGTCGCCGGTGAACTTGTTCGTCGGCCGGATCAGCGATAGTCCTAAGGTCAAATCCTATATGGCGAAAAACACCATATAATCATGTCACCATCATGTATTGAAATTATTAGTTGAATAAGGTCCTGTTTAGGTTAGCTTTTGGACATGCAGCTGTAGTTTTTCTTAAGAATCTTTAGCGGTTTCATACAATTCAGAATCAGTAGCTACTATATATATAGTATAGAAAAGGGAGAATAGCTGTTGTAGTCCCTAAAGTTTCTACGTAGGATCAATTTAGTCCCTAACATTTTAAATGGTCTAAAGAAATCCTTAAACTTTGTCATAAGGACTAGAATAATCTTTGGGTCTACCAACATCCTCATATGGATATGGCATGTAATCATTTATGCAAAAGCTATGATGAATTATCCAATTTACCCTTACGTATATCATAGAAAAATAAATGTAAGGGTGAATACATAACCATATGAAAAAAAACTTTCCCTTTTCTTTTTCACCCTTTTGACATATATTTTTGCTCTTACATATACCAAATATTTTTTTTACTTTTTCCTTTTGTATTTTATTTTCTTATTATATATGTAACGGTAAATTAGACAAATCATATAGATTTTACATAGGAGGGTGACATGGCATGTCCATGTGGCGATTTTGATGGGACCAAGGACTATATCAACCCACGTAACAAATTTAAAGGACTTGTTTGGACAATATGAAAAATTAAGGACTAAAGTGACCCAGGAGCGAAACTTTAGGGACTATATTAGCTATTCTCCCTATAGAAAATGAACTAGCAACGAGAAGTTGAAAAATCAAAGCTTTTTCAGATTCCCACCTTCTGCTTCTTAGAATCTCCACCCCCTAGATCGAAAGGATCTAAAAGGATTCTGAAGGTCCCATTCTATTGGAATGCATAAATTTCATGTGAAAATAACTAAGTTTTCTAGACGAGGTCCCTATCCTTATAACAAAACAAAATTACTACAATAATTTTGGAGGATTGAGTGTCGAAGGCAAATTACTCTTGGATCTGTATGAAATGTGCTATTCCATATGGATTTTGACGATAAGTTAACATGATCGTATATCTCGTGGTTCTCTCTCCTAGGTGTGTCTTGAGTTTCTACATTTTCCACCACATTTGCTAGTACAAATCCTATTTGTGTGACTCCCATAGGATCCCAACAAGTAATAATGTAACATCCCAACATTAAGTTTTCCATCTTGAGAAAAAAAAAACGCCCTAACTTCTTGTTGGAAACTTGGAATTAATTCTTCGTTAATTCCAAAGTGGCCGGCCATGAAAAATTCCCACATTCCGAACAAGCTATTTTATTACGAAATTACTCCATCTAGACATTTAATTTATATTTGACGTTCAGACAACTAAACCTATTTCTTCCAACGTCAAATACATTCAACTAAAAGAAATACTTGCCGTTCTCTAGGCGGTCTTAACGATCTAGATTAGCAATTTGAACATTTTAAATCCTATAAGATTCCCTCTTGATGCGATTGGTTAAGGTATTACCTCTTGTGGGCTTAGATGGTAAAGTATTTGGGCCATAAAATTGGGCCCGAAGATTACAGGGTTCCCCGGGATGTCAGCGTTCTGCTGCTCCAGCTCCATCGAGTCAAGGAAGAACTCCGCCCCAACATAGTTCACGTGCTGCGTACAATTAGTAGAAACCATTTGTTAATGAATTGATTGATTAGTTAATTAATTAATACAATATATATATATGTGGGTGTGTGTAATCGGCATACTTTACCTAATAAAATGTGACCGTAGAAAAGTGTGCACACGAATACCCCCTCTTTCCAAAAATAAAAGCATCCATTGTATCTCGAGAAAACTTTAGTATATACTAGAAAATCAGCATGCCAATTGGCGCGCTGAGCTGGTGACTGATTTATGGCCCATCACCAACGTGAGTTTCTCTATATCCCAATAAATCTTTCATGTTTATTCAGAATTAGTTTTATGCCAATGAAATTTCTATCCAAAAAAATCACACATTTGAAATGATCCCTTAATTAGTGATTTCAATCCTTCCCTCATCACTTACAGTCTTAATAAAGTTTTTGAAGATATGCTGAACACCTAAAATAGATATTATTGTATAGTGGCTTAAAATTTATATCTGAAGAAAACAAAATGGAGCAAGTGAAGTAATTCAACCACTTTTGTCAGTGCAAAATTACCTTCAGAACCCAACCAGGGCATACCTACTTATTTGACTCCAACCATGGGATCTGTCTGATAACTACAAAAATGTCCTAGACTCCATGATGTAAAAATTGCTAGGTTAAATTAGACCAGATTTTGTTTTTAGAATTGCATGTAACATTTTCTTTTCTTTCAAATTATTCTTACCTTAATTTTTTCTATCTAATATTTAATTTGCATTAATTTTGCCTGTAGAATTTCCTTGATGGCTAACATTGGTCTTTTTTTTTCCTATTATTTTCCTCCTCCTACATGAAGCTAGCGCAGGAGTTGCCCGGCCAGTATCCCCCCCACCCAAGAGGCAAAGACCCAGCACACGCACCCGACGACATTCGTCCGCTCGTCACGCGTCCTTCCTCGCGCATGGGCCGCCAATCAGCCCAACCTTGCTGGGAGCAGGCCCAAATCGGACGCGCGTACGCGAGAAATCGGGAAGGCACGAGTAACAAAAAAAGAAAAGAAAATCTATCGTGGTGTGCCGTCCGCCCGTTCCTCTCGTTTCTCCACGCGTTGCGGACCTATACGACCACCTGGACCAATTGCATGGCGGGTTACCCACCAGTTTTAGAATTACCGATTACCTTCATCTCATAATATAACTACCTCTACCATTCAAACTTCAATAGAAGAGATAGCTATATTATGGGGTTAGAGGTAGTAGGAAAAATGACTAAAATGTCCTAAACACTCTCTTTATCTAAAAATAAAAAAAATCCCTCATATTTTGGGACAACTTCTTTGGAATACATAATTTTTGAAAAACTTAGAATTCGAGTGCCTTGTCACTACAAGTCTTATGATAGAAAAATATAAGAAAACCATATCGTTTGTATGGATCACAGAAAAAGAATAGGAATTGATCAGAAGAGAGGAGGCATAAATGAATATTTTCAAGACGTTAAACCTTATGTTAAAAATCCTCCAAAATTCTCATAATTGTATGCAATCCTAACAAACTTTAAAGGAATTCAGAAAAGCCATTCCTTTGTTCTAAATGTCCATATAGTAATTCTTTCCGAATACATCCTTCAGAATTTTTTTCCCAAAGTAGCCCTTAGTAGGGAAGGAAAATGTATGATGTGCCCTATTAATAAACAAAATATAGCTTGTTCTAGAGTCTAAATTTGTTAAAAAATATTAATTAGCTAAGAGTACTTAATTAATTAAGTGCTAATGGATCGCTCCGTTTTCCGTGCGCACTGTTCCGGTTGGAAACACTGGCTTCCGAACACACCCTAAGTATTATACATGTTATATCACTCGATTTATATTTTAAAATACTTTATGTGATATAAATTTTGTAGTTGTTTGATAACATAATATTAAATAAATTAATAGTCAAAAATATATCATTCAAGACCATGTAAAAAAAGTATTATAATTTGGGACGATGGGAGTAGTAGACTCATGTGTCGGTCTCGCACTAGCAGTATTTGTCAATATTAAGCTAAGTCAACGCATTTAATTACGTCTATCTCTCCCCCCCTCTCTCTCTCGGTCGCACGCAAAGAAAATGAGTTCTCCTAATAAACAGAAAAAGTATGTAGTACAAACCATATATATTAGAAACATTGGAACTACCGTTAAATTTGAAACAGTAAAATATTTACTCATGATTAAATATAAAAATATTTTTTTCTCTTGGAAACATGGACAAACCTAATATAAAGCCTAGTTATCATAAATGTGAAGAAAATATGTAGTGTAAATCGGTAGATATTTATTTATATTTATGTAGTGCAAATCATATATGTGGTAATATAAAGCCTATTTATCATAAGTAAATAATTTAAAAAATATATATGGTCCGCTACTCAAAATTATCAAATATTATGACTCGGAGATAATAATAATGGAGTCGAGATGTCTAGCAGGTTTTATCTCGACAAAATGTTTGTAGGGAATATGATTATTTCCTATGATTTCCATGAAAATAAAATCATGTCGGCTATATTATCTGGCGAGAAAGATCATTTAATTTCCACTAAGGTCAGAAATGTAATAAAAAAGTTCACAACATGATTAAAGATTGACCAAATTTAAATGTCGTTCTCAAAAACATTATCTCGATACTCGGTAGGTGGTTGTGGTTACCTCTAAAAACGAAGCGTAACTACTAACACTGAGTCCGTTGCTTGAGGTTGCCAACACTTCTTTCTCGTTTTCATATGTATGAGTGATTATTAGTTCACAACTCCAACAAACGAACTCAGCCTAAATAGGTTAAGTTTCGTATGGTAGAATATACTCAGTCAAATTCGAGTCTTCAACTCATTAAGTATGAGTACTCATATTTTTGTATAATTATTTATTCAGTGCTAATTGATGAGTCTATGTCAACAGTGCATTTGTATTGACTATCAATCTTAAAATATATTTGTCCATGTGTGGGTGTGTTCATAATTCTTCTTTTTAGAAAATAAATCACTGACAAACAGTGCTTGTTGGTCCACAGTACAATTCATTAAGGACTCCCAGACAAAATGCCATTTTAATTTGAGCATTTCAGGGTTATATTGACACTTAGATATTGACACAATCCTAATTAAACTCACATATTATACATCTACCTTTTAGAAAAATAGGGTGGAATTTTTAGGTCATAAGATTTTAAAGTTGATTTAATTAACGTAATCCTAAAACATCGTTTAGTGCGCATTCATGGAGTAAATAAAAAAAGACTAGTAGATCGATCAGAAAAAACTTCTGTTGATTTCGCAACTAACGCCGTGTTTAGTTCCAAACTTATTCTTCAAACTTTCAACTTTTCCATCACATCAAAACTTTTATACACACCAACTTTCAATTTTTCCATCACATTATTACAATTTCAACCAAAATTTTAATTTAGTGTGAACTAAACACAGGTTAATTACCTCCTCAGTGGTGGCGGACATGGGGCGGCCGACGGGCGGCATGGCCGCGGTGAGGAACACGACGGCGGCGACCCTCTCCGGGAACCGCTCCGCCGCGAGCGCGACGCTGAACCCGCCCTGGCTGTGGCCGACGAGCACGACGCGCTCCTCGTCGTCGCCGTCCCGGCCGGACGGCGGCGGCAGCGCGGCGAGCGCGTCGAGCAGCGGGCGTGAGTACTCCTCGAACGTGCGCACCTCGTCGACGCGCGCCGGGTGCGCGCCGCTGGCGGCCATGTCGAGTGCCGTGGCGCGGTGCCCCGCGCGGCGCAGCGCCGCGGCGGCCTTGTACCAGCACCACGCGCCGTGGCACAGCCCGTGCACCAGCACGAAGTGGTGCTGGTGCCGTCGACGACGTTCCACGCTCTCATGGCCGCCGCCGCCGAGCTCCATGGCGCGCCGCCCGTGGACATGGGTGTGGGCCATCATCGATTGTGCATATGCCTCTGCGTAGCTCCTATATACTATATATTTCCTTCTTTAATTTGCGTGTTGCACATCATCAGTAGAAAATTATTTAATGCACGTTTATATTTCTTTGCGTGTTGCACATTTTCAGTAGAAAGTTAATAAAAGAGGGTATTATGGTGGTGGGCTGCTGACAAACTGGCGGCTAGCACCATAACATTTGTGTAACAAATGTGGCTAATTAAGTGTTAAATTACACTACCTTATTTTCAATAACTTTTCACACAACATTTAACCGTTTATCTTGTTTAAAAATTTAATATAGAAATGTAAAAGTGTAAGTTAAAATTATATTTTATTTGATGATAGAACAAGTCCACAATATATAAAAGAAATTATATTTATATTTTTTTAATAAAATAAATGGTCAAACGTTATACGAAAAGTCAACACTCATTTAATTAAATGGAGGGAGTAGTATATGTTTTCTTCGTTTTTAAATAATCGGCAGCAATGGCTATCTCCACATTATCTGTTCTGTAAGTTTATATCTATACAGTGAGATTTATTTCGTTCAATAATGTAGAATATTTGTAGTTTTGTTATGGATAATCCCTGCAGGCCTGCACGAAAAATTATCAAACAGTGGTCAAGACCGGTCTGGCAATTGCGTTATTCTACGTTTTTACAAAAACCAAAAAGTTATATCGCCACATTTAAAATAGGCAAAATTAAATTTGGTAGCCGCTATTATTGTCGATGTTCGATGTCGCGATTCCGGTATTTGCATAGTATGGGGATCGTTGGTGCTAGGATATATGTGAGATTGAGGTAAAAGAAATGGAGACAATGATTTTTATACAGGTTCGGGCCCCTGAATTGTCAGGTAATAACCCTACTCCTGTTGGCCGAAGCCGGTCGTTGCTCTTATTCATCATAATCACACCAGTACAATATTTGGGGTAGCCTATCTATCTCTTATCGACAACAGGGTAGTCTTCCTCCTCGAATCTGTGCCCGGCGAGATCAGAGACAACGCTAGATCCCTACAGCCGGCCTCTGTAGGTACCGGGATAGGGTCAGTCCAGGCATATCTTTGATGTCGATATCCGGCGGCATGTCTTGGCGTATATTGGCTTGTATGTTGATCTTGTGTCTTGATTTATTGTTCTGTCTCCCCTCTCCTCCTAGGGGGTCTTGTATTTATACCCTTAGGTGTCCCCTTGTCCAAGTAGAACTAGGAAAACCAGTATGGATACAATCCGAGTAGAGCCTTGTCGTTTCCATATAGAACTCTGGTTGTCTTTCCTTGTCCGGAACTCCCTCCATATCCGAGGTCAGTTTCCGTATAAGACATGGTATGTGGTGGGTCCTGCCAAGATTTCGTCAACTACTATTAGGTATGTGGTATCCATAACCTTGACAATTATTTCAAAATAGTATATATAAATTATAAAATTTTCTTTCTTATTTACTATAGATTTTTTTTATGTGCTTATATATTTTGTATCTTGATCACTTATCCAAATGTTATAAATGATTAGGTTGTATGGTGTGGTTTCGGAGGAAAAGAAATGCAATCCACATCCTTGATAAATCATTCAAATGCTAAAACAATTAAGATGACGTGACTTCATAAGTAAAAAAAAAACAATTAAGATGTCGTGACTTCATAAGTGACTACACTTATTGAGTAGGAACTTTATAAAATATACTGCATCCGTCTCAAAATAAGTACAGCGATGGATATCCGTGTCCAACGTTTGACCATCCGTCTTATTTGAAAAGTTTATGAAAAAATTAAAAAAATTAGTCACACAGAAAATACTATTCATGTTTTATCATCTAATAGCAACAAAAGTACTAATCATAAAATTTTTTAAATAAGACGAACGGTCAAACGTTGAACGTGAATAGTGTAAACCAAACTATATCGAGACAGCGATAAACAGATAAGACGCCTTAGCATTATTACCATGTGTACCGCTGATAAGACGCGGTAAACTCGATTAAGGTTTATCGCTGTCGACAGCGGGTTGAACGTTCCATGTGTACCGCGTGATTTTCGTCATAGTGCTAAACGGACAAACAGGTGGGGCACACTGCAGAAAATTGTAACTTCAGTTCCTCCATATATCCGTAAGCATTTACTGTACGTCACTATTTACATGGCTGCGGCCGTCGACCTCGCCACCGCCGCCGCCAAGCTCCACTGTGCCACCAACCGTGGTCTTGAGTGCTTGGGCAATCATCATAGTTAGGAAAAAGTCTATTTTTACCTTCCTTGAGTGCATAACGAGTTTTATCCATATGAAAAGCAAGTATAGAGACTCACTCAACTGTTAAAATCAATTTAATTTGCGTTCCTATACGATTTTGATGGTGATTTCATCCTACGTAACACTTTAACCTGGTTTTTTACATGACGTGGTACCTACGTAACACTTAACATGCGTTCCAATTCAAAAGAAACAATTAAAAATAGGCAAAAACCGCATGTAAGTCTCTCACGATTTTTTAAAAGAAAAACGGTGAAACCAACATGTCATGACAGCTCTCTCCTCCCCTTTTCTCTCCTTTCAGTCTCTCTCCCACCACGCCATCCACTATATCGCACTAGACGATGAGACCCTACGGAGGCACCTCCCGAGTGCTGCACCGCTGTCATCGACAAGAGCATATGCCACCTTGATTGTCGCGCCAAGTGTGAATTTGTCTAGGTAGAGAGCCTTGCTAGTCATTAACAAGAGCTGGCTAGGCATCGACGAGGGCAAAGGCAGTGGCATTGGCGGAGGAGGCAAAGCTCGCTTCGGGCAGTGCGTGGAGAAGGCAGGATTGAGCCCAGGAAAGAAAGGAACTCGAGGAGGAGGAGGCGGTGACGACTACAAGCCCGTGGCTACTCCAGGCAGGTGCCACATTGGTTGCATCAGCGGTCGTGGCTTCCTAAATCTAGAGAGAGAGATAGAGGAGGTGACGCAACTCACCCAACCCATCCTCCAAGTCGAGCTCGTACTCCAGATTGGTGACGCCCGCCTCTAGATATTGCCCTCCAGCAGTGCATGCAGGATGAGGACATTACATCTGGTGAGCGTGGCCTGCGGTTGAGGAGAGGCGGGTCCATTGCCACTATGACCATCATCGAGAGGCGGATTCTAGATCGACGACCATGCATAATCTTCTTCACCTACGTTGATGGCATCGTCACGCCCTACCATGAGGAGAGTGGCAGCTCTTCCGATGCAAGACAAGAAGGGTGAAGGAGAACTCGAGGAAGTGATGGGCAGGTGGTCATGGAGGCAACGAGTGAAGAGAGTGTAGAGGAGAGGAAGAGAAAGTGGGGATGACAGAGGATGGCATGTAGATGTGGGTCCCACTGAATTTATTTTATATTTACTCCTACTAGCAAAAATGCCTTTGCGTTGCAACAGCTGAAAATAATTTTCGCGATTGATTAAACTCTGCCAATTTAAATGACCGAAACAAGACAAAATAATGGTAAAACTAAATCAAAATCATATATAGCATTGAACCATGTTACATTCGCTTGCATCATCATACAAAGAATCCTTTATGTACACCTTTCCATAGCCTCACAAATCGATTGGGTGGCTACTATATAAGTTGACACATGTGTATTTGCTATACTTCATCGACCAAAATTGAAATTTTGAATATTCAATTATTGAAAATTTTTTTACTATAGATGGAAAGCATTTGTAAAGTAACAAACTTACCGTATACACACCTTAAATAATGATAATTTCAAAAGGAAAACATTTATGAGGAGAGAAATTTGAAAGAGAAAAAAAAGAGAAACAGAGGAGGCAATGATAATTTCAAAAGGAAAACATTTATGAGGAGAGAAATTTGAAAGAGAAAAAAAAGAGAAACAGAGGAGGCAATGATAATTTCAAAAGGAAAACATTTATGAGGAGAGAAATTTGAAAGAGAAAAAAAAGAGAAACAGAGGAGGCAATGATAATTTCAAAAGGAAAACATTTATGAGGAGAGAAATTTGAAAGAGAAAAAAAAGAGAAACAGAGGAGGCAATGATAATTTCAAAAGGAAAACATTTATGAGGAGAGAAATTTGAAAGAGAAAAAAAAGAGAAACAGAGGAGGCAATGATAATTTCAAAAGGAAAACATTTATGAGGAGAGAAATTTGAAAGAGAAAAAAAAGAGAAACAGAGGAGGCAATGATAATTTCAAAAGGAAAACATTTATGAGGAGAGAAATTTTAAAGAGAAGAAAAGAGAAAAGGAGGAGAAAAGGGAAGAGATGGGAAGGATCGTGAGAAGATCATGATGATCGGAAGAAAAGAAAAGGAGAAAATGAAAATGAAAAATGGGGAAAGAAAAAAAACACCAATCGGGGGAGAGGCACGCGCCACGCCGAGTGGAGACGCATTGGATGGGGTGGCAGGATGGTTTGGACCGCTTGGGTCGGGCTAGGAGGGGCATATTAGTTATTTAGACCCACATCGAATTAGATACAGATGATTTATAACCAAATAAAAAACAACTCAAATACGGATGAAGTACCGAAATTTTAGCGGAAACAAATTTAATTTTTATAATAGTAGAGATAATGTGTCATTTTATCCTCTCACTATAATATCAGTTAAACGTTACGTATAATAAAGATCAGGTCAACATGTAAGATAGAACAAAATAAACATCAAAACTGTCTGCCTAGAGAGGTAATCTGATCTAGTTTTAACTCTGTCCCTGATTTTTGTGGTCAAAGAACGAGAATCAAACTAGAAATGTAAAAAAGTAGACTTTTTCCTCATATTTATTGGGTGGAGGTGTTGCACAATTTCATTAGAAGATACTCCCTCCGTCTCGTAAAACCAACCTAGTATTAGATGAGATACATCTTAATATATAAGTCTAGACTAAGATATTTGATATCCAGTAATAGATTATTTTATTTGGGACGGAGAGAGTACTACGGTAACATAGATGAGGTGGTGGGTTGGTTCCTTGGTGGCAGCTGGCAAACTGGCAGTTAGCACCATAACGTGTATTTATGAGATTCTAACGCTAATGAGACCGTGTTCTTTTTAAGATAGGGTATGAATTATCCGTATCAGGCTTTTATAAATACAATTTCTTATATAATTTTGTATATAAACACTGCTCACATAACATTTCTTCAAGCTATTTGTTGAATTATATTAGTTAATTAATTCGTGTATTGGACCGAACATGCCTTAAAATATTTACTGTCCCAATTGTTTCTAGGCACTTTGTGGCTAAGTGTGGAATAATATATTCCCTTCATTTTCGAATAATTAGTAACATTCAGTAATCATATTAATTTCCATCCTATCAAATTTTATAGGTTAATAGTTGTATTGTAGGCCTATTTCGCTCCGATACAATTATAAATAGCATAACAGTCTCAAGTATTTGTAAATTTATTATGGATAATATATCTCTGAAAAAATATTACCAACTAAAATAGCCAAAATTTGGTAACGTCCATGCAAGTAACTGATCGAACTAGACTTTCGAGAGTAAACTAAAATGATGATCTAAACGGAAGATTAATAAATGGACAAGGCAGCGTTCTGAACATTCCACAGTGATTTCCTTACGGTGCTAATTAATTGCTAACAGTGAGTGCATATACTGCAGAAAATTGTATCTTCCTTCGTATTAGAAATAGAAAATTGTACTCTACCCTCTACGTATTCCCTCCATCCATAAGAACTAGACCTATTTAATATTTTAGTTATTTCAAATAAGTTGTTTTATTTGTAGTCTCTATGCATTCAAGACTTAAATGAAGAGAAAAATTAAATGTTTGATTTGAACCCGAGAAGTCATGCAAATTTGGAAAAAAAAGAGATGTACATTTTCAAAAAAGAAAATCTCCTGATGATACTCACAGACACCTTTTTCTTTACGGAAATGCTAAATAATGGAATCCTGTTCCCAGCGCCCACGCGACGGTATCGTCTTGCTCCTCGTCCCAGAGCACTAAGCGCGGCAGCAGAGCAGCGCAATGGCGGCATGCGGCAGCGAAGGAAGGAGGGAGCTTGCTAGCGGAGGAGAGAGAGAGAGAGGAGCTTGTCGGAGAAGGCCCCTGCTGCCTCGCCTCACCTCGCCGCTCCGTTAGGGAGCACATCATAGGAGAAGGGGAAGGGGCTCTCCGGAGAAAAGACTCGTGCCCGCCTTGCTGCACTGCCCGGGAAACATCGCTGGATGCTGCTGCGCTGACCCGAAGAAGGGGAGCTAGTCGGAGAAGAGGGTAAGGAAGAGGCGGCAGTGGAGGAGCAAGTTCCAGCCAAGGTGAAGAACCAGAAGGTGATTCCAATTCATTGTTTGTATTGCTGCTTGTATGCCATGGAGATTGGTATTGTTGTGTCGCCCGGGAGCTCATCGCCACATAGTGGACGAAGGAGGACGCAGCTACCGACGATAAGCTCTGGCGTGGGGCGTGGATGATGGAGGACGCGTCCGCCGCCGACGTGCTCCGACGTGGCATGGACGGTGGAGGATGTGACAGTCGGCGACGAGCTCTAGTGTGGGGCGTGGATGACGAAGGACACGGCCGTTGGCGACGAGCTGTGATGTGTCGTGGACAATGGAGGATGCGGCCGCCGGCGACGAGCTCTGACGTGGGACGTGGACGGTTGGACAACCAGCGACGGTGTGTTGGTTCCCGGCTCCTGATACCTTGCAAGTATCACCTAATGCGTGGTAGGTATCGCCTGATATTTAACAGGTATCACCTGATACTTCGCAAGTATCACCTGATATGTAAAAGGAATCGTCTAATACCCTTATAGGTATCACCTGATACCTCATAAGTATCGGCTAATACCGGTTAGGTATCAGGATATGATATCTTAGAGGTATCAGGATCTGATATCTAATCTGTATAATCCCGTCCCAACGGGATTCCGTTGCATAGCAGCCCCTTATTTAATTATCTTGATGGTGTCCAAATACACATGCATTATTACATATTCCAAACGGCATATATTAATATATTGTATATATATTATTTATATATATATATATAATATTATAGTATATATATATATATATATATATATATATATATATATATATATATATATATATATATATATATATATATATATATACTTATTTATTTGTTTATAATATTATATTATCAATTATTTCTGAAATTCAATCTGGCAAAATATGCATTCAAGGTTGTGGTGCTTTAATTGGCAGCGATCCTGACGAGCAGGTCGGCGAGCTTGCCGGCTTGGAGATCATGGCCATGTGGTCGGCGCCGGCGATGTCCACCACCTCGACGCCGGGGTCTCCGCGACCATGCGGCGCTGGAACTCGACGGGGATGGCGTGGTCGTCCTCCACGACGACGAAGACGCGCCTCGTCGACCCGTACCTCTCCTTGGTCAGGAGGCCGGCGTCCCTCATGAGCGCGTCGCCGGTGAACCGGTTCGCCGGCCGGATCAGCGACAACGCCAGGTTAAGTCCTATGGAAAAAAAAGAAAGACTTATATATGAATCATAAATCCAAAAATAAATGAACATTTATATATATGAATATATCAGGTCAATTCGTAGGTGCATTAGAGATTGATTTTTGTCATCCCTAGCTAAAGTCCTATTGGAATGCAGAAGCTTTACCATAAAATGTGCTCTTTCATAAGAATTTTCTATGAAAATCGAAAATTAACATCATTTGATCATTCACATATTCCTTAATGTAAGTGTCATCATTTTCTTTTTTTTTCGAAAAAAATTCTCAAAAAGAGAAACGTCCCGGGTATTCTACCTAGCTCCACAAGGTGATGGGTTAGCCATCCTAGATTTGAAGCCTTACCCATTTTATTTATTTGATATTAGGTCCTTCTCTAATATTTATGTTTTTTCTCAAATTATACATCTATACAAATTATTAAAATATATCATATGAAGTTTTTTTAATGACAAATCTACTAATACCATTTTCACCTATTAAATATAAATATTTTTTTAGTTTATTATTGATTTAACATGTGAGATTTGACCGTACATAACGTCATCTGTTTGAGAGCAAACATACGAACTATTTGAGCTGATCTAGAGTATCATAAAAAAATTAATTTAAAATTCCCTATTGCTCTAGAAAAAAATAAATAGAAATTGATGCCTCGTGTTGCGATTTAAGGCATTACCTCTCGCGGGCTTAGCTGGTAAAGTTTCTGGGCCATAAAATTGGGCCCGAATATTTCAGGGTTTCCCGGGATATCGGGGTTCGTTTGCTCCAGCACCCTCGAGTCGAGGAAGACATCTGCCCCAACAAAGCTCACATACTGCATCGCAAAGTAGAAACCAACAATTTCATAATTAATTAATTATGTAGGAGTATATCATCAATATACAGTGCATAATGTGATCGTAGAATAGTTACATACATGTAATAATATCTATACTGCTATGGAAAATAGTAGTGGCGGTGATAGTCCTTAATATTTTTTAACATATATTATGCAATAGTATGAATAAGAGTTAATCCCTCGTGTACCCATGAAAACTTGCCCAATCTCTTCTATACCCTCCAATTTTACTCGATCTCCTCTGTACCCCCGAATTTTCACTTTGATCCCTTCCATGCCCCTCTCGTTAGGTTTTCTTCATTTTGCAGTTATGTGTGGTTGCAAATGTCCATAATGCCCTTGTAGATGGAGGAGCAACAGCAGGTAGATTGGAAAAGAACTGGAATATGTTGACCGCACATAATATGTATTTTATGAGACTAATAATGAGTTTAAAACTTTTATTGTGGTATTGGAAAAAAATGCAATCCATCGAACGATTTGTTTTTTTAAAAAATAATAGGTTGGAAAATCAAAGTGACATCAGTTTGCTCTGTAAAAAAAATTGGTACACTCAACAGGAATGTGGACAAAGGAGAAAATCTGTGAAACAAAATAATCTGGATCAATAAGAGCATCATAGATCATCAATCAAAATAGTAGCAACCATACAGAGCACTTCATATCAATTTTATTTTCATCATCTATACAGAGCACTTCATATCAATTTCATTTTCATCATCCATACAGAACAGCTCATATGATGCACATACCACAATTTCATTTCCATACCCAATAGTGCAGGAACCAAACCAACTTTCCACTCCATACACAAATGTTGCAAATGACAGATCAAATATGTTAAACACTTTGTAAGGCATCACAACAGCAAACAACAATGAAAATTGCAAGAAGAAGAAATGAAAATTGCTGCTACTCCTACCAGTAGGGCCGCGCTAGGTGGCGCAGCGACGAGAGGGTATCGGACTTTGGCCGCACGACAGGAGGACGGTGGCCGGCGGTGCCTGCGACAGGAGGCCGGTGGCCGGCGGTGCCTGCAACAGGAGGCCGGCGGCGCGCCACCCGCGCATGGACGGTGGGGGCGGCGCGCCCCATCGCACACGGGAGGGCGGGAGCCGGCGGCGCCCCACCGCGGGACAGGAGGACGGCGGCCGGCGGGCGCGCGCGACGGGAGGGTGGGGGCCAGCGGCGCGCCACCGCGCGACGGGAGGGCGGGGGCCGGCGACGCGCCACCGCACACGGGAGGGCGGGAGCCGGCGGCGCCCCACTGTGGCGACGGGAGGAGGGCCGCGCGACGGGAGGACGGCGGGCCGCGGCGCCCGCACACAGGAGGCGGGAGCCGGCGGCGCCCACCGCGCGACGAGAGGGCGGCGGCCGGCGGCGCGCGCGCGGGAGGGTGGGAGCCGGCGGTCGCCCACCGCGCGACGGGAGGGTGGCAGCCGGTGACGCGGCTGCGCGATTGGAGACTGGCGGCGTGCGGAGGATGGGGGGAGAAGAGAAGGGGATTCGATCTGTTTACCTAGGGTTGGCTGGCAGGGGCATTTTGGTATTTTTTGAAAATACTGACAATGTAACTCACAGGTCACGCTACAGATCAAACGGAAACCTAACGGGAGGGGTATGGAGGGGATCAAAGCGAAAATTCGGGGGTACACAGGAGATCGAGTAAAATTGGAGGGTATAGAAGAGATTAGGTAAGTTTTCATGGGTATACAAGGGATTTTCTCTATGAATATTTGTTTAAAAAGTGGATACATGTATTAAAATCACAAACAAGTGGTGCTTGTATATTTTACACCAAAGATATTTTATCTGTAATATATTATCGTATTTTCTTTTACCCATAGCTACCCGTAGCAAAGATGGGTCTGGGCCCTAGTACCTCATGCCCCCACATGATTCCGTGTATTAGTATGAGGATTGCTAGATCACGGGATTCCATTCCAACGGGATATTTTATAAATCTAATCCATCTTCCCCTATGTTTGAGCTCCCACGTTTCAAAGAAATGAAGCAGTGGCACCACTAACTCCTTGCCCTCACCGGTCACAGCAACAACAGAGGAAGGAGGGAGGCGTCGAGAGGAAGGGAGAAAAGAAGATGAGACAATGACATGTGACTTGTCGGTAAGCCAGACGATGAGAGTGCACCCTCCTTCCTCATTCCTTGATATGGTACCTGATACCATAAGTACCAAACCCGATACCTAATACATGATACTATTCACTTGGTACATGTAACACACCCTGAAAAGTTAGTTAAAATAAAATTCGAAGACCAAAAATTCGCCTCAGGAAAATTTGCAAAAACTTGCATCATGCCGAACTTATGGATTTGGATTTTACCCTTTCTCGCCAAGTGCCAAATTTTGTTTAAATTTCTACAATCCTTTCTATCCTCGAAAAGGGTTTTATCCTTATATTTTACCTCTCAGAGCAACTCTATCCTACGAAGTCCAAATCCACTCCCTCAACCTAGCCTCTACTGTTTGATACTTTTTAAAGAAAATTCTATTTACCTCCCTTGGCCCATTTCTCCTTTTTTTCCCTCAATCGGCTAGCCGAGGGAAGTCTATGTTTGCGCTCCCCCCTCCACCCTTAATCGGCTTTGTCCTCCCTTAAATCGCAGGTGAGGCCGTTCGCGCGCCGCCGCTGGCCGCCGCCCCTTCCTTCCCTCCCTCACTGGCTGTTTTGTCGCTCCCCAACCGCACGCCGCCGAGCAAATGGCAGCAAAAGCCGCGCCGGATCCACCAGCACACCAGCGCACCGCGACGCGGTAAACACGATTGGCGGCCGAACGCCCGAAAATCCTGTCATCGACCGCCACCTTGCCGATATTACGCGAGTTAGTGCGGGAGGTTAGCTGCCGCCTAACGGCGTCGTGTGTCAGCCATCACCCAACACCTGTCGAAGCCAATCCCGCATCGCCATGGTAGCCCCAATCGGTGCCGCCGCGCCGCCAAACAGTCAACCACCTCACCTACGTGCGCGGAAGCTCGTGGATGAAATGAATGCATGCATCAGCTCACCCGGTACCTATATAAGCGCCGCCAAAGCCAAGCACGCAACCCACCCCTCTCTTCTCCCTTCTCCCCGTCATTCCACTTCCATCCATCCTCGCCACTCCCTCCCGCGCACAGGCTGCCGCCTCTTCGCTTGCTCCGCCGCGGCCGGCATCGGCTGGGCCTCGGTTGGGCAAGAGACTGCGCCACCTCTCGGTCGTCGTAACCCCGAACGGTCATATGTTTCGGCTAATCAAACACATGAACGTTTTGAACGAACGAGCTTTGAACGCTCGAATGAACGGACCTTCGAACGATTGATCGAACCTCATAAAGTTTAGTACGGCTTAGACTAGAGATGTTAAGACTTGTGTAACCTCGCCCAATATGCGAGGAGGTTAGTATAGTAGATGGTATGAACTGGTGGTGAGGGTAAACCTGACCAAGCGAGGCTTAGGGTGGGTGGATGAACCCTCACTATTAAACACAACTTCAACTTAACGACATTTTCGGTTAAAACTGCTAGGTCCTAGGTTTGTGAAATGATTTGTGAAATATAGCTTTACGCAAATAGCTCGAACCCCTTCCTGGTATCCATGTATTCATTATTTGCATTTATTTTAAGTGGTGACTTGCTGAGTACGCTAGTACTCACCCTTGCTTTACCACCCTCTCTTATACCCAGTTGATGTGGAGGTGCCATTCGAAAACGCTCCCAAGGAGGGAGAGAAGGAAGAGACGCCCTAGGGACTAACTCCCATATGTTGCCTGCGGGAATATAGTCGGTCCGCTACAGCCTCGCTTCTGCTATCCTACCTTATGCTTTGATGTTGGTATTGTACTCGACCAGTTATGGTCTATTCGGGAACCCATTCGGGCTTTCCTTGTATCAATGAGCACTATAAAACTATGCAATGCAAACGATGTTGTACAGTATTATATTGTGTGTATGCCAACCTACCGATCCAGGGAGTTGGTATTGCGAACACATGTGGCTTTCCGTATCTAAAAACCGGGGGCCGACAGTACATATGTGTACCGGCTGATACCTAAGGTACCTGGCATGATACCCCAAGGTATCAAACCCTTGTACCTAGGTACCATGCATGATACCCGAGGTATCAAACGCTGGGTATCAACCCCCTGATACTTAAGGTATCAGCTGCGATGTACCTGTATACAACACTGACGAGTAGAAGTGATGGGTTAGCAAGGAGCATGAATAAACCCGACGACCTCTGATCCACTTCATCAACTCCAAGGTTGCCATTTACGTTGAGACCGGCTGCCTCCACCTCCATGTCGATGCTCAAAACCTTGTCCCCCTCGGCCTCGCCGCCTCCCTTTCCTTCTACTCATACATGACAACCCCCAACCTCACAGCCATAGTTGGCTCCCTCCTTGGCTATAACCCCCATGCCCTTGTCAACCTCCACTCTCTCACATGCTCTGGATCTGGTGTAGGAAGGGTGAAAAGAGGATAGAGGATGTCGTCGATGTTGGAGACGATCATCAAGGAGTTGAGGAGAGGGAGGAGGAGGATGGCCACTGGGGCAGAGGAGTGGATGAAGGGAGGAGGAAGATGAAGCGCTGCTGCTCGGTGGGGGAGAAAGCAAGTTGGTAGGGGAAACGGATATTGGAGATATGTAACGTTCGCCCTTGTTTTATCATGTGCCCTCGTGCCCCACGGGATTCCTTGTATTAATTTTTCTGATATAAATGTGTGTGCGCACATCACAAGCTAGTCCACTTTAAGTCTTACTCCCTCCGTCCCAAAATAAGTGCAGTTTTAGCACTGCTCATGTTCAACGTTTGACCGTTCATCTTATTTGAAAAAATATTATGATTAGTATTTTTATTGTTATTAGATGATAAAACATGAATAGTAATTTATGTGTGACTAATTTTTTTAATATTTTTCATAAATTTTTCAAATAAGACGGATGGTCAAAGCGCTAAACACGGATATCTATGGCTGCACTTATTTTGGGACGGAGGTAGTAAAACATAGTTACTTATACTATTTAAATTATATATACCAAGTATAGCTATTTTTAGAGTATGTAGTGATAAAATGTCGAAAGGTGGTGTTTGGATTCGACTGTTTAGCTGGGCTAGTCACTCTAAAGTCAGAACGTAACAAATATATTGTGTCATCCATACATGCACGGACTAGCTAGTACTCCCTCCATTTCATATTGATCTACATATAGTTTTTTGAGGTTATTCCTAAATGATCTGCATATTTATGTTCATTTATTAAGTCTATTCGTTATTTGTGTATTGGAGTAAATAGACATTGATGCATGCATCCATGCACATAAGTATTTATAACCCACATGCAATATCTTGATTTGCTATTGGCTAAGAAATAGTGGGGATGGTAATATAGTATGAGAGAGTTATTAGTTTTTCTTGGTCTTGGTGTACCTATGAAATATGTAGATCAATTTGGAATGGAGGGAGTAAATAATAGTGCTCCAGCCGACCCAAATATGGCTACTTAATTATAGAGTTTGTGATCGTGGAAGATAAAGAAGAGAAAGATAAAACGACTAAATTACCACACTCACACCACAACACATGCACACACACGCTAGGAATAAGATTGGAGGCACCAGGCTTCAGTGCACGGGAAACGTGCAGTCCCACTGAACGCACATGCGTGTGTAGCCTATTACCTAGCCGGGACCAACCGAAGTCAGTCCCGGGTAAAGAGGGGAAAAATCCCCCCGGCGAGGGACGAGCGTCGAGTCTAAGACTCGAACGCTGATCGGCACGGAGCGAGCCACTCGCTCCTGCCACCCGCGCTAAGCGCGGTCCTCGGAGGTGGATGAGACTTTAGAGATGAAAGTACTTATTTGGGGCATGTTTGGATAGGACTAAATTTCACATCGGATATTTAACACTAATTAGAAATATTAAACGTAAACTAATGACAAAACACATTCCATAACCCTGGACTAATTCGCGAGATGAATCGATTGAGCCTAATTAATCTATGATTATCCTATGTGATGCTACAGTAAACATATGCTAATTATGGATTAATTAGACTTAAAATAGTTGTCAAACGAATTAGCTCTCATTCATGCAATAGACTTTAGAGTTCTGACTTCATGTCCAAAGGTGGTGTTTGGATTCGACTATTTTTAGAGTATAGTGGTGTCTTGTACGTTTTATCATAAGGCGCGGCGCCAGCTAGGCAGCCAGCCAGCCATGAGACATGTATAGTCACAGGAGTAGAGCAAGGCCTCGTTTAGTTTCTAAATTTTTTTTCTAAAAGCATCACATCAAATCTTTGACACATACATAAAACATTAAATATAAAACTAATTGTACAGTTTATATGGAAATCGCGAGACGATTCTTTTGACTCTAATTAGTTTATGATTAGCAATAAATGCTGCAATAATCCACAATTGTTAATGACGGCTTAATTAGACTTAAAAAATTTTTCTCGCGGTTTCCAGTCGATTTATAAAATTAGCTTTTTCATTCGTGTCCAAAAGCATTTTTCGATATCCCGTCAAACATTAGATATGAAACTCGAAATTATTACAGGGCCTAATAGTACTACGCGTACCTCCAGCAGAGAGCAGACACGCCCATGTCGGCGATCTCGGGTGTGTTAACTTCCGGTGTAATTACTTTACCTCCGTTTTTTAATAGATAACGCCGTTGACTTTTTCTCACATATTTGACCACTCGTCTTATTAAAAAAATTTACGTAATTATAATTTATTTTATTATGAGTTGTTTTATCACTCATAGTACTTTAAGTGTGATTTATATCTTATACATTTGCATAAATTTTTTAAATAAGACAAATGGTTAAACATGTGAGAAAAAGTCAATGGCGTCATCTATTAAAAAACGGAGAGAGTAGCAAGATAAGTCAACTTTCTTAATTACGTCTAGCTCTCTCTTTCTCTCGCACACGCAAAAGGAAAATGAGAAGCTTTTTTTAATAGATCGCAAAAGAAGTACGTGCTATTGTTTTCAATGTTTTCTAAAACAAGGCGTGGCGTGCATGTAGGAGTAGTATGATTAACTAGCACCTGAGCATTTCTTCTTGACTAAATTAAGATATCTAATTCCAAATAATAATGTCATAATAACTGTTTTCTTGGTATTTGTATTAGTGGTTGTTGTGCTTTATATTTTACAGTTGAGGAAGTTTTTTTTTTAGGAATGTTTATATTCGACTGTTGTTTTAGGCAATTTCAATCACTTTTTAATTTCTTGAATGGCAATCCCATGATTCTTTACACCACTCTTCTATTAATTATTTATACGCAAAGTCCCTTTCCTTTTAAATAAAAGGTTGAAGAAATTATTGTAACCTAAACATGAAATATAACTTACCATTCATTAAAACTTGGTACAAATAAAATTACATATTAAAATATTCAATCTTGGATAAAAATGTATCAAAATCATACATAACAACAATTGCAGATAAAATGAACTTACAATTACATATTTTACGTAGGCCCTGTTTGGCGGAGCTTGTCCCAGCTGCAGCTTTTCCCAAAAACTGCTTCTGCTAGAAGCTGGCCCCAAACAGTCCACAGCTTCTGAGAATCTGCAGTTACAGATTCTGAAAAATAAACTAAGAAGCCAGAAGCTGGAGAAGCTGGGTTTCAGAGTTTTTCCAGATTCTCAGAAGCTGGCTAACAAACAGCTGCTTCTCAGAATTTAAAGCTCCTCCAAACAGACCCGTAGTCCAGCAATTTAAGTCTTAGTAATATGCAACTTTAGGTGATTATAAATTTGCAATTTAAGTTTTATTAAGTACTCCCTCTATCCCAAAATATAAGTATTTTTAGCTATGAATCTGGATAACTGTGTCCAAATTTATAGCTAAAAGTTACTATATTTTGGGACTGATGTAGTACATTAATTTTTTTCTTCTCGTAAGACTACCACGTTTGTTAGTGAAAGATATTTTAAAGCTGCTAGCTCTTCTTTAAAAAAAGCAAACACTGCCAGGTGCAGATAGAGCAAAAAAGAATAATGTCCATGTTGCTAAGAAAGATTCCCTTTCGCAGCCATGGACTGCTACAATATTTGATTTCTTATACTAGTGATCTACTCGCACTGTCCCATGATATAAGCGATTTTCAGTTTTTACTTGCAAAGTTTGATCGCTTGTCTTATTTAAATTATTTTAGAAAATATAAAAGACGAGTGGTCAAACGTTGTAAGTAAAAACTCAAAATCCCTTATATTATGGGACGGAGGGAGTAAGATTTTTAATTTTTTTTAACGGAAAATAGATTTTAAAGTTCGATTACATCATCTTAAAACATTATACGGTATATTTCAATAACAGTGCTAGCTGCAGAATGAGAAAAGAAAAATGACATTCAGATTGATATAGTAAGGCTTCCTCACTCTACTAGCCCAACAAAGAGCTCAAAAGCTCGTGGATTCAATCGGCTCTTACTCGTAATCACAATAAGATGAGCTTTTGCTCAAGACCGTAATTAACGAGCCATCTCACGAGCTACTCATTTACCTCGCTTAAAAAGATTATCATATATTTGTTTTACTTAGTGATCGTTAAATTCGCACTTAATTCTTCAATTACTTCGAACATAATTTGTACTTAAGTAAGTTCTTGGCCAGTTAAGTTTAGTATTATGTTAACCTATAACAAACGATAAATTTAACATTATAAATCTTAAGATAAAAACTAGTTTAACAAATCGAGTTAAGCGCTTAAGCCAAGCATTAATAAACAACTAGCTAGTCGATGTTAATTTACCTCGTCGGTGGTGTTGGCCATGGCGCAGCCGACGGGCGGCATGGACGCGGTGAGGAACACGACGGCGGCGAGCCTCTCCGGGAACCGCTTCCGCCGCGAGCGCGACGCTGAACCCGCCGTGGCTGTGGCCGACGAGCACGACGCGCTCCCCGTCCCCGGATGGCGGCAGCGCGGCGAGCGCGTCGAGCAGCGGGCGGGAGTAGTCCTCGAACGTGCGCACCTCGTCGACGCGCGCCGGGCTCGCGCCGGCGGCGGCCATGTCGAGCGCCTGATCGCGGTGGCCCGCGCGGCGCAGCGCCGTGGCGACCCTGTACCAGCACCACGCGCCGTGGCACAGCCCGTGCACCAGCACGAAGTGGTGCCGTCGTCTGCCGGCCTCGCCGCCCCTGGGCGCCATGGCGGCGGTCGACGACGACGCTGCTTGGGACATCATCATCATGCAGCTGATGGCCATGGCCATCATCATGCACACTTTCGGTAGAGAATACGACATGGACGTCATGACGTGGTGGTGTGGGCTTGTGGCGAACTGGCAGCTTATTAGCAGCCTAGCACCGTAATTATATATAGGAACTAGCTGGGTGGCCCGCGCAATTGCGCGGCTAGTACCCATATAAAATTATTTTTTTCGTAAACGCGCAAAATGATTACATGTCAATATAAATTATATATTTTTTAATATAAGTGTACTTAAAATTTATTAAATAGTTATCTCGTTGACTTAAGATTTTGAAATACCAAACCTTATCATCTTCGTGTTTCTAATTTTATAGTTTTTAAAAGACACATCAGTTGGTACCCCTTACTTCTGTCATAGTATTTTTTATTAGCTTGCTCAATCTACCACTGTTTCTTTTCATTCTCCTTGGAACCTTTAAAAATTGGATCTTAAAAACTTATACTTTTTATAGTTTATTGTCCTATCGGGCTTCTTTCTAATAATTTCTAGAAGTCTCGTCAAACGCTGCCATTATACTCCTACACAACCGTCCACTGCATCTTCTCTTTATTGTCATTGCTATTTTAAAAATCGAACATAATTATCGTTTAGGTTCATATCTTTTACTTTCTAGAAGTTCCGTCAAAACGTTAGCGACGTTGTCACTGTACTCCTCTACGGCTCGCTCACTACCGCTCTTCTTTATTGTCATTGAGATTTTAAAATCAATCATGATTATTATTGGGATTTATTTTTTTTACTTTTTAGAAGCCTGAACCTTTAAAAATTGAACCTTATAGTTTTTAGAGTTTTATTGTCTCGTTGGGTTTCATGTTTTTGATAATTTTTAGAAATCCCGTCAAACGTTGTCATTATACTCCTCTATGACCCATCCGGCAAATAATCTTTGTTGTCATTGGGATTGTAAAAATTGAACACAACTATCGTTGGAATTCATTTTTTACTTTCTAGAAGACCCACCAACCATCGACGGCTCTACCATTGTACTCCTATACGACCCACCCGCTGCGTCTTATTTTTATTATAATTGAGATTTTAAAAATCAAATATGATTATCATTGGGTTTTTTTTTACTTTCTAGAAGTCCCCGCCAACCGTGTTGACCGATTGCTTCACGACTTGCCCAACGTCCTTCCTTTTAATCATCATTAGGATTCTATTTAGTGTTTTATTAATAGCTTTTAGATGTTTCATCAACCGCCACCACTCTACTCCTTTATAGTCCTGTTACTTAATTAATCTCGTCATGTGTTTTAGATGGTATTTTCTTTCATTAGTATTATTTTTTTATCACCAATTTTAGTGATTTATAAATTGTATTCCTATGTTGAAATCCTTTTTTTTCTTTTTCTAATTTCAGATTTTATTTTATTTATTATTATGTTCTATTGATATTTTTATTTTTTATTTTCAATTTCAGTTGTTTCAAAATTGTATTTTTACGTTAACTCTCTTTTTAATTTGCCTAATTTCGGATTTTATTATATTTTTTTATTCCGAATTTTAATTAATCTACTATTGGGATTTTATATGTACTCTTATTTCAATATTGCTTATATTTAATTCCGAATTTAAGTTAATTTTAAATTGTATTCCTACTTGAACACTTATTTTCTTTTATTTTTTCTAATTTCGATTTTTTTATTTTTTTTATTCTGAATTTTAATTAATCTCGTATTGGATACTTGTATGGACTCTTCTTTCAATATTTCTTATTTTTAATTCCGAATTTCAGTTATTTATAAATTGTATTCCTACTCGAACTCTTCTTTTCTTATTTTTCTAATTTTGAAATTTATTTTATTATTATTCTGAATTTTAATTAATCACGTATTGGGTTCATATATGGACTCCTCTTTCCATATTGCATATTTTTAATTCCGAATTTCAGCTATTTTTAGATTGTATTTCTACTTGGACTCTTCTTTTCTTTTTCTTCGATTAATGTGGGAATTTCTAGCCTCCACAGCGAACGTTGTGCCTCCTTTCAAGGTTGTTTAATAATATAATAGATAGATAGATAGATAGGAGGATGAGATCCTACGTACTAATAAATGTGATGTACCTTTTTCCATTAAAAAAAACTTAACTTCTGGAGTTTGAACTTTGTCAAAAAGAAAAAAAATCTATCATCATACCTACCCTTAGCACATAAAATGAGAAGTTTTATCATCGCTTTAGTGTCCTTTACCTACTTATCAGCATTATTGTTTTTTCTGATAATGATGGGTATTTTGGTTATTTTTACTCTCCACTAATTTCACGTTGGAATGCTAGGAATGGCCCTTTTTTGGACCGGAGGAGTAGCTTTATAGGGCACTGCTTGACACTTGTGGCAACACTGGTTATCGGCTAAGGCCCTGTTTAGTTCCCAAAACAAAAATTTTCACACTGTCACATCGAATATTTGGACACATGTATAGAGTATTAAATGTAGAAAAAAAATAATTGCACAGATTACGTGTAAATTGCAAGACATTTAAGCCTAATTGCGTCATGATTTAACAATGTGGTGCTACAGGAAAGATTTGCTAATGATGGATTAATTAGGCTTAATAAATTCATCTTGCAATTTCTTGGCGAAATATGTAATTTGTTTTGTTATTAGACTATGTTTAATACTTTAAATATGTGTATGTATATCCGATGTAATAACCAAACCCAAAAATTTTTCCCAACTACACAAGGCCTAAATAGCCAATGTAATCCTTCAAGTTCACCCAACTGCTCAATTTGGTCCTTAATATTTTATTTTAAAAGAAAAAACTCAACTGGTGAGGTAAAGGGAAAGACTGTCCCATGCATGTCTTTGCACTAAGAAGAAGTCTCAACAAAACCGATCGAGAAAGGTTTACCATATTATTTAGATCATCAGGAGTTTATCATATACTACTCCCTCCATCCCACTAGATAAAACATGCACGTATTTTAAAATTCAACTCTTGAAATATTAGACCAACAATTAGTCTAATACAAATAGAAATTTATTTGATGAAAATAAAATCATTGAATTTATTTTCTTGTGGTTATGATTGTTGCCGCTACAAATATTATAGTATACTTGAAACCAATATTCAAATATTAGTTTTAGATATTGTGGCAAGTTTGACCATGTTTTATTCGGTGGAACAAAGGGAGTAGCGTGTTTGTATCAACAAAATCATAACCTTACATAAGTACATTCAAATATCAATTCAATGATGATATTATTGTCATCAAACAGATTTTATTTATTAGACTAATAGTTGACCAAATTTTATAATAATATAAGATTTGGATATTTAAGATATGTGGGTGCGCCTTCGTGGGACGGATGGAGAACCATGTTCCACTGTTTAGCATATGACTCTAAAAGCTAGTTGCCTAGTTGGGAGTAACTCAAGATGTTGATAGCTTTGGTTTGGCCCTACTTTAGATATTCATCCTAAAGCTGATTTTAAATTTGTAAATTTAATTAAGCGATTTTATTTGTGACAAGGCCCTATTTTCATGTTTGATCCTAAGACAAGTAAAAAATCTCACATAAGTTATTTTAGAAAATTTAATCTTTGAATTCAAATCGCTTTAATTATATAATTCAAAGTTTTTTTTTCTTTTTTTTTTTTGCAGGGAGTATAGTTCAAAGTTGACCACTCAAGCAGGTTTCCGTAGCATGACACATCTGTTTGAATTCACTTGTCATGGCTATTGGCTAACGTTTCTGTTGCATAGTTTGCATGTGCTACCGTTAGCTTTGTCATGCTTATCTTTTGACCAGGGTTTGCAATCTACTACTCTCTCCGTTTCATAATGCAAGTCATTCTAACATTTCTCACATTTACTTTGATTATTAATGAATTTAGACATATATATTCATTAACATTAATATGAATGTAGAAAATACTACAATTACTTACATTGTGAAACGGAGGAAGTACTAATTGAAATGTGAGACCGACCAAGAAAAATTTTGATAAGCCAAAACATTAATGTTTTTTTTCTCTTAACAAAATTCCTCAATCTCGTGCTTTTCACCATCATATATTTGTTTGATACACAATCCTCAATCTCGTGCTACAAAATTTCATTGAGTTAATCACTTCCAATGTACTGGTAGCACTAGACACACCTAAGTGCACAACTATCAGCCAAATTTGACTAGCCACCTAAGTGGATTATTACTTAATTAAGTATCAGCAAGAGTATCAGCCAAATTTAAAACTAGATGATTTCCCGTACATTGTCGCGCGAAATTAAGAAGTAAAGAGAGTATTAGAGGTACACCATTGTTTAACAAGTTGCCGTTGATTCCAAGCATGGTAAAATATTGAGGGAAAATATCCAGTGCAAACCACGTATGTAGTGAAAACTTGGAAACTACCGTTGGATCGAGAAATGAACGTTCGAGATTCGTCCACGTCACCCTGAGTTAAAATTTAACTCGCAGATTCACTCATGAGTTAAAATTTTACTATAAGTTAAATTTTAACTCATGGTGACGTGGACGAATCTCGGACGTCCATTTCTCGATCCAACAGTAGTTTTTATGTTTCCACTACATATGTGGTTTGCACTACATATTTTCCCAAATATTGAGATGAAGTACACCACTGTTTAGTAGATGACTCTGTAAGCTGGTTGAGAGTAACTCAAGATTAAGATATTAGAGTAAGGGCATGTTTGGTACAGCTCCAACTCCTAAATATAACTCCAAGAGTTGAGTCTGGAGTGGAGTTGTGGAGCTGCCTAAACCCAGCTACACAACTCCAGTACATTTTGTGAGAGAGCTCCACCCAACTCCACTCCCAGTTTTGATGGAGCTAAAACTGTTTGGCTGAGCTCCACCCCTCCTGAAGCTAGAGCTAGAGCTGTGTCAAACAGGCCCTAACTCTGATCTAGAGTGATTATGATCTAGAGTAACTCTCAACCAGCTTAATTTGGCTTGCCTCTACTCTAAACATAATCACCCTAGAGCTGATTTTAAATTTACAGGTTTAATTTTAGGATTATTTTTTTTGGTTGTTTTGTTTGTCATAAAGCTTTCATGCTTGCTCGCATCACAAGTAAAAGATCTACTCCCTCCATTTATTTTATATTACAAGTCATTTTACTTTTCTATAAGTCAAACATTTTAAGTTTAAGTTTGACTAAGTTTATAAAAAAAACATGATAATATTTTTAACACAAAACAAACACAATATCAAAATATATTCAATATTAGATTTAGTGAAACTAATTTAAGGTTGTAAATATTGTTATCTTTTCTATGAATTTAATCAAATTTAAAAGTTTAACTTAGGAAATATCAAAGCGATTTATAAAATGAATCACAGTAGTTCATAATATTATTCACAGTAGTTCATAATATTATTCTTATAAATCATTTTTAAAATTTAAAATCACGCGTTAATTATATAATTCAAAGTTGACCAAGCAGAACCATAGCAGTATTTTTTTAGGATGGCATTCGTGCTCCAATCTCCAATCATTTGGCACTATACCAATTATTACACTGAGTTGAATTCGCGTGTCATGGCTAACATTTTCCATTGCGGAGTTACTACAATACCCCTCTATTTCTAAATACAAAGGATTTTGGTTAGATGTGATATATCATAGTACAGTAAATCTGAACAAGAAACTGTCCAGATTTATTATAATAGGATATACCACATTTAAACGAAATCTCTTATATTTAGATGCGGAGGGATTACTAACCATCAGCTGTATATGTCACCGGCAAAGCAAGTAGGCTACTTCGGCACGGGCCCGGGATATGATAGAAACTCCATCACTCTGGATTTGGACAATCTGAGCCGTCTATGGCTGAGATCACCTCTCCTAATTATCATACATTAGAGGGGTAAATATTTTCTTTTTCAGCTTTCCTGTTCCATTCACAACGATCGCGGGCAGGATTTTTATAAAACCGTGCGGTAAAGCTTTTGATACCCACACGATCACCATGATAACCATCTTATCATGGGTTGACGTTAATTCCATCCGAATCGATTTAGTGAACCCTGATCGCGGGTCGCCGATCGAGGAACATCTCCGTGGACGATGCGGCCGGCCGGCAACAGCGGGAAAGCTGGCCATCGCCACCGTACGTGCTAATCACGTTCGCCAACAGCGATGGCACCATCTCAACGAGCCTCTGTCATGCCCATCACGGTGGACTTCCACGGGATGGTCGTTCATGCCAGTGTCATCCCCTGTACTAGTAGGCTAGGCCAACTCGCCGGTCTTGTAACCCGTCCCTGTCCATCACCGTCTGTGTGACTGGGGTGCTAGTTGTGCTCCCCTTCCGGGAGATGAACAGCGCCACTGACATGACATGCATGTCCCAAGTCCCAAACGGCACGGGCGAAGCTGGGACGAACTATGGTCATGTGCATTCCTGATAAGAGTTGGACGAAGATTAAGGGCTCATTCAGTTCACAGTATTTTCAAAACGTAGAAATACTACGTGAATACACGTGCAAACCTATGGATTGAAAAACACAGTATTTTCAAAACATAGAAATACTACATAAATACACGTGCAAACCTATGGATTGAAAAACACAGGAATTTTTCCTATGTTGTTGAGCAAGCCAACCAAAGGAATGCAAATATTAGGTTGGGGTGAATTATTTTTTCCTACGCTTTTCCTTCAAAAATGGAGGAATGGAAAACTTTCCTATAATTTTCCTATGGTGCATTCCTATGAAACAAATGGTAGTTTAGAACCTATTCCTATTCCTATGCTTTTCCTTTGAAAGGAATAAGCCCTAAAATTTTCGTGACACGTTTTTCAAACCGCTAAACGGTGCATTTCGTACAAAAACTTTATATTAAAGTTACTCTAAAATATCATATTAATATATTATTCAAGTTTGTAATAATTAAAACTCAATCAATTATACATTAAAACCACCTCGTTTTACGTAAAAAACTTAATCTCCATCTTCAAGAGAAGATGGACACCTACACAATGTTTAGCCAGAGTTTATGCTGATGCATATATCTGAGTTGTATTGAGAAGTAACGTATATAATGAGAATAGATGAATTAATTAGTTAAAAAAAGATTTAGACTAGATTCCTAAACACCTCCCGTCCTATCTAGCTCTGCCTCTCTGCCCATGAATGGTGGTGTTGCTGTTAGAATTACAACTCCAGCATAACATAGCCCATGTTACTGAGGTGTTTAGTTGCTGGTCATACTTTTAACACATTTTGTCATCTTAAAGATTAATAAGTTGGACTAACTTCATAGCCTGTTTGGTTCTAATAATAAAATGCAACAGCATTAACTGGTACAAATCTTCACTAGTTTCTGCTTATGTTCTTCATGGCCTGAGCATCAAAATCTCTAAAGCACAACCGGAGGCAGCACTATGCAAAAGAGCAACAAGAGCAAGCACATGCATAAAATGAATAAACATTATATTTCACTTGTAAGGACTCCTTTTAAGGACACAAATATTAGGAAATAACCTAATATCAAATAATTAAAAATGATGAGCCTTCGAACCCGGAAGACCCTGGCGTATAGGACTCCCTTTAAGGGCTCTTTTGGAACAAATTACAAAGGAAAAGTAGAGGAATTTTTACATTAAAATTATATGGCAAATTTTCCCAGGTACTCCTTTGGAACAAGGAACTTGAAATTCCTACGAATTCCTATGGGATGGCTTGATTCATGAGAATTTCGTAAGGATTTTGAACGAGGTTAGAAGTTAGATATCAAACAATGCCTGCATTTTAGAATTCCTAAGGATCAACTATCTATGCCACAATTCCTAAAGAACTAGATGTCATATCGATTCCTCAATTTCTCACATGTTCCTGTATTTTTAATTCCTTTAGCCATTTAAAACAAAGAATTATTTCCGAAGGGACACTAAAAAATTAATGACAAATTTAGGATTATGTAGATCGCATTGGCATATCAATAAGGACAACTTAATGTAAGTTTGTGCAGAAGTACAGAGTTACAAAACGATCTGATCGTTCTGGCATGTCGATCCATCCACCACACCCATCCATCCCCTAAAAACCCAATGTTACCGGAAGATAAACCGGAAGCAAAATTCAGATTGGAAAATGTGGGTCAAATCCAGGCTCGCGAGATCAAAGCCCGAAGGCGTCACTGCAGGCAGACATGCAGACCTTGTGGTGAATCTCCGTGCACACTACCATGCTTCCTTCCTCTTATTTCGTCCAGAGCATCGGCTTATTGTGCAAGGATTAGCAGTTAAATACCAAATCTAAGTCATGACGAACAAGGAAAACAATGAATCTTGTGACAAAAACTGAAATCTTTTTTTTCGTAGGGCAAGATTCTGCAGCTGATCAGATAATTGTAGTCTGAATTTTAGGGTCAACACATCAAAAGAGTTTCTGTGAAAGTTTTATCCTCACATCAACTGAGAGCAGATCTTGCACTAGCTTGTATTACAGTTCACCAGAAGACAGCAAAACGAAGAGAGAGAAAAAAATCAAAGAACAAAAATGAACAGTTCACAAAGCGTACAAGAGCAAACAAAAATCAAAAAAGAACTCGCAGGGTTGGTTTTGGTAGGCTCAGAAGGATCCATTGGTTTCTCTCAATCAGGAGGAGGAAAACTAGGTCTCCATCCCTCAGAAAATCCCTTATCAATACGCATCACAGCCACGCCACCGACCCAAGATTCATTACCAACAGAAACAAAACGAAAGAGAAACCAAGGATAGATTTAACAGCAGAAGGCAAACGAAAGAGACCACCAAAACAATCATCACAAACACAAATCATCAAACAGAGAGGCGAGGAGGAGTATAACAACTGCATATTTCGTCGGAGCAAGAGAGGCGGCGGAGGGAGACAAACCCGCAGCTTGGGGGAATATATAGAGTGGAGATTAGTGGGCTAGGGTTTTGGGAGGATTGCACGGTTTGGGCCTGAGTTGGGCTGGTGAGCCTGCATTGTTTCCTAGGAATAAGTCTATTTGCCTCCCTCATTAGTTTAAATTAAAATAAATGGTAGTAGAAGTAAGTTTTTTTTTTATAAAATGTACTTTTTTTATTACTTTGAAGTGTGAAACACATAACATAACATGTTTAAACAATTCATTCAATAAATAATCTGAAAAGAACAAAGCCCCGTAGGAGTTACTTTTTTTATCACCAACTTATGTGGGGGAAATTTGATAATTTAACACTTTTTTTTTTTTGCTACCCAATTGCTTTGATTGACACTTGTGATGATAACGTAGGGCCATCCAGGTGAATGAAAGTGGATCAAGATGTCGAATAATCGAAGCCTATTTTAGGAAGTGTTAAATTATCAAATCTTTACTTGTATGTACCACAGTTCTTAAATTACGGTTTCTTAAAAAACTTTGTATATCAGCCTATTCTAAACCACTTATTAGTTTTATAATATTATATTTATAATTCCTACTTATAAGAAATTTTTGATACTACGTCCAATTAAATAACAGTGTCTTAGACTTACTGAAATAAAATCAAAATGAGAGGAGAAAGGTCAAGCTGGAAGAAGTTTGCGAGGGAGACATATAAGTCACTGTCTCATGAATTACCCTTACAGTGAGAATTAATGTATGTAGAATAAATTTCACAAAACTATATACATTTGACCAAATTATTGCAAAACTATATATTTAAGGTGTTGTATCACAAATCTACAGATTTATTACAAATATTTAAAACTACAAGCATTTAGTTTTATGAAATTCCCTGATGTATATATTACGCGATCAAAGCAGCCTGAAAACGACAACATTTCGAGATGCAAAGAATTTTTTTTTAATAGCAGCATGAGCAGTTACAAATGTACAATGACGATGCTGGGGCAGGAACCAATACAACACTCATGTTAGGAAACAAAACCATCATCATTTGTTGTTAGGTCAGCTCAAAGAATCATAGTCACAACAACTTAATGACCACTTAGCTAAGGGGCAGCTATCTTTGCAGTATACCAAAAGAATGAATTCAGTCACTCAGAAACCACAGAAAATCAACTGAAATTGGATCAAATTCTCCATTTTGTTCCGCTATAGCCTTTCTGGTATACCTCTCTATAGATGTACACAGGTATGGAGAAAAAAGGGGAAGCAATCAGCTTATCATTAATTTATATATATGTACACAAAATTGGAGTCAGAGGTGGTAACTGACGTCCTCCGTCCTCTGCAAGTTTGCTCACTGGGTAGCTGGGTTCTTATGCGCCTCCACAACTGAATGCACGTATCAAACTTGGCAATCATAATCATATATAGGATTACTTCACTGCAGCTGTAACAAAATGACGTTGTCCATTAGATATGCTTTATGTTTGTCCTAATTCATTACATGGTTCTGAAAATAAGAATTATCCAGGGTTTTCCTATTACAGGTCACAAATATACCCTACCTATCAGGAGGAAGATCGACACATCTAGTGAAATAAAACCAAGTGCAATCACACAAACCTTCTTGACTTAGTTATCTATTCTAAGTACAGGACTGAACTAAAACGCTAGTAGTACAACATAAAGATTTAAGAACGGAAGGGTTAAAGTTTCTTGCCTATTGGAACCTTCATCGACAGACCAATAGAAGGTGAGGAAAAGTAGAATATTCTCCTCTGCCCTGACCTATGCTTCTGTAGGAACTCAGGAATAGATTGTTCAATTCAACATTGTCCCAATGAAATTTTGTCCCTGTTTAAAAGTGCAGGTATATATGTTAGATTTTTTTTTTAAAAAAAAGATAGTGTGTGAGGATTCTAAGTTTCTTGTTTATTGGATGCTATTTGAGTACAAAAGTTTGACTGATAGAGAAAAATATGCAGCAATTCATATCAAGAGTACAAGAGAAGATTGAGCAAGCCAGCCATTTGGTAGGTACTCAGACATGCATGTACAAAAAGAGGGGTAAACAGATATTTCTTACCGGTACAACAATGAAATAGGTGACAACTGGGTTCACATCAACAATGGAATCGGGGACTAATCAGACATTGAAACTGAGAATGTTGAATGTAGCAATTTATACTTGTTGCTAATTTTATGTAAAACCCCAGTTGGCACAGGTCAAAATGTTCATCCACAGAGAAAATACTTCCAGGTGATAACCACACATCATAAATTTCCTCTGTTAGCAAATTGCTAATCTTGCTCCATTCTTGCACCCATACTGGAGGCATCTATTGTAAAACAACATATAGAAACATTGCCAACATATATCTCTATTCACATTAAGAATGCCCATTCTATTATTTGAACCTTTCATGGTTGATACACTCCAATGAATGACGGATCAGTTGCAGCAGCCCCTTGACATTATGGAAACTGAAATTAAGGACTTCCGTTAAAAGAGCAATGCCATCAGCCTGATCTTTTTCAATACCAGAAAGATAAGAAGAAAATGCACTTTGCGACTTTCTGGTTCCCTCAAATGCATAATTTGTGTCCTCTACCTGTAAAAAATATTACAATCAGGAGACAGTTCCCTTAATTCTCACTGATATCTCCTTAATCATGATTGGATACCAGTTGTGGAGTAGTTACATGGAATTAGATAACCAGTCAATTTGAACTAAACCAAAAGGTTTGAAGAGTGCTGTTATTTTTTAAAGCTTGATTTCCATGGACATCTTTTTAGTACCGTTACACACTATTGGTCCTAAATACTGACCTTATGTAGCAAACAGAAAAGATCATAGGAGAAACTCTAAAACTGAAATAAATGCAATCATTGAGTTCCATACGTAATCATATTTGACCCACAATAATAAGTATTGCTCTAAACTAAACAAGGCAAGCATTAAATGGATCATAATCGTGCAATGCCAATTGTAGGTGTTGTGTGCAACCCTCAAGTAAAAACTCAACTTGGCATATCAATATCCAATAATCCAAATGGCAAAAATAAGCAGCTTACATAAGCAAGCAATCCCATCAAGTGATGATTGCTCCGAGATATGGGATTGTTAGCAATCTGAGAAGTGCATAGACCTCTTGTTGAAACAATCTTAGCTACTGTACTTGGGTTATTTAAATTATCAACATCTGAGGCAGAAGACGACGGTGATTCAGCTGGCCAAGGAGAAAGCAAGAGGAATGTGAATTATCAGAAGACCAATCATTTCAACAAATTGATAATAAACCTGTTTGGAATTGATATCACGAAATAAAATGAAGGATATCTTTGTCTAATAAACAGAACAATATTGATGTAAGAGATTAAAAAAATCATGGTGTAAGGATGAAATCCTAGAACCATCGAAAGCATTACCTACTTCATATTCATTTCTATGTTGTTATATTTCACTTGTGGTAGAACTTAGTACAGATACAGTTTTTCAAACATTTAAGCATCCCTACTTTTATGAAGCATTTTGGTTTGAGGAATATGTTCAACCCAGGATCATCTGATCCTGACTCCAATGGAACCTTTGGTTTGAGAAATGCTGAATGAGTTGAAAATAGAAACATGACCCCATGATGGGCCAGCCCGTTCCAGAGAGGCCATTCCTCAAACCAAACATGCCCTTAATGAATGAAAGAGATTTCAGAAACTACTAAAACAACTAAGCAGCTTCATGAAATAGAGAATATGTAAAACCTGGAGGAGCAATCACAGATGCTGCCTGCAATGCATGGCTATCTTTAATTGCACCAGGATGCTTGTAGAAAGCTGCCTTCATGTATGCCACTTCCACACATTTATATGCCAAAGCAGCATTTGCCATTTTCTTAAGTCGCTCAAATTCACGGGCACAAAATCTGTTGAACAAGCCAATGGTGCCATATTAGCATAGTTAATTTACATATGCATATAATAAATTTTTATACAAGGATAAATGGAACAAGTAATATTTGGCAGCTAAATGAAAGGCATGTCCAAGAAACACGAAAGACATTGAAAGCATTAAAGTTCGGCCATTATAGTTTATAATTACAAGGACAAGAAGCAATTAAGGCACTTGTTGTTTTGAAATGGTTCCTAACAAGAATAAATATACCAAATTAAAAAAAGTTACTACTATCGTGCATTCAAGAATGTTAAAAGGGTCTAACAAATATAGAAGCGATATTCTACATGCTGCCTGCCTTTTGAAGACGTGAACTGCAAATTGCTTACCCACAAAGGTTTCCAGTATCAGAATATAATGTCATAGTATTTATTGGATCCCCTTGTTTGGAGCTATCAACACCAGCAGCCTCCTTGAGAGATGCGACATGGAGAAATTTTAGGCAAGCCTCGAAACAAATGTTTGCACTCTCAAGGTCATCCCCCTTTCCCTGCAAATGAGTAGTGATGGAATCTGAATCAAGAGAACCCTAAAAAAATGGCTGACTAATGTATCAAACATCCAAACCTTTAAGCGGTCAGACAAGTGCTTCAGATCTCTAGCTTCCTTCAGCAGAGCAGATGCATTAATTGGAGTTGAAGCATCGACATGAAGAGCTGCATGCTTCATATTTTCAACTACAGACTGTTTTGACTTATTGGAGGCATTTTCATTTAATCAGGTCTAACCTGTGTAGGATGCTTTCCAGAAGACAGTTTTGCTTGGTCACTTCGATTTGAATTATATTGAGGCAATGTCTTCCCATTTTGATCAGGTGTTGGCCTTCTGAAATCACCGCTGCCATGTATTGGAAGGACATGCGAATTAACTTTCTGTTCCACCAAAGAATTCGGTTGGCCTTGGTCATTCCTTATACCAAGCCCAGAACTTCTGTTGTTAAAGACTCCATTTGTCAATATATTTTGTTTATCCAAGTCCCCATCCTCCAAAGCATCTTGATGCATGACTCTATTAGAGCAACCAGAAACATGAGGTTTCGTGTGATCAGAACCACATTCAAAACCATATTTTTCCTTCGAGCATGAAGCACCAGTTTTCACTGACTCCTGAGAATGCACAATTTCTGCCACTGCATATGAATTCGTTCTATGCCGATCCAAGTGTTTCTTGTCAGAAGTTCTCAAGGGTGATGAAGAAACTGACTCTACAGGTGAGGTCCTTGTTTCTTGAAATTCAGGTTTATTCTTGTGGGAGCTAGACACCTTGGATGAACTGGAAGTGGCAGCTGTAGATGCTTGTACATTACAGATATTCCTCCTGACTGAGCTTTCAGAGAGCAATGGGTGCTGGAAATGGATATTCTCCAGGTGTTGCTCAATTAAATCCTCTTTCTCACTGAATATTGCATTGCTATTAATCCCAGTGACAGGGCCTCTGGCATGAGCAGATTTCTCATGATCATCTACCTTCAGAAATTTCAGGTCTGACCCAAGCTTTTCCTTGGCAGCATTACTTTCACTTAACACTTCTTTTACAACATGTTTTGCAAAGGCATCACTAGGTCGAGGATCAGGACCATGCTGTCTTAACTGCATTTGTTTTGATTTGTTCTTCTTAATGAACAAGTCCCGAGGATCAGATTGTCCTGCATCCGAAGCTCTAGCACCCCTATCTGAGTTATCTCCATCACAAAACTGCTTACCTGATGAAGGTAAAGCATGCTTTCCCATGCCAGGTGAAATATTAGTATGCTTCGGCAATTCTTTTAGAGATCCCTTGGTTGAAGGACTACTTTTGCTTAGTTCAAACTGAGGGGGTTGGTGCTTTGGAGGCTCATTGTATACTTTGGGTTGGTGCTTTGGAGGCTCATTGTATACTTTCTTCAATTTCTTTGATGCTATCAGGTTATCATAATCAGCACCACTGGTCTTCCGTTTTCGATGCATCCGATCTTTTGCCATAGTTTGTCCTGAGGAAATGGTGACCTTTAATAATAAAATGAATGATAATAGAATCTAAATGAAGAACAACCGTAGATTTTTCACCTTTATCTGATGATTCTACGCGCTTCTGTTTTTCCTTGAGTTTAGGAAAGCAGTCAAGACCATCACGATTCCTAGGAGCATGTAGTTTCTTCGAAGACTTTGATATTTCTGGCATTCCTAAATTATCTGACATAATGGCTGCATCATTGGATCTAACCAATGTAGCAGTATCACAACGACTATCCAAACTGATGTTATTTTCAGGTATGGGAACCACATAAAGTGCACGTATGGCATTTGTAGTCTCACCCTCACTTAGTTTGCAGTTATTCATCCCAGGCCTACAAGAAGTTAAAAGTACCAATCAATTGAAGATAACATTAAGCACCACAAATGCAAAAATAAATAAATAAACAAAACTAAATATTTCCAAGCAATGATATAATAGTCCAATAGCCTATAGTCTGCAACATCACAACATGACTGGAGATAAAATTTTCCAGAAGATCCTCGAAGGAAAACATGAATCCCAAGATTACAAATAAACCAGAACAAAATCAATTATGTGATCTCAACAGTTGTTTTCTCTCTCAGGCAGCAGGGCAGTTAGAAAATGAAAAGACTGCATTTGAATTTCCACTGATGAAACTAAATTATGGTGCATATATATATAGTGAAGGGAAATTTTACTCCTGTCAGTTATTTCAGTTCACAGAAACCAGTGCATAGACAAATATAAAGCATGAAATGAGAAGATTAAAAAAAAAAGAATGAATCTGATTAACGTTTCAGTACAGAAACCAGTGCATAGACAAATATAACGTTTGCAGAAACTTACAGCCAACTCTGCATGCTACACCGCCATTTTTTTGGAAGTGTATCTGAATTCATCCCATAAGGTAAAAGGCGCCATGTCTCACACTTATCACAGCACACCCATTGATCAACAGGTTCAGAAGCAGGAACTGCCATGGATGCTTCTGTAGTTTCATTCTTGCACCTTGATGGCATAGGTGCAGACTTATCAACAACAATGGGAGAGATTTTGTGGTCCCCATCATTCCCACCACCTGAAAAATCCTTATCAGTCAATCCAGATGTAGCAGACTCTTTCTCAGTCTTCAAGCTCTTATCTTCAGTATGTAAGTAAGTCGAACCATTTCTATGGTCCAACACATAACCCTCGTTTTCACCATTAGGTTTTCTAGTGGTATCATAGTTTGGTTTTTTGTGAGTCTTAATTTTGAGTTTCTTCCCAAACAGGGAAGCTTGCAAGGCGGACACTTTCTTCCCTTTCAGTAATTCAGAAGAATTTCCTGCTACATTTTCTGTGGTAGTACCCATGGACTCTGCATCAACCAAACTTCTCAATTCCTTGCTTTTGTACTGTGATGGTTCATCTTTAGCACACACCACTTTCCCTCTGTCTCTCTTAAGTGACGTTTTCTTAGCAGGATCAATTTGCAGTTGACTTGAAGTGGTAACAGATTGATCATTGCATTTATCAGATTTAGTTTTGTGTGAAAATCCATCATCAAGTGAACTTTCCATCTTAGCATTTCTTACTAAAGTTACTTTTAACTTTGCTTTGCCCTTTGGATGTTTATCATCATTTGCTGAATTAGCAGCTTTAACATCAATGATTGACAATGAACTCTGAGTACTACCTTTCCCCTTGAATTGACCATTTTTCGCTTCCTTTAGGCGACCTGAAGTATCAGTTATAAAGTCTGCTGATTCCCCAACTGCATGTTTTTCTGTCTTCGCGCATCTTGGTGCACGGATAGAATCTGTGTCATCTGAAATATCCTTCAACTCAGGCTTAGCTCCCTTTTTCATAATTGTTGCATTCTTATGCCTGTATTTTGAATTCTCGAACTCAGGAAGGTGATCCCTCTGTTCATCAAGTTTGATTTTCTTCACCAACTGATAGTTGTTATCTGGTGCAGCAGAGCTCGTATGACAACAGTTCCTTTGTAGCTCTTCCTTGTCATTATCATATACAGGAGCTTCATGTTTCTTAGTTACAGCTGTTGATTTTTGCCTCAGTTCCAGAACATTTTCTGCAAGAGGCGAGAGCAAATGTCCTCCAGGAACAGAATGGCAGGTCATTATCTGTTCAAACAACAAAATGGATTATTTATCAAAAATCAACCACCAGAGGTTTTGCCAAGATAAATTGAATTGATGGTGTAAACTTAACCTGAAAAATGGTATCTGCAGATTCATCAGGAAAAAGTTTTGATTCAGGAGCCTCGATGCTCCGTTGTGGACTGTCATCTATAGATGAGGAAGGAGAAATGTCGAGGCCCAGGCCACTGTAGATAGCAGCATTATTTCTTTCTAGGCATTTATTGTTCACCTTGATACGTATTTTTGCTGTCTTCTGCTCAGGACCACTGTTCAACAACTGTTGAGAGTGATTACTATTATTCTCACTGGATGTTCTTTGGCAGTAATTGTTTTTCCTCCTTCCATCTATAGCTTGCTTGACAAAATGGTTTGTCTGTACACTCTGGAAGTATATCACAACAGGGTGCAAACATTAGGCAGTAATACTAAGAAGCCAACAACGCATGGTGAAGTTTGCGGCAGTATACCTCCAGTGGTATATATGGTGATCTCGAGGCACTGCCATGGTTGGGTAGAACTGCAGGGCTTCCAGATTGAGATAAGGCAGGAGGAGAGCGCTGGTATGTAGGCAAGAATGAACCATAACCCCCATATTGTGACCCTATGCAGTGTTAATGATTTTGCACATACATCAGTAGTTCAATACAACTGTAGCTCCACGGAGCAAATGTGGCACAGCTTTAGTCCCCTTACCCAAGTTCTCAGCAGATACTCCACCTTCAAACTCCTTCTGGAAATGACCCAGGATATTTTGAAGTTTTTCATCCTGTACAACATACATCATACTTTATTTCATGCTGATCATTCACAAAGAGAAAACTACTTCTTTAAGACTGTACAGAACATAAGGACCATCTGTGAAAGAGAAAGCCTCTTTGGGAGTAAATATGGAAACAGAAGGTTGAAGGTCTAACATCTGGAGTTCATTAGCATTTAGCAGCAGCCATACTGCAGAAAGAATAACTCATTCCCTATAATTCCTCGCCATCCAAACAAAAAAAGGTACAGTAGGTAAGGACCCGTGAAGTCCAGAAGCATCACATAACAGAGATAAAATCCCACAGCTGGATCCAATAAAAACTATACGAGTTACGTATTCCCTATGCCAAAAGTAGCATCACTGATAATTAAACTTGCACACAGAATGCAAACCATCATCAGCTATATGGAGTAGAGTATTTGTCCTTCTGAACCACTGGTGAATCAAGTTACAACACAGACAAAGGCAAATCAAGCCGCAAAATTGACAATTACATTATAAGAGCTTCCAATGCTGAATCAAGTTTTAAGCATCCAATTAAAATCCAAAATTACAACATAATACTGCATTCATCATGACAAAGAATCCACTATCAGTCAATATAATCACCTTCATACATCATAATACTAGACCCCCCCCCCCAAATAATCATGGTAAACAAGGAAAGCTGGAAATTCCTATATCGTTTAAAGATAAACAGTTAAAAACCCTGTGGTGATCGAGAAAATAACAGAAAACTTGAAACTCCCCAAAAGAGATAAAAGGGAATATAAACTGGATTATATATGATTTTATCTAGGAGTGAACAAATAGATTTCACAGCATCCTAAAAATCCAGTCAGCATACTTTTCTAACCGAAACCAGTGTTCTTGTGTCTGTACAGACTATCAATTCTTGAACTGTGCAGCATGTTGAACAAAATAACAATCAATAAATTAATAATAATAAAGTTAGGACTATAGAATATAAGAAATTTTTTAGTCAAATGCAACTATCGCATATAAGTCATCCCAATGTGCAGAAATTCATGTTGCTTAAGGTTTTTCAATTCAAATACTATAAAGATCAAGTGAGCAACAAAGTTACTAAAACTTTTGTGAAGCATGAATGAATGTGGATGCATGGGCTGCCAACTAATGCAACAAAAGATAATGCTAAACGTTTTTCTTGGCATATATGTGGAATTCCTTTTGTTTATCTATTATATTTTCTAGAGCTTATAATATAGTTTTACCTGACGAACAAATTGGTTATGGGAAGGTTTGGTGAGCTTATAGGTGAGATGCCCACAAGCTTATTGAAGTAACTTATCGAGCTTATAGGTGACAAATGCTTTGGCATGACAGGCAGGATTTTAATAGATTGTTTAGAAGCATGAATTTGAAGGAAAAATAAAAGAAGTCAATGGCCTAGATAACGTTCGCATCAACTCACAAGTTAATCGCTTCATTCTATGTATGCAATAGAAAATAACCTTGCTAATTGTCACCAAAAGCAAATTAACCAATACATGGCTATATAAATCAATCTTGAAAACATTATGCTGCCAGTCACAAGATAACAAGCAGTCAAAATTATGTGCTGATTCTGCTGTTACAGCTGCTCTTACCAAAATCGATCAGAGTAGCACGGAAGTACTGTGCTATGAAAACTTTGGTTCTCACCAGAAGGTCGTACCACTGTACCAGAAAAGATACACATGATAGAGAGGAAATTCACCAACTAGATGGACACTCACATGCCAGCTAGCTAATACTCCAGAGACAATTTCCAAGATGCTAACACTAACACATTGTCACTATGGAGGGCGGCAATTTACTGGAAAATAGAAAAACCCATTCGCGAAAATCGATGACCTGATGATCAGCTCATATTAAAGAGCGGACCACACGACTAATCAGTAATCCCCTTTATCAACCAAAACCAAAACTACGTGCAGAAACAGATAAAAACCAACCCCAAAATTCCACGAAGCTGCAGTCTAGATGACAACATTGCAATCGAAAGTACGTGCACAAACAGAGAAAAAAAAAACAACCTCAAAAATTCACGAAGCCACAACAATCTAGATGATAAGCATTGCTGCTGATGCGCAAAAACAAGCAGGCGACCAACACCACGGTACCACCACCATCTCATCAACCATCCAATCCGCACACGCTCAAAAAAAAAGTAATAACAACAATAATTAAAAAACAAAAAACACCAATGGGAGAGCATCCCTTACGATGTAGGTGAGCTGGTCAGGATCAACAAGCTCGTCGCCCCCTCCGCCCCCGCCGCCGCCGCCCAATCCGCCGGCGGAAGCGAGCTCCAGCTCCCCCGCCACCTCGTGCCTCGCCGCCGCCGCCGCCGCCGCGATCGCGGGGCCTAGGGTATTTTCGTTGTCCCGTTTGTTATTCAGAATTATTTTTTCTTTTATTAATATTTTCCTCCTCCTCGTCGCCCACCCTCCCTCCGGTGTTTCTCCTCCTCGGAGAAAGACAGGACGAGACAGAGACGAGAGGAAGTAATTATGGAAAAAATAAATATAAAAAAAAATGAGTCGCAATACACCCAAGTAGTAGTACACTATTCGGTTCATCTTCCGTTTACCCCCCTGCAGAAACAGGATATTGCAATGAGCTTCCACGTGGATGTGCTTCTTGCCGTTGGATTCGGTTGTGGACGGATGAGATCGGGCGGGGGGGAGTGAGATGGGATTTTCGTGTTTGTGCGGGGGGTGCGGGTGGGAAAAGGGCATGAGCGGAGCGACGTGTCGTGGCTCGTGGGTGTGCAGGTGTTGCACGAAACAAACATGCTTGCTGCTAGTGCCCAGGGCCAGGGGTGAGTCTGTGTGTGGGAAACTGGAGAAGGAAACGTGGGGCGACGGCGAAAGCGCACGGACGGCAGTATGGGGCGCATCAGGGCTCAGGCGCTCCACCGTCACGTGCGGCAGAGGGGGACGTTCGTGCCGTGTCGTGTCGTGCTCGTGGCGACAGGGATTGGGATATGCATCTTGAGCTGTTACACCTACTCGCAGCAAATAATACTTGTAACGGGGATTTTAATTCAAGATTATTATAATATTATCGTTATTTTATGTATATACCGCATCTTAATTCACTGCTCATCACCAACACCGCTCCGTCTTAAAGAAGTATATAGAAATAAATAGAATGATGAAAAATCATACTCTACGTCCAGTCAAAAAAAAATCATACTCTATGAGAAATTTATTGCCGGTGGCAAAAAGCTTAACTTGATTTTTCACTCCATCTGATGATATGGTATTAGACGGAAGCAACTTCACATATATCCGATCAATTTTAAATCGCTACATTTTCTATATTGAGCTAGAAATTCAAACACACACACCACTTCCTCCTGACACATAAAACGTAATATGTGTAGTGCACATATAACCAAGTCTTATGTACACATCCCGCATAACCACATGTAAATTTGCTGTCACATGGTGGCTATACGGACTCGGATCCTCTGGCATGCAATAGCAAAAGTTAGAGAAATATTGTACGTCCATATCTACCATCCAAACACAATTAACGTCTCAATTTTTTTTACCCCATAGTTCCTTCCTATTTTTGTCATCATGTTTGAAAGCAAGTTTCTTTATGTCTTTTGATGAATTAGGCCCACTTTAATCTTGACATCACTAAGCAGCGGCGGCAGCAAAAACAACAACCACCCGCTATTGATTTCTATGGGCGCCGGTGGAGCATGCAATCCTTCTTCATGGTGCTGGGATGAGCCTTGACTCTCTTGCCAACGTGAGCCGCACTACAACGGCACCGCAAACTGCGTGCTATTACACACCACTTATGAGAGGATGTCAAGCTCATTGGAGAGTGGAGATGATGGCTAAGAGGTAAAAGATATATGAACTCTTAGTCACTACGCACGACGACAACTCGCCTTATTCCAAGCTCGCTAACTAATCAACTCCTAGCTTTGCATCATTATTGCACATATCACCAGCGAATTTTGAGGGCTCAAGTTTTATCCAGCTCGGTTAGATGAGCGAGAATGCTCATGTTTCTGCAGTGGCTATAATCACACTAGGAAATAGGTAGAAGAAACATGGCCATGGGTGTCGGTGCTCCTTACTTTTGTGTCGCCCTACTTCTACAGTGCAAAAGGCGATTAGATATTTGAGGGAAGAAGCATGTAGGAGTTGGAGTCATTATACATCTTCTAACTTTGCTACTATACATCAGAGGATATGAGTCCATGGCTACACATATGGATTGATACTGCAATTCACTACCATGGAATCAAGATTTGGATGTAACAATAAAGAAGATAATTGATAGAAAGCATAACAACATATAGACTACAGATCTCTCATATATGTAAAGCGGTAGTTATATATGCTTTTGTAGTTTGGCAACCTAGCAGAAATTCCAAGGCTATAGAAAAAATAAGGTAGATGGCAACTAGAGCACGGAATCCCGTAAGGGTTACGGGGTAGTTAATGAATCTAACAGACAAATACTCCAGCACGTAGCGTGGTAGCGCTTCCTTTTCTCGAACTCTCAATGCGTTCTCACCGATTTGAGGCCCACAAGCATCATCTTCCACGAGGCACACGTGCGCCAGCTAGCTGGTCTAGAGAAAAAAAGGCCGCCTAGCTAGACTACACGATAACACCACCCCTGATACCATGCCATACCCTTGAACCATATGGCATGATACCATCAGAGGTACCATGCTATGGTACCACTGAGGTATCATGATACCACCAAGGTACCATGTTATGGTACCACATGGGTACCATGCCAATACCGGAGGTACCATGCTATGGTACCACCAAGGTATCATGATACCACATGGGTACCGATACCATTATGGTACCATGTTGATACCACAAGGTATCATGTAGTGATACCACCAAAGTATCATATTGATGCCACTGGAATATCATGATGATACCACAAAGAGTATCGTAACCGAATAGCGCTGCATCCAAAGGAAAGCCAACCCAAGAAAAATCCAAAATCCGATTTTGAGAATAAATTCCGAGTGAAAAAAAAATAAATCAACAACCAATTGCTCATACATGCTATTGTTGAGCTCCCGGTAGCATGTTGATCTTCCTCTATGTGTCTCCTAGATTGAATCCTCTGCCGCCACCCTTCATTCCACGTGCAATTGTGCAAGCAACCACCTAGCGGTAGCGTTGGTGGAGCACTTGGCCAACCACACACGAGGCCACCAGGCACCAGCCACCAATGGCGGCGACACAGTTATTGTTGCCGAACCACATGAGCAAAGCTCACCGGCAAAGGCTCAACTTGATGTCGCCCCAACCAATGGCATGGCATCCGGGCTGCTTACGCATGCGAAGAAGGTCTCACTGCTTGCAGCGCCATTGGAATTCAGCCAGCCTTACTGTTGTCTTGCCTGAGCTATAGCCTACAGCCTCTTGTATCGTGTTGTATGAATCCATGGATGGTGGAAACTACTAATAAGTAGTGGAAAGAGAAAAAAAGGGAAAGTGAATAAAGAGGATAAGACTACTTCCCTAAAAAAAAAGAGGATAAGACTAGAGTAATGAGTGGTCTGGGTGAAATCTGGATTGGTTGATCCATACGAAGCGGTCTATCTCGTCGTGCGTCGATGGGACGGGATCCCATACAAAAGTTTTTCTAACAAGATTAATATATGGGTAAGATAGTTAGTGCAAGTGAACCATATTTCATCTAGGAACACAACTATTTAGCTAATCATGTGATTATTTAGTGGGTAATTATAGAATAGGTGATGTCGCTGAACGCTCCCATCTCCACCACATATTGCAGGTCTATATACTCTTATATGTTTAGGAATTAAAGGAAAACATGTATTAACGTGTAATACATGGTAAACTTTACGCACTGTCATGGAACATACTTGGCTCACCTCGTTTTATATATCTTCTTTTATTTTCCCCTCCTCCTTAACACAGTCAATATAATATTCATTATGATATTTCGTTCCTGTTGGATTAACGAAGGCAATCTGTACAACTCGCATAAATAATACTAGTAAAACTAGGGCTGTAACATATGTGTGCCTACAAAGTACGATGATTGTATAGGAGTGAGATCCTCTGACGTAGTGAATTCTAAGTCAAAGGGACGTCCTGCCCTGGATCGCCATTCTTTGTGCATTGGACGGGCAACGACTGTTCTTCTCCATCCTCCACCATAGGCCCATAAGCTTGCTTGGTCCGGCCCATTCACGGCAAGCGGTCGCGGCGCCAAGATCTCCGGCCTTCCATCGCCGCCGCTATTCTCACTTGTGAAGCGCGTTCGCACTCGATAGTACTTGGCTCTCACACGGGGAACATGATACCACCGCCAGGATCTTTGGGATGTGGACATGTGGTTGAAAATCTTGCTGAGGCCTTCGGTATGTGAATATGTGAATGAAAATCTTGCTTGTAGAAAATCTCACCGAGTAGCCTAAAGAAAAAAAAAAAGAGCTGCCAACAGATACTTTTCCCCCTTCTGTTAAGCGGAAGACCAAGAGAGTGCAGACGATGTTGACCAATAAAAGGATTACCTACACACGAATTGAAGAGAAAAGGAGTGGTTTTTCCCTTTGGTTGGTCCTCAATGCTGGCTGACCTCGTTGATGAGCATGATGTGGTTGTCTCAGGACCATCGATTGCGTACGCGTTTTACCAGCGAGAGATCGATAGCGACGGACGGCGGTGATGATGGCCGGAGATCCCGACCGCTGAGCGCCACGAATCCCTGATGCAAGTGGGCCGGACATCGAGCTTAATTATGGGCCTACGGCTGAGGACGTGGAAGAGTTGATACCCGTCGGATGCAAGAAGGATGGCAATCCAGGACTGGATGTCCCTCTGACGTAGAATTCACTGCGTCAGATGATTTCGTTTCGATTGTATACGTGACTTTGTGAATTTATTAGAAAAAAAAACATGGTGTTGCTTCGATATTGACCACGAAGTTCCAAAAGTCTAAGGTCAATATAGTCTTAGGCCTACTTAATAATATTTAATTAATATAGTCTTAATCCCTTTTCAATTTTATAATAATTAAAATTTAATTAATCATATGATAATGAGTTTTCTCATTTCGCATGGCAAAAATATCCCTCCAACTGCCTGTAATAAATGGAGCCTTATTTTACCTTGGAAAAAACAGTATCTAAAAAAAAAGTTCGAATAACCAAATACTCCTATTTGGAGCATGCAAGAGATTATCATATTCGTTTCAAAGAGTAAGTTTTACAAATTTGCATGTACGTAAGTTAAATTTTCATAAAATTATAGATATTTTATAGATTTAAGATGATGTATCGTAAAAATACAGATTTAACAATAAGCTTATCAGGTTCAAGTATCGCAAAACTATAAATTTAATAATAAAATAATCACAAGCTAAAAATTTGGGGTTTAAATCCTTATTACTAATATTATGTTTGAGTTATAAATATCCAAATTTTGTGATTAAGTTGATATAAAACACGTAGTTTTGTGATTTGTTAATAAACTTGTAGTTTTGTGATATTTCACCTTAAATTTATATTTTTTTATAAACTTAGTGTTAAACATATAGTTTTTGATACACATGTTAAATTTATAGTTTGATGATAATCTAACTAATAAAGTATCAATAGTTTTGTCAAATTTACTCATTTCAAATTTAGATGCTTTGGTTAATCCAGCACACAACTCCCCCTCCTCCTCCATCCAAAATCCAAAATCCAAAAGAAAGGAAAAGACGAAAGATCCTGTGAACCCTACCAAACTACCGAAGCGAAGCGAAGGACCGGCGGCGGCGGCGGAGGGGAGAAGCCATGGAGCGGCTGCAGCGGATCTTCGGCGCCTCCGGCATGGGGCAGCCGCCGTCGGACTCGCCGCTGCTCGACTCCTCCGAGCAGGTCTACATCTCCTCCCTCGCCCTCCTCAAGATGCTCAAGCACGGTGCGTCCCCCCCTCTCCTGCTTGGCTAGGGTTTCTGCGGTTCTTTTGCCCACCAGCCTGCGCGCCTCGGATTAATTGTGTGCCCCCGCAGGGAGGGCCGGCGTGCCGATGGAGGTGATGGGGCTGATGCTGGGGGAGTTCGTCGACGACTACACGGTCAGGGTGGTCGACGTCTTCGCCATGCCGCAGAGCGGGACCGGGGTCAGCGTCGAGGCCGTCGACCATGTCTTCCAGACCAACATGCTCGACATGCTCAAGCAGACCGGGAGGTAATAATGCTTTTGCCTTTGCCTGATTGATTGGCAGTGTTCTTTCATCGTTTGTTGCTATATGCCTGAATTTGGAAGATCTAAGACTTGCCCTTATGTTTTAGTGGTGGTCAGTTAATTGCGCCTTTACTCTTTTCTGTATCATATATCATGTATAAAAAAAAAGAAGAATCAAGGTCTAGATTTGATTCTTTTTGTAATAATAGTTATAGATTCCTAGCCGCATATAACGTAGCGCCGATAACACGATGTCCGTGAGAATTGTCTTACTTGTGCTGTTAAAAAAGATTGTGCTTTCTCGGGGAGAGAAAAAATGATAAATTTTACTTGCTGTTAAGAGCACTTCTTCACACATGAAAAGCTCTGTGTTCAAGTGCATTTAGATCATAACTGAAAGTAATCATATTGGAAAGAAAGAACACCTGTCTTCTCATACAGCATATCCTGTATCTTGTTATCTCTTTGGTTCTTCTATTTCAACTTCTGTTAAGTTATTTGGATATTGGTGTTGGCCATAACTTTAGATATTTTATTGCTCTGTTGGTCGACACCTTTTGCTTGGTTATCTAGAATTATTTTTACTCAGCTTTTCTGTGGGCAAGCAAATTCAGCTTGATAATTTCGTTGCTTTTACAGGCCAGAAATGGTGGTAGGCTGGTACCATTCCCATCCTGGATTTGGTTGCTGGCTTTCAGGAGTTGACATCAATACTCAACAGGTTTGGTGCATATTTCAGACATTTTTTCTTCAGTATGAAAGGAATCCTGTAACTTGGTTTAACAAGAGATGATTCCTGTATTTGTCATTACATTTTTTATTCTTTTTAATGAAATATGGACATAGTAACTAATTTTTCAAATGAATGGGGTACCATATTCTTGGTTTCTATTAGTATTGCCATATGTTTGTGTGTTCCCTGGCTTTTACCATATTCCATGCTAGTGTCACGGTGTCATGGGCCTAATAGGTTCACTGGCTGACTGGCCTTCTTAGTGTAGTTGGATAAAGTCTGTTAGGATAGAGTAGTCCAGTTGGATAAAGTCTGTTAGGATGGGATTAGGTTAGAGAGTTCATCTATATAAGTAGGGACCCTATAGCCCAGGTCAGGTTAGGCATTAGATCAAGATTATTTTAGGGCCCATAGTCCTGTCTCGTCGGCACGGCGTCGATTCGACTCCGTCGCGCCATTTGGTTTCAGGGCCATTTCCTGTTACTTCCCGACCATTATAATCAAATATATCCCCTTTGTCTCCAAACGTCCTTGCACGTGACACCTAGTGTTAGGCGGATTAGCTAACCATTAAGGCTGTGTTTTAGAGGAGAGGAAAAGAGAAGGAGAAGATACTCAAAACGAGGTGAGCCATTAGTGCATGATTAATTGAGTATTCATTATTTCAAACTAGAAAATGGATTAATATGATTTTTTGAAAGCAACTTTCTTATAGAAAATGTTTGCAAAAAACACAACGTTTAGTAGATCAGGAAGCGTGCGCGCGGAAAACGAGGACTTCCTCTCCTTTCTGTCATTCAAACGAACGCTCCAGCCTTTGTTCCAGTTAACCATGTCAGGCTGTTACTGGCTGCTTTTGGCAATGGCTTTTCCTGACTGGAGCTTCTGGGTTGAATTCAACTATATCACCCTGATGCATATTTTGGGTTATAGCTTATTTGTACACCTGATGCAGGGAATAGGTTTGGAAAACAGATCCCAGAATAATGCGTGACAATATATGTGATAAATCTTAATCATTGAGGCTATTACTTACTACCATCCTGAATAGGGCTGTGATAAAATGTTTAGGGGGGGATGTAGGAGAAAAGATGAGATCATAGATGAAGATGATAATACCTTTGGGAGAAGGCCATTTCATTGTTCTTATTCCTTCTACTTAATGATTATTCACCACCCTTTATATAAGGCTGTCACCTGAAACCTAGAAGCTAACTCTATATGTATATATAATAAACTAGAGAAGGGTCAATTTGATATCAGCATTGGTAGCTGGTAATTCCCTGCAGTCAGCTACCATGATCATCTAGCTGACCTTAACTTCTATTGCAAAAATTTCTCATATGTTTGTTGTTTTTTCACAAAGTGGCAAGTGCTACTTTCCCAAGTTAACATTTTTATAAAAAGGGGCTTAGTGCAAGTTATGTTTACGTCTAACATCTTCAAAATTGAACATGCAGAGTTTTGAAGCTTTAAACCCCAGGGCAGTTGCCGTCGTGATAGATCCCATCCAAAGTGTCAAGGGGAAAGTTGTCATTGATGCATTTCGCCTTATTAACCCTCAGACCATGATGCTTGGTCAGGAGCCACGACAGACAACATCAAATGTTGGTCACCTAAATAAGCCATCTATTCAGGTAAGTGGGTAATAATGTTGGAGCTTCTACATATGTTTTCTTTTTCCTATTACTTATGAATGATCAGGGTATCTCTTTTTTGTCAGGCTCTTATTCATGGGCTGAACAGGCACTACTATTCAATTGCAATCAATTACCGGAAAAATGAGCTTGAGGAAAAGATGTTACTGAACTTGCACAAAAAGAAATGGACCGATGGATTGATTCTGAAGAGGTTTGACACTCATTCAAAGACCAATGAGCAGACTGTTCAGGTGTGTATTTCTATGTTGAACGATCATTTTAGTCAATGTTGAAACTTCATCTCTGTAGTTTTTATCATTTATAATATTTATGTGTTATCTTTTGCAGGAAATGCTGAACCTTGCTATCAAGTACAACAAGGCGGTGCAAGAGGAGGATGAGCTGCCGCCTGAGAAATTAGCGATAGCAAATGTGGGACGGCAAGATGCTAAGAAGCACTTGGAAGAGCATGTCTCCAATTTGATGTCATCAAACATAGTTCAGACGCTAGGAACCATGCTCGATACAGTTGTATTTTAGATCACTACTGCTGCTATCCCAACACTGTACCCAGAGCTCGTTTATTTTTTATTTTTTTATGTTTATCGAAGCCTACCATAATTCAGTGAGCTTAACGCCAGTTACATTTGGGTTATGAAAGCTTACCACTTGACAACTTCATAATTCATTTTGTTGGAGCGCTATCTCCTGTACGGTGCATATATGAAGGTTAATAGTGTGTCTATTCAAGGCCGTAACCTGTAATTACAACCTGCATTTTGGAAAGCACAAATGCTAGTGTGGGTACCCGGGTACCCGAGACTAGGCCTTTGGACCGTATTACACAGGATGGGCCGTGTAGGCCTAAAGCCAATGCGACATGATGTAACATGGTGAGAGGGATTAAAAATGTTTATAGGAAAATAGGGCTATAAATCTTATCACATATAAATAGGTGATAAATACCTAGATTATAAGGGATAATTTACCGACCTTAGCCGGTTGCCTCTAGGTCTATATAAAGGGAGCCGGAAACTCTAAGACGGGTAATTGATTGATTCCTTTATACGCACTACTCCCACCGGTTTCATATTAATTGACGTTTTAGATAAGGTTGAGGTCAAACTTTTATAACTTTGACCACCAATAACTTTAAAAATATTTAGTTTAAAGGAACTAGAACAACATATATAATTTTGTCTTTCAAAGCACTATAATAAAAGTAAACATGCATTTATTTATTATATATATATTATAATAGAAAAATAAGGTCAAAAACGTATTTTGTAGACCGTGTCATTGTCCAAAACGTCAATTAAAATGAAATCGGAGGGAGTACGTGCTATTCACACGTCGTGTTGTGCACACACCAATACAGATTCAATCTATAGAGTACCACTTCCATCACCCTGACCAAGCAGAGGGGGTCCCCGCCTTCACCAACACCCTCCGTCGGGTGCAGTGGCCTGCCAACTTCAAGCAGATGGGATTGACAAATATGACAGAAAATCTGACCCCACTTCTTGGTTGTCAGTCTACTCCACCGCCATCCAAGCTGCCGGAGGTGACTAGTACGCTATGGCGCATTATTTGCCATCGATGTTTACTTCGGCAACTTGGGCCTGGCTAACTAGCCTCCTCAAGAATACTATCGACTCATGAGCCGAGTTAAAGGTCCAGTTCATCGCCAACTTCCAAGGCACGTTCCCACTCGTGGCACCCGTGGGACCTCTATATATCAAATTATTCAGGGTGATAATGAACGTTTCTCCGACTACATCAGACGTTTCACGGAGAAGCGCAACACCATAACACATGTCAAGGACTCTCACGTCATGGCATCCTTGTATCAAGGCTACAAGAACGGGGATTTTATCAAGTAGTGGGCCCGCAAAACTTTAGCAGGTGGAGGACCCACAAGCGTTCATCTTGACTAGGCCAACAAGGACGCCAACTCGGAGTTGGTCGTGACACACCCACTTAGATGCCAACTTGGGTGGCCACTGCCTCCACCCAAATGCGACAACCCCGAATCCTCCAAGAACAAAGGCATGAAGCGCAAAGGTGAGGAGGATGTCAACATCGCTGAACGCAATAGCTTCAACAACCGGCGCCCCGGAGCGCCCCGGAGCGCCCCGCGCTAACAACTTCAGTAACTTAATGGACAGACCCTGCATCTACCACCCCAGGTCAAACCACCTGGCAAATAACCAAATTTTTGTAGCTCATCATGGTATGGGCAAAGTAACAGCAAATTCGTATGCACCAGATTAAAGTGGCTGGATTGCAATTAGTCAAATGGAAGCTGTACCATACATAATTTCAGAATAAAAATGCAAATTTGATTTGTAGCGCCTGATGTACTGCATCTTACATTTCAAATCGCAAAAATTTAAAAATGATTTTTGTTGAAAAGACAACATATATAATTTATTTTTTGAAACACAAGTTAAATTCAGTATAGTGCAATTTGAACCCCAAAAAGGTGCATTAGTATAGTGCAATTTGGACACAGGTTGAATTTAGTCCAAAATAAAAGTATAGTGTAAATAAAAAAGAAAATGAGAAATAAAATAAAAGTATAGTGTAAATAAAAATAAATGAGAAATAAAACAAAAGTATAGTGTAAATAAAAATAAAATTAGTCCAAATTAAAAGCATAGTGTAAATAAAAAAGAAAATGAGAAATAAAACAAAAGTATAGTGTAAATAAAAATAAATGAGAAAAAACAAAAGTATAGTGTAAATAAAAATAAATGTGAAATAAAACAAAAATATAGGTAAATAAAAATAAAATTAGTCCAAATTAAAATTATAGTGTAAATAAAAAAGAAAATGAGAAATAAAATAAAAGTATAGTGTAAATAAAAATAAAATCGCTAGAGGGAGGGCTTGAACCTCCGACCTTGTGGTTAACAGCCACACGCTCTAACCAACTGAGCTACTCCAGCTAACAGCAAAAATTTCAATGTACTGCTATTTAGAAGATCATATTAACAAGCAATTTACTGAATACTGTATATTACAAGTATGTAGTATTTAGATACAATTCATTCGAACAAACACAATACTGCATTCATTAAAGCAAGTATAAAAATTATAGATGACTTATTGGGGGTGTTTCTTAGATTCTCGTTTTATCTTCTATATTCTTCCATTGGAAAATAACTAGATCAGAGATAGGAGTGACGTTTACACATGCCCAAGGCACAATTTTGATTTACATGAAGTATACGAACAGTAAAGGCAAAGCTACATGGTTAAAACATTCAAACCCAAAAACACATGAAATAGAAATACACATCAAGAAGACAAATTAACTTAGGGCTTATTCGGAATGCAGGATTGAAAAAATATAGGAATAGAAAAATCATAGGAATATGATAAGATTGTACTAATAAAAATCATAGGAATATGATAAGATTGTACTAATAAAACAGAGAATTGAAAAACACAAGAATGCTATATAAACATGCGTTCGGATAGAGCGTAGAAAAAACATATGAATTTTTAAAGAACTTACCCACTAACTTAAAATATTCATGTGTTAGAGGAGTGAAGATTAGTTTGTTGATTGCCGCGTTCCCATGCATAGGAAAAATAAAAAAGAGCTCGCAGTGGATTGTTAGTTTTCATGTGGAATGGATGGCCAAGGAAATTTTCCTTCAGATTTCCTCCGATTTTCTTACAAGTGATTTCTTTGATCCGAATGCTGCTACAGTACCCAAATCCATAGGAATGCAAATCCTATATTTTTTCCTGAGTTTACCCTCCAATCCGAATAAGCCCTTAGTGTGACAGGGTGTTTTCTTGAAATATATTCCCACCATTCCCAAAAAACATGTGTCTTGGAGACTTGGATCTTGTACAATTTATATTTTACTCTGTACACATTAATCACATTTTTTTAATAATAAATATTGAGGAAAAAACATGAATGCATATTTTTATCGAGAATCTACCACCATCATATTCACAAGAGTCGTAATTCAGCATATCTATATGAAAACATGGAGATCTCAAGGAAACAGGCCTCCACAATAAAAACTATTTTTTAACTTTTCAGAAACTCCAATAAAAGATGCTGACGATTTGATTTGATCATAAACGACTAGAAAAATTTTAAAAAAACAAATTATGACAGCATATTGTAAGCCATTTTTTATGGCATGTTTTCATATTGTAAGTTATATTAGTGAATCAGCAGTCAAAGTTTCAAAATATTGTTTGCATTTGTCCCGGAAAAGTCTTATGGTATATTTGTTGCTTCACTACATCTATTTCAGTAGAAAAGTACCTTTTGAGAAAGAAAAGTAATATTTGACCTGCCACGTTCTCAAAATATATGGTTCAACATTTTTTATTGGAAAATGGATTATAAAATATGCAATTTTTTTCTGTTTTATAGTGAATACATACCTATGTTATTTTCTAGTAGCTGATCTTAAAAATAAAATTATTTTCTATTAGAAAAATGTATTATAAAATATATAGTATTTTATTTTCTATTCAAAAATGGATTATAAAATATGCAGTATTTTCTGTTTTATAGTGAACACATATCTATGTTAGCTGATCTTAAAAAGAACAATAAACTTATAGTAGCTGATTCTTAAAAAGAAAATTATTTTCTATTAGAAAATGGATGTGATCTTAAAAAGAGAATAAGCTTATAGTAGCTGATTCTTAAAAATTTAAAAGAAAATTATTTTCTATTAGAAAATAAAATGGATGTGATCACAAAAAGAAAAATAAGCTTACAGTAAGCTGATCTTAAAAAATTAAAATAAAATTATTTTCTATTAGAAAATGGATTAAAAAGAAATTATTTTCTTTTAGAAAATAAATTGGATGTGATCTTAAAAAGAATATAAGCGTATAGTAGCTCATCTTAAAAATTAAAAAGAAAATATTTTCTTTCTATAGAAAATGGATTAAAAATAAAATAAGCGTCATCTTAAAAATTAAAATAAAAATTATTTTCTTTTTAGTAGAAAATGGATTAAAAATTATAGTAGCTGATCTTAAAAATTAAAAACAAAATTATTTTCTTTCTATTATAAAATGGATTAAAAAATAAAATTATTTTCTTCCTATAGAAAATGGATTAAAAAGAAAATAAGCGATAGAGGTAGTTATTTTCTTTCTATTAGAATTATTTTCTTTCTATAAGAAAATGGATTAAAAAGAAAATAAAATTATTTTCTTTCTATTAGAAAGTGGATTAAAAAGTGTTATTTTCTTTTATTAAGAAAATGGATTAAAAAGAATATAAGCGTTGGATTAAAAAGAAAATAAAATTATTTTCTTTCTATTAGAAAATGGATTAAAAAGGGTTATTTTCTTTCTATTAGAAAATGTATTAAAAGAATATAAGCGCTGGATTAAAAAGAAAATAAATATAAAGCGCTGGATTAAAAAGAAAATAAAATTTTTCTTTCTATTAGAAATGGATTCAAAAGAAGAAAATAAATATAAGCGCTGATTAAAAAGAAAAATAAAATTATTTTCTTTCTATTAGAAAATGGAAATAATTATATTTTCTTTCTATTAGAAAATGGATTAAAAAGAAGAAAATAAATATAAGCGCTGGATTAAAAGGAAAATAAAATTATTTTCTTTCTATTAGAAAATGGATTAGAAAGAAGAAAATAAATATAAGCGCCGGATTAAAAAGAAAATAAATTATTTTCTTTCTATTAGAAAATGGATTGAAAAGAAGAAAATAAATATAAGCGCTGGATTAAAAGCGTTGGATAAAAAGAAAATAAACATAAGCGCTAAATAAAAAGAAAATAAAATTATTTTCTTTCTATAAGAAAATGGATTAAAAAGAATATGGTTAAAAAAATAGAAAATGGATTAAAAAGAGTTTTTTTCTTTCTATTAGAAAATGTATTAAAAATAATATAAGCGCTGGATTAAAAAGAAAATAAATAATAACGCTGGATTAAAAAGAAAATAAAATTATTTCTTCCTATTAGAAAATGGATTAAAAAAATAGAAAATGGATTAAAAGAAGTTATTTTCTTTCTATTAGAAAATGGATTAAAAGAATATAATCGCTGGATTAAAAAGAAAATAAAATTATTTTCTTTCTATTGAAATGGATTCAAAAGAAGAAAATAAATATAAGCGCTGGATTAAAAAGAAAATAAAATTATTTCTTTCTATTAGAAAATGGATTGAAAAGAAGAAAATAAATATAAGCGTTGGATTAAAAGCGCTGGATTAAAAAAGAAATAAACATAAGCGCTGGATTAAAACAAAATAAAATTATTTTCTTTCTACTAGAAAATGGATTAAAAAGAATATGATTAAAAAAATAGAAAATGGATTAAAAAGAGTTATTTTCTTTCTATTAGAAAATGGATTAAAAAGAATATAAGCGCTGGATTAAAAAGAAAATAAATATAAGCGCTGGATAAAAAGAAAATCAAATTATTTCTTTCTATAGAAAATGGAAAATTAAATTATCTTCTTTCTATTAGAAAATAGATTAAAAAGAAGCAAATAATATATAAGCGCTGGATTAAAATGGAAAATAAAATTATTTTCTTTCTATAAGAAAATGGATTAAAAAGAAGAGAATAAATATAAGCGCGGGTTAAAAAGAAAATAAAATTATTCTTTCTATTAGAAAATGGATTGAAAAGAAGAAAATAAATATAAGCGCTGGATAAAAAGAAATAAACATAAGCGCTGCATTAAAAGAAAATAAAATTATTTTCTTTCTATTAGAAAATGGATTAAAAAGAATATGATTAAAAATAGAAAATGGATTAAAAAGAGTTATTTTCTTTCTATTAGAAATGGATTAAAAAGAATATAATCGCTGGATTAAAAAGAAAAAAATATAAGCGCTGGATTAAAAAGAAAATAAAATTATTTTCTTTCTATTAGAAATGGATTCAAAAGAAGAAAATAAATATAAGCGCTAGATTAAAAAGAAAATAAAATTATTTTCTTCCTATAGAAAATGGATTGAAAAGAAGAAAAAAATATAAGCGTTGGATTAAAAAGCGCTGGATTAAAAAGAAAATAAACATAAGCGCTGGATTAAAAAGCAAATAAAAATTATTTTCTTTCTGCTAGAAAATGGATTAAAAGAATATGATTAAAATATGAAAATGGATTAAAAAGAGTTATTTTCTTTCTATTAGAAAATGGATTAAAAAGAATATAAGCGCTGGATTAAAAAGAAAATAAATATAAGCGCTGGATTAAAAAGAAAATCAAATTATTTTCTTTCTATTAGAAAATGGAAAATTAAATTATCTTCTTTCTATTAGAAATAGATTAAAAGAAGAAAATAAATATAAGCACTGGATTAAAATGGAAAATAAAAAATTATTTTCTTTCTATTAGAATGGATTAGAAAGAAGAAAAATAATATAACGCTGATTAAAAAGAAAATAAAATTATTAAAATTATTTTCTTTCTATTAGAAAATGGATTAGAAAAGAAGAAAATAAATATAAGCGCTGGATTAAAAAGAAAATAAAATTATAAGCGCTGGATTAAAAGAAAATAAAATTATTTTCTTTCTATTAGAAAATGGTTTAAAAGGAATATAAACGCTAGAGGGAGGGCTTGAACCTCCGACCTTGTGGTTAACAGCCACACGCTCTAACCAACTGAGCTACTCCAGCTGTGTGATAAATAATTGAACCTACATACGCACTTAAACACAATCAACTACTCTAGTTGGTCAAATGCATTAATACTCCTAACTAATCAAAAACTGCATCACTGGTGATACAATCTATGCTAACTTCACTTGATCTTCATTGTGTTAAGATATGAACTCTCTGCTTTGGTCTACTACTTTGTAATAAGTGGTGCATTATTCTGATTGTCATCATGACTGTAAGACATCACCATGTTGTAATTCAGTTCCTCGATTTTATCTGTAACAAACAAAACCAGCAGATCTGTAGTGCAGTAAGCAGATCTGTAGTGAGTAAGCAGGTAAGACATCACCATGTTTGAATTCGGGGCAAATTGCTTATTTGACCCCGTTTTGAGCTCTAACTACCATTTGACCTTACTTTTTAGGGTTTGCTTATTTGACCCTCCTTTTCAAAATTGAAGACACGGTATGACCCTATTCCGTTAAGGGCGTCTAATGGTGTTACCTGAGCACAAAATGTCTCTTCTGCCCTTACTCATTTGACCCTATTACATGTGGGACCCTGCCGTCAGTCTATCTTCTCCAATCCTCTCTTCTCTCTTCTCCTCTCCTC
>CM020179.1:31045705-31056057 GCA_009805545.1 Oryza longistaminata | reverse complement strand
GCGATGGCATTTTTGGGACAAAATCGTTTGTACGATGGCATTTCTTGGAACTCATACTTGTCGATGGCATTTCTGGGACTTGGACGCTTGTCAATGGCATTTTATGGATTATCTCTACTTCAAATGAAATTGTCATGAAAAAAAAACTTAGTTTGAAACATCATGGCTGCGCTTAAAATCACCCCTACTTCAGTTACACCTAAGTTCAGCATTGTCAAACTTGTGCACAGGAGACAGGGCATCAACTTGCAGTGGGCAAAACTTAAAAGAGAACATAGTAGGAAGCTACAAGCTATGGATACGTATCATTCCCAAACTGTTGGGACTCCCAAACTTAAAAGTAATCAATGTCTTCCCTGAAAATTTCAACCAGCAAATAGCCAAATAGCTACGGTTGGGACATCCAAAACCTCAGAAGTTCAATGAACAATTAACAAAAGTTCAAAGTACTTTTATTGGCAACAGAGTGAACAGACTGCGGAGAAGCTATAATGCAGCTGATTGCATGGATTCGATTCAGGAAGAGAACATATCGACGTTTGGAAAGCGATGTTTCCAATCATAGCAAGTTAACAACCCGTTTATACTCAGTACGGCTGATCCACCAAGTCATGTGTTGGTGGCTTTAGTTCTATTTGCCGAAAGAACCACTGCCGAGATTTCTCTCAAGGGCCGAGTTCTTCTGCCAATTCTCGACTGCTCGCCTTACTACAGCTTGGGCATTGCGGATCTCTGCATCAGTGAATTTGTGCTCCACAATCCCTATCGGTCCTGGCTGTAGAACGTTTATCACCGTCTCAACATCTTGCTCCATCTGCCTGAGAAGTTGCCATCAAGGAAGCAATTAAAACACAACCTAATTCCATGGCAAAGTTGGATATCTGAATATATAAATGCAGCCTACAAATTACACTCAGTACAAGATTGCCAAAAATTTGCAGCTAATACCTACCTAAAAAGTTGCGGCAACCTTCGAGGTAACAGCCTGAGGAAAGACATCACGCTTATCTTCTTAATTCAGATTGATTCCTGCGATATATATAAAAAGAAGTAAGAAGTGGTGGATCTAACATAGGACATGGGGGTTCAGTTGAATCCCCAAACCTTTTTGGGAACCATCAAAGTGTTATAAGTATTAAGGTTAATGCAAATTTCAAAGAACAGAAGCTAGGGTTAACGCAAATAGGAGAAAAAGTGAGCGGGTAGAGAGAGAGAGGGGAAAGACAGGGGCGGATCCAGGAATGATTTTTTTTTTTTTTTTTTTTGGGGGGGGGGGGGGGGGGTCAACATTCGGGGAACACACATTATGTCTCATACTATTACAATACCATAATATATGTTGTACTCTAAAGAAGTTTCATATAGAAACAAAGAAAAAAAGAGAAATACATCACACTTCACAAGACAACTGATTATTTTTCACGCGTGACGCAAATTATCCTTCATGAGGGCATTCTGTACAAGAGAGTATGAAGAAGCAAATGTTCTTTTCGACATGCTCGATTCTAGTCTAGACAAACAACATGAAACTGTGCTAAATTGCTAATGGATTGAATATGAATCATTCCAAATTTCCACTTAAGTAATCTCGATTCACAGTAGCATAAATTGCATTGCATATATTTGCAAAACTGATAAAAGTGATAAGCAACCTTTGTTTAGATGTTTTTGAGCCGCCGGCCTGCTGCTGGCCTATTGCTCTGCCTGGTCAGGAGCAGATCCTGGTCACGCGCGCTCCCGTGGCGTCGCCGGCGGCCGGCCGCCTGTCTGCAACCTGTCGCTGCTCTGCTCTTGCTCGCGGACGCGCCGTCACCCGTGCTCCGCTGCTTGCCTGCTCACCGCTGGCGCCGCCGGCCCCCGCGCTGCTCGCCTCTTGCGCCGCCGGCGTCGGGAGCTAGGACTGGTTTGGGTGGGGATTGAGAGTAGGTAGTTGGGCTGGGGGCTAATGTGGGCCTACGGCCTATTTTTTCTAAGTGAGTTGTGAAAGCCCAATAGCGTCCGCCTGGCCCAATTTTCGTTCGCCGGCCCAATTTTGTGCTTTCCATACACCTTCAGCACCCTCTACTCTATCATGGCGAATTTTTTGAAGGGGGCTCAGGGGGTGCTCCACGGGTTCAGTGGTGTAGGGGGGACTCCTACACCCGCCACGTTGAATCCGCTCTTGAGAAAGAGGGCAGGCGGAAGCAGCAGGACGAGCGACGACGACCCTGCTCGCGCGATGGATGGGGATCGGCGCAGGGCGCGTGGTGGCGGAGGATGTGCCCACCAGGATGGATGCGGCAGGACGAACGATGCTCGCTCGCCGGATGGATAGGGATCGGCGGCGGAGGCGGTGCGCAAGGGGAAAGTGACGAGGACGAGGGGTTACGGTCACTCATTTCTTTAACTTAGGGTATATTTTTCATATAAGCATATTTTTCTCGGAAATAATAACCGAAAACTGAATAATATGAACGAAAACATGTCGGTACAAATCGGAAACCAGTAGCAAATAAAAAACATTAAACTATAAAGAAAATATTTTAACTTAGCATAACTACGTAATACGTATAAATAAATTCAAGCTTATACTATACAAATTATAAATTAGAGTAAATTTTACAGAGATACTTCGGTTAAATTATCAGAAAACTTATAAATTTAACATGATGTATCACAAAACTACAGATTTAAGGTAAAATATAGCAAGACTACAGATTTAGTAACAAAGTTATCACATAACTACAAGTTTAATATCAATTTAATCAAAAAAGTTAGACATTTATAACTCAAACACAAAGGATTTAAAACCCCAAATCTATAGTTTTGTGATAATTTTATCATTAAATATGTAGTTTTGTTATATTTAGTCTTAAACCTATAGTTTTGTAATAAATTTGTTGCTAAATTTTTATTTCTATGATATATGACCTTAAATTTGTAGTTTTATGTTAATTTGGTCAAAGTAAGTTTTGTGAAATTTACTTTATAAATTAACTTCATTCAGCCATGCACTCAAGTTAGGGATTTGTTTGAAAAGTTAACCAATCTTTAAACTATAGATCAAGTAGAGACATACCCTATAAATATCGACATATTTAGAAATACGGTAATTACCATATTATAAAAAGCGATAATTTTCACAAGAATATGGAAACGGTCGGTATAATAGAAAAATCATTTTTATATTTTTTTATTTACCATTTCCATATTTGTTTCAGTCGATTACCGTTTCTGTATAGCTCGGCTGGTAGAAGTCGAAAACGAACATCGGTCGGCCAGGAATTTCCGTTACCGTTTTCATCCCTACTGAGGATAACTCACACATGACAAAAGCGTCACAATGGCAGTAACTACGTAGTACGTATAAATAAGTTCAAGCTTATACTATATAAACTAGCAAGGTAGCCCGCGCATTCGCACGTGCATGTGTCGTACGTTAAGTTTGAGACACTTATAAGAGCGAAATATTAAACGGAGAATATCCGCCACGATTTCTCCATAAATTATTTTTGTCGGCATTAATTGCTTTTATAAATTTCTAACCTATTAGCTTTATATTATATCATATTTAAGTAATATCTATAAGCAATTATATATAATCTACTTCATCATTTGAAAAGAAGGTAGACTTATTTTCTTTAGAAAACATGTTAACGAAAGTAAAAGTAAGTGTAAAGCAAAAGTAAGGCGCTTTTCTTTTTTTAGTTGCATATATATTATCATATTTGACCTACTTTTTTCTTTCTGTGTAGAATGTCTGATTTAGTTATGAATGTTTGCAAAACAATATATGATGGTGCAATGTATGTTGTTGAATTATTTTATAGTTTGTAATGGTAATGTGAATTACATGTAAAATGGAAGGGATGGTGTCCATCGGTAAAAACATAAACATGAATTTATCTTTTTTTGTTTAGATACTATTGATTTAATTTAGTTATGCATATTTTTATATTGATGTATAATGATGAAATATACGTTGATATTATCTTAAGTATTTCATGGCTATTTGGTTGACGTGCAAAGTGCACGGGTCGAGTATGCCCAGATGCCATATATTTATATAGTAAAATATTAGCATATAGATCTTCAGTTTTTCGTTTAATTAGAAATAAAGTAATAATCAGATTAGAAATTATACGTGTAGCTTAAAATCATAGTCCTTTTAATATCTACAATTATTGATTGTTTTTATTTTTAATTTAATAGCTGAAAAATAAAAAAAGGATACTTGAGAGGAATGAAAAGCATAGAGCTTTAAGACAGAGGTGGCCGGTGGGCAGTATCGTAGTGTTGTGTGCATGTGATGTGGGTATGAGGTGGAGGGGACATTGTTTTTCTAATCTTTCTGAATGATCCAAGTGAAATAAGATTTTTTTTTCTCATATTTCTAAGTTTTTCTTTGATATTTATGACATGTCGTGTAGCGGCTTATATTTTCTCAAAAAGAAAGAAGATCTAATGTTTAAAAATAATTTGTCATCGATTTATATTGAAACTAATGGATAGATGTTTTTTCTTTGAATTTCTATTTTTTTCCAACTTTTAAAATGTGACACGTGATGACTTACAAAACGCTATAGAGGAAGTTTAATTGATCTTTATATTGTAAAACGATCTAGATGACATAGTATATATTGACCTTTTTAAGTGTAGCTATGTACGTACATTACGTACGTTACGTGCTTACTCCAGTACATGGAAGGATGAGAGGTGGGGTTTTACATGAGGAGGTGCGCATAATCAATCTAATCTAACAGTTTATAAGGTTGGACCCACCGATTTAATTGAAAATCGAGGAACGGATGTTTTGCTTTTTCTCAGATTTTGTATGATTTTCTTTAGTTTATTAGATCTAATCCAATGGTGTAAAATAACGGGTCCACCAATTTAAGTGAAAATCGATAGTGAGATTAAATATTGCCACATGGTGGCCTAGGAGTGTTTGTAGGAGTGCCGCGTGGCAGCTTAAGAGCGTTTCTAGGAAGTTTAATGGACTTTTAGTATATAATAGAAGATTATAAATTACAAAATTATTGTGATATAGTAGAAATTTTGATCAAAATTATTGTGATATAGTAGGATTTGAGGATTATGTGTATTGGTTCTGAAATTTGGAGTGTAGAAATAACCGGGTATTATGTTTAGGTGAAATTGAACCAAGGATTAAAGTGGGTTTCATGTTTAGGTGAAATTGAACAAAGGATTAAAATGGAGTTGCGACTATTTTCTAGCAAAATTAATCACAACTCACAAACATGTAGGCCATTATCTTCATGCGTATTTTCTAACAAAATTAGTCGCAAACCGAATAAAAATTTTCCTAAGAAAGTAGGGATTTTGCAAACTCAGAAATTTATAGGTGCTACAAATAATCTCCAAGGGTGTTATATAAACTCAAATATACATGCTATTAATTCTGAAACAAAATTGTAGTAAACATGTGCTGAGGACAGATGTAAAAACAACAGATGTTAATCATTTAATATGACACTGAATTAGCAAAGAACTCAATCAATAGCCCTTTCAAAGATTAAAACATAAAAGGGCAGTGAACAATCTGAAATTACATACAATTCTCTCAACCAACAAAAGGAGGAAGAAAAAGAAAGATACATACAGCTCTGTTTCTTCTCACCTTTCCCTACCAAATTATACCAACCATGATAAGCCTAAAAAAAATCATACATGGCATATCACAACAATGCAGAGCCTGTACAACTTCTAAGAAACAACAGCTGTTAGACTCTACAGACAATCATCATGTCATCAAATAGCAGACATGCAATCAATCTTCGTCTTCGCTACTTAAACAATGTGCTCCCAAGGGTGATGATGGCGGTTCCATCACCCATAATCGTTGTCAGAGACATCTCTGTCTCAAGAATTCTGTCTAGTTCTGTCGCGACTAACCTCATCTTTGGCCTTCTTCTTGAAGATGGAGTCAGGCACTGAAAGGTGAGGCCAACAAACTCTTTCATACCTTCTGAGGTGAAATTGGCACCTAACCTTGGGTCAATTAGTTCGTTTGAACTGAAATGTCCTTCAATCTTTCAATGAATGTGACAGGAAAATGGATGTCAGCTAGTGGTAGGATATGGAATATAATCGTGTGCAAGAAACTGCAATTCTCTTCTGAAAATGTTCTTATTTTTCCTTTTTTGAACTTTATATCTCAGTTGAGGCAGGAAAGTAGCATAAAATGTCAAGGACCTTCTATGCCAAAAGGTGTGAAAAATGTTCAATACGGATTGTCCTAACTGTTGTTGAGGAAATCCCTGGTCATAGTTTATAACAAAGTTATAACCAGGGGGCCTCCTCTGCTGTAGGTTTGATTCATACACACCACACAACACACACACAAAAAAAAAAAAAAAAAACTGGCCCACTGCCTAACAGACAAACAGTGGCATTTACCAAACATCCATAGTTACCACTTTTTTGTTGATGTGGACATAAACCAGCTATGACAGATTATATTGGACCAATAAATAAAAAGTTATGTTCTTTTCCAAGCAACAAAAGTAAGAACCTTCACACCATCCTATAAATACTAAGGGATGAGCCTGAACACCGGGTTTAAGATATTTGAAACACCAAGTAGAAGTTTTTAGCTTTCTTTCTTTGTAACAATAGCTAAATGTCAATGGAAATTACCCACTGGGCCAGAGATTCTCTGGAATCTGGAGATATCAGGCAAGCAGCTTCCCTTCCAGTGATCAACTCCAAAAAGGAAAATCCAAAGCTGTACACATCGCTGCTTTCAGAAAACTGTAGCACCGATTGTACCCTAAGAACAAAGATGCATAATGAAACATCAATGACTATATGACAGAATTAGTGACTAAATCATTCCAGAACTGCAAGACTTAGTTAGAATACATGAATTGAAGATCTTTTCCTAAAACTGTGATTGACTTGTGACAAAATTATTGTACAAGTTTTTCAAATATAAATATTATAGGGTAAAGCAGTGATCAGCATATTTATTGTCTTTCGGTCAAAAAACACATCTATAATCTGACATGAAAAATAGAAGATAGAAAGATGTGGTAATTAGACTTACTCAGGATCTTGGTACACACTACTACTGAACCCATGAGATGGGCCGACGTCTTCGTATCCTCTAAGTAACCTAACAAGTCCAGCATCAGCCACCTTTGCAATGAAATTTTCATCAACCAACACATTCTTGTCTTGAAATCCTTGTGAATCAAAGGAGGCACAAGAGTATGCAGATGATTGAGACCTGCAAATAAAAGAATTTATAATTCAGTCAACAAAGCAATCCTGTGACTCAGAGGAGGCTCAGGATATGCAGATGACTCAAACCAGCAAATAAAAAAAAATTATACTACTTATTACTTAATGTCTCCAAAGCAATTAGATAACTCACTTATGTTATTACCTTTAGCTGCTCCAATGGCTATTGAGAGCCTTTGTTTGAACTCAAGCCTTGTCATGGAGCTTTTCCCGGTATCTGGTAAAACGTACAAGGCTTTAGAAAGTATAGCAAGGGCACAAAAGCAAGTACCTACTAAACATTACCATAGAGATGGCGAGAGACACTGCCATTGGGCAAGTACTCATACACTAGCATTTGTAGACCCCCTTCTTGGCAATAACCAATGAGAGTAACAATGTTCCGGTGACTAATCTCTGAAAGCTTCCTAACCTGCATTTTGCAAGGGGCACCAAAGAAGTTAATGGAAGTGCTGATTTATGAGGCTGAAACAAATGCATTTACTTACCCGTCCCTATCTAATTTATGAAACTTTCTGGACTAGCAAACGACAACAATTGACAACAGACAGATCTTACTAGCTCCCAAACAAGCCATTTGACTAAAATGTTCACTCTATGCCATAAATATGGCACACTTTAGTGAGATGCAGTTAATTTCTGAATCAAAAAGGAGTAAACGAAAAGTACACCAAACATTGAAGGAGACACCGAAAGAATCCAGACAACATACAAACACATGAGGAACAATTAAGATCAACACAGTTCAAGCTCAGGACACAGCTAAATTCCATTCTTCTAAAAAAAAAAAGGTTCCAATCTTTCCCCCCCAACAACAATATCCCCCTGATTCTGCATCCACATTTTACCTCTTCAGCGAATTCCTGCCTCGGCGCCCCAATGCGCTTCTTGATCGCGACGACGGAGCCGTCAAGGAGGAGGCCCTTGTACACCAGCCCGAAGCTGCCCAGCCAACCAGGTTGGCCTCACTGAAGCTCTTGGTCGCCTGAGCCAGCTCATCAACGAGAATTGCCTCGCTCCCTGGTGCTCCGGGCCGACGAGCTCCGCCTCCCTTGCCCCACTCCACTGCCACCACGCACATTGGCACCACACATCAGCATCGAAATGGATGGAGGATACAAAAGGGGCGGCCAAGAACAAAGAAACAATGGCGAACTGAGAGGCACCCAGGGTGGAAGGATCGGAGGAGCCGGTCTCGTCGGAGTTGCGGCCCCGGCGGCGGGCCATGCGCCCGCGCGGCGCACCACAGCGCGGCCACGGCGGCGAGCAGGGCGGCGCAGGCGGCGGCGATGCCAGCTACCTCGGCGACCGGCAGCGACATCCGGGCGGCGCCCGTGACATCGAACCGGCAAGGCCACGGTTTGTGGACGTCGTCGTCAGAGCAAGAAGCAGCAGCAGCAGCAGCAGCAGCAAGCGGAGCCCCGAAACCATCCCAAGCTGCCTAAGCAGCCGGCCAATCCATCATCATCGTCATCAGCGGGCGCATTGATGGAATGCGGGGCGAGAGCGAGCAGCGAGCGATCTTTGTCCGAATCGGGAGCTAATCTATCCACCCCGCTGCCAAGAAGAAGCGGCGGCGCTTTAAAGAGGAGAGGGGAGGGGGAGTGGACCGGGGTGGAGGAGGAGGAGGAGCGCCACACCCACACCCACATGGAGATGGTAAGATTGCGGGGGCATTGTTTGTTGAGGAATGGGAAGCCATCGCCGCGGCGTGCTGCCCCACTGTGTGCGCGCGCGCGTCGGGCGGCGTGGTGGCCGTAGCCGCGTAGGGCCGGCCTCGGCGAGGCTGGGGTTTGGCTTGGTGGTGGACCTGGTGGTGTGGGGGACTAGCTCCAAATGTTATTTCTAAGCACTTACTACCTCCGTTAAAAAAAAACTCAATCTAGAACTAAAAGGGGTTCTGGGTTACACTAATACGCATCCCTTCTAATATGGTACGCATAGATTAAAATACTTTTTTAAGCAGAGAGAGTGCTGCCTTACCTCCGTACCATATTACTTGTCGCTTTGGGTTTTTGTTTGAAATGTTTGATCGTTTGTCTTATTCAAAAGATTTTGAATTATTATTATTTTATTTGTGACTTACTTTATTATCAAAAGTATTTTATTATGACTTATCATATTCTATATTTGCACTAATTTTCAAGTAAAACGAACGGTCAAACGTTGCAAGTAAAAAGTTAAAGCAACATCTATTATGGACAGATGTGGTAACGTACTACAAAGCAATGTGATACCTTCTAGTCCACGAATCTAGCCAGAGAATTGTCTAGATTCATTGTATTAGAAGGGTCACATCTTCTCCTAGGTTGAATTTTTTTGGGACAAAGAGAATACTTTGTTCTAAAATAGAGTTATTTCTTCTTATTTCAACCAATCACAATAAGTCTCTTTTACATACTTTCTCTTTCAACTAGTCACACGTTTCCTCTAATCATTCTCATATTTTCTTAATACTTGTGACAATATCAAAAAATACTTACATTTGGGACTAGGATTTAGGGTAGGGGCATTTAACTATATACAACTTTTAATATGTGGCGATTAAGGATTTGCCAGTCACAGTATATGACATGTGGACCCTCGTATGTGTCGAGTGGTAAATTCCTTATTGTCACTTATAAGAGTAGCAATTAGTTAAATATCTCTGTTTGGTAGCGGTCCAACTTCTAGATTTAATTTTAGAAAATTGGGTTTGGAGTGAAGTTGAGCTACCTAAAAGCGCAGTTTCGCTTCTCTAATTCATTTTGTGAGAATACTTTAGCCCAGCTCCACTTCCTTTTAAGTGAAAACTGTAACCATTGGTTGAGCTCCAGCTCTAAAAGAAGTGGAGCTAAAAGTTGGAGGTGTGCGAAACCAGGCCCCTAGATATCAGGAGAATCTAAGAGTCGAGAGTGCCTAATACACTATTACTTAATTTTTTACTCTCTAACCCATAATAAATTAATCTATTAGTGAAAATGACACATCCTAGTCATGTTCAGATTCATAGACTATTGGCGATTGATCTTTGCCCGATGGTATAAATCACATTTGTCCGATTCAATAGGAATCGGGATAAAAATTAAATTTTTATATTTTAAAACAATTTAAGATTTTTTTTTATT